>VWZT01015581.1:226509-243159 GCA_013397055.1 Pachycephala philippinensis | reverse complement strand
TCGCAAAGGATGGAGGTGAGGAACGGCCTGAGCAGTGGGAGAGCACGGAGGTCAGGATCCTGGGAATGGCAGAGGGCTGGGGAAGGTGTTGGGAATGGTTGGTTTGGGTGGCCAGGATGGTTCCCACCACCTTGCTTAGGGGCCAGAAGGCAAGGGGGGCCAGGTGGGGACTCCCCACTGCATCCCCAATTGCCATGTCGTGTTTGCCTTGATGTCTTGTGCTGAAACATTTCTGCCGTCGCTCCGTCACACTTTGAGCTGGTGATGCCTTTGCCCATCGAGTCTTGCCATGTCCCTCAAATATCCTTGACCTGTTGTAGTGGTTGTTGTGACACATGCACACTTCATTTCTGTGGCATGATCCTCATGGTGACCACGACATGGAACAAGGGCTCTGGGAAGACTTCGAGGTACTCTGTGGCAGGATCTTGGATCCCTGTTGGCTGTGACAGCATCTCTCCAAGGGCAGGGCTTCTCTTCCAGGGTATTTCAGTGTTCTGCATGAGGAAGGTGCTGCCTGGCCTGTTGGCCCGTCCACCATGGTTTGGCCTTTGGTGGAGCACCAAGGCTGTTGCAGTCATTTGTGCCAAAGTGTTATTTGGGCACATTGTTGGGCCGGAGTGCTGCCTCGGCACCCTGCACTGCTGTGGCTCAGAGAGGTCTGTCCAGGGGACATCCAGGAACTGTCACTGTCTCTTGGATGAGGTTTGGCTGTGGAACATCTCTGCTGTGACACTGCACAGGTGTGGTAGGGCCCTGATCTTCCTGAGCAGTGCAGAAGGTGGTCTGTGTGTTGTGTCATCTGTTCATTCTTCGATCTTTCAGAGGCATAACTTTCAGGACAAATCTGTTTCCATCCATGCTGCTTCCCTCTGGCTACAGCTGGAGTTTGTGGAAAATGGCCCCATGGCCAAGGAGTATGGACAAGGCAGAGGAAGCAGGAACTCTTCTCGCTGGAACTGAAATATATGTTAGACTGGCTCAGGAAACTAAGTTAGTTATTGAAGAGTAATACTGGGAAGGGAAATTTCTTTTTTTCCTCACTTTTTTGCAAGAGTGGTTTCAGTCTGGAGGGTTTTATTGAGGGAGACACAATTGGTCTCACACTGGGAAATGACTTTGTCAGTGCAGAAAGCTCAGACTCTGCCTCTGCCCATGCTTCCTAAATGATGGCTGAGCTTCATTGCATGTGCTCAAAACCTTGAGTCCACACCTAAGGAGGGAGTGCAGGAGTCATCCAGAAACACAAACATGAGAGTGAGTAGTTGACCAACTTCTGTGTAACTTCTGAGAGGAAAGTTACTCTTAAGCATGAGCAGCAGAAACTAGCGGGAGGAAAGCAGTGCTGAGGATGGTAAAGTGAGATTAAAGGAATTTAATCTCCCTTTTTGCCCCCCAAGATTAAATGCCCCATGGGAACAGGAGCCAGTTTCCAGCATCACAGTGCACTGTGGGAATAACTGGAGTTCCCCACAGCTGCCTTTGATGGTGATGGAATCCCTCCCCAGCAGGAAGAGCAGTGACACCCTGGCCCAGAACTGTTCTCTGTGTTTCTGGTGCGTGCCATGCTCTTGCATTTCTGCCTCCTGTGCGGTGTGGGGATTTGAAGTGTCAGGCTGCACCTACCTCACCTTCAGCCCAAGTAACTCCACATCCTGTGGCATTGGCAATCAGTGCAATCAGGAATATTCTGTCATCAGTTACAGTTCCAAGCCAGACTTGCCTTTCTCTCCTATTCCTTTGACTCTTGTTTATGTGGTCTTCTGGATTTGTAAATAATCTGAGGGATTGTTCCGTTCAACACGGGTTTAAATTTGGGCATGGAATGGGCCATTTGCTTTGTCTGCCACTTGTTTCTTGTTTCCTCAGCCCCAGCACAGAGTGCTGGTTATCCCATGGTGACTCCAGCATTCCCACTTGTTCTGGTGCTCCATTACTGCTTCGGAGAATTAAACTCCTGATTAGTTACAGAATTGTCACCCTGTTGCAGGGGCCAATCCTCTTAATTTCAGCACCTGGTTATTAAGAGGAGATCTCATGGTTCCTGAAGTATTCTTGACACCTTTTCAAGCCAGCCCATCTGTGTCAACAGCTTCAGTCTTTGTTTTCAGAGGCCTTATTGATCGCCAGGCAAGGAGGTGCCATTGATCTACAGATCATTGTGTGAGCCAAGTGAGTTCTGCAGATTGTCCAAGACCAGAGGGAGTACGGGTAGACCACACCCTTTCCATGAAACCACGGTTGTTTGCTTAGAAGGATTTATCCAAGAGGGTTTTGTACTTGGTCACATTCCAGCAAAGCCCAACAAAGGCGCATTGACACTTTCCCGAGTTACAGAGCCATTTCCCGGTATGACCATCCTCAAAATGGTGTCTGTCCCCTTCTCCTTTCATCATCCCATAACTTCTCCCTTCTCTTTTTGTGTGCACAGTTGCAGGGCTCTGTCTGGAGCCAGAGTGGTCTCAGTGGGGGTTGTCTTGGGGATGCTGAACTGGAGGCATCTTCTTCATTGTTATGGAATTTCCAGTCTATGCGTTGATAGCTGAAGGCACTAACTCAGAACCCACAGTCTGTGGTGGCTTTTTTTGGTGAATACTTTGCTTTGTTGTAAGAGGATAGATTTTGATGTGAAGCTATACTGTGTTTCTTAAATAAGTTGTAAGAGACTCGTATTGGAAACACTGTAAATGTCCCGGCCCCCACTGAGGAAGGGAGGAGTGATGGTGCACGGCTGAGATTCTTGCTGGCTGAGGATCCTACAGAGATGTCACTGGGGACTGTGGGTCTGATGCTGGGATTTTCTTCTGAGATCAGGTGCTCACAGTCCCCCAAAAGCTTTGGTTGTTTACCTGCTTGCTCCCTGCCTAGGCTGAACTTGATGAACAGCATTTCTGTGCACAGCAGCCCGAGGAGCAGCAGATGTTCTGTCTGGGTTGTTTTCCTCAGCCCATGCTGCTGCCTGAACTTGTGACCGAGCACCAAATGCCACCCTGCAGGTGCCTGTTCTCAGCTCAGCCTCTCCCACCTCGCCTGTGCCACTCGTGGTCCTACCAGACTCCTTCTCTGTCTGCTCAGCTGTTTCTCTGCTCATGCCCCATAGCTCTTGAGTGCAGTGAGGCATCAGGGAAAAGCCAGGGTGTTGTGGCTGGCTGCTCTCTGAAGGGTCAGTCCCTAAAAAGGCTGTGCTCAGGCATGATGTGTGTGTTTAGGATAACAGCTGAGGGTCCAGCTCCTTTTAAGTGAAGATGTAAACCACGAAGGTCTTAAACTGGTGGGGGTATGAGTAGTGAGTAGAAGGCTGGAGGTAAAATAGCTGGAATGGAAACCCATGGACTGAGGGGAAGCTGAGGAGACCAGGAAGAACTGTTCAATACACCTGATGAGCTCTTTTGAACAGCACAGTTCCTAACACTGCGCTATGGGCATTTGGGTAACTTTTGCTTTGAACTTAAAAGAATTGTATTTGCTGGTGGGGTGAAGTGGGTGGAGGGGTGTCGTGTTTTTAAGGAGAGCTGTCTCAACCATGTTCTTCTCTTTTCCTGAAGGCCTCTGTTGGCCGGCAGAGCCCGAGGGTGGTCGCGTACCCAGCCCGTGGCCTATGTCCTGGAGAGCCTGCCCTTCAGAGCGCAGCAGGTACCTCAAAGCTCAGATCCCTCGGTTTGTTGGCGTAGTTCCCAGAGGAAACAAAGTTACTATGATCACTTCCCTTCTCGTGTCAACATCTCCTGAGCCTGTTGGTTGATTCCCATGCTGTTTGACAGAGGAGGAAAGGCTTAAAGGTGCCAAAGCTCCTACAGGTGTCCATTTGCACATTCTTTAGTAAGGGGTGATTACCCTAAAAATGCCCCCAGGTGAAGGAAAGGCTGCAGTGTGTTCACACATGTTGTGACACCAGCGAATCCAGTGAGGAGAGACACACAAATACTCAGAAAACCTTCAGATTCAGCTTCCAGTCAGTTATGGGACTGGAATATGGATAGAACCAGGCTTTGTGCTGATGAAGTGACTGCTGCCAGTTCAGTGTTCCCCGTCCCCCTCTGTTCTGCCTAATCTCTTCCTCTGGCTTATCATATCTACACACGCACAAGAAGGGATCATCCCTTCTCAAGATTTGGTCCGTGGTGGTGCTAGTACCCAACTTCTTCTGATCCCTGCAGTTGTGTCAATGGGCTCAGCTGATCATCGACTGAACCTGGCAGAGATCCTTTCCCAGAACTACGGTGTGAGGGAAGAAAGGGAGGAAGATGATACCCAGGAGAAGCAGAAATCTTTAGAAGAGCTGGAGAAGAGTTTCAGTGCCTCTCAGGTAAAGGCAGCAAGGGAGGGGAAGTGAAATTACCTGCTGGATTTGCTTGTTTGCTGTGTGAAGCCCTGACTTCAGCTGGGTTCAGGTCACCCAACAATGAGTGAAGTTTGCATTTGGGTTGGAAGGAATGGTTTTGAGAACAGATGACAGCAGTGAATTTTGGAGCCTTCCTCTGCCAAGTAGCCACTCTGGCAGGTGATCTTGGCCCTCCTTGCTGAAGAACCATCAGCTTTTGGGGGTGATGGTCAGTGTTTCACAAAGTTGAGCCGATGTGGTGCTGCTGTGGGTGGTCCCACGGAGACCTCAGTGGAACACAAACTGTTCTTGGTGACAGAGAGCGTCTCTTCAGGCCAGGCACAAGACTGATACAGGGATTTGCTCCTCCCCTTCCTCTGCTTAAATACAGCAGTGCTGTCTGGCATCCTTCACCTGTTTGAAATCTAGAATAAAAGATAAATGTATTTTTAAAATGCCCTAGACTATATTGTTTTGGGGTGAAAGTTCTTGGCTTTTCCATACCTTTGAGAGGGACAGGTTACAGTGAGTCCCGACAGTGTCACCTGAGGCTGCTCAGAGCCCCCAGAGGAGCAGAGCTGCCCTGATGACTGCCTCTGCCTGTCTGTGTTCCTGAAGCTGGTGTGGTGCTCTTGTGGTTGTTCTCTTCCTGATGCAGCTTTGTCCTCCTCTTGCTCAGAGCAGTGAAATGCCATTTGAGGAGCTGCTCGCACTGTATGGCTATGAGGCATCTGATCCCATCTCGGAGCAGGACAGCGAGAGCAATGACATCACTCCCAACCTCCCTGATATGACTCTGGATAAGGTGAGAGCAGCTCTCTGCCCGGGTGTCTGCACAGGTTGTTGAGGTTCCCCCCACTTCAGCGGGGTTTGATCGATGCCAGGGGAAGGGGCATGCCCAGTTCTGGTGTCCCAGTGAGGAACACCAGGTGCAGGTGAGTGTAATGTGTTTAGGGGAGAAGGGAGAAAGGATATCTGTTTCAAAATGTAAGAACTCTGTATGGAACTTTGGTTACAGGTATTTGCACATCGATGGGGGTGTGCAAAGAGCCAGGGAAAGTTTGTATCTTCCCAGCTGAAGCCGTGGCTCCTCCTGTCCTAACTAAATTCTGTGGGAAGTGGGGATTTTTTTGGGTTTAGGTTTTTTTTTCCTTTCTTCCTCTTTCAGGATCTTCGAGTTATTTGCTGTGACTGGAGCTCTACAGAAAGGGCCGCTTGCTCATACTCTCTGGCTTCCATAGGAAGCCACTCATGACACTTGTTAAAGTGCTTCTAGGGAAAATAGTCTGGGTGTGGTGGGAGTGTGAGAGAAAATCTGTCTTTGGACAAGCTGTGGGAGGGTGAGGAGATCTGTGGATGCGGCCACTAGTTGGCCAGAAATGCTTTTACTCTAGGCCTCACTCCCCCTCATATATTTTTTTTAATTTAAAAATATTTTTCACTTTCTTGTTGTTGTTAAAAGGAACAAATAGCGAAGGATTTGCTTTCAGGGGAAGAAGAGGAGGAGACACAATCTTCAGCTGATGATCTGACTCCATCCGTCACGTCCCACGATGCTTCGGACTTATTCCCAAACCAGGCTGGCTGTATGTGTCACTAGTTCCTAAGTAGTTGCTGTTCACTTTTACATATGATGTGCAGGGGAGGGTGAGAATGGTTTTCTTAATTTTGTCAGTCTCCTGACATCAGATTTTCCACTTTTCCTCCTGGGGACTGTCTGCTTGGCAGAGGCGTTACTGGGCTTTGGGTAGGACAGGACAGAGCGTTGATGAGCAGTGGGATGAGGGGAGAATTGTCTTGAGCTGTAGCTCAGAGTACTGAGAAAGTGGGAATTGTTTTGCTGCCTGCTGTAATTGCAGTCTGAAAGATCAGTACCTCATCTGACATTGCTACAAGTAAATAAATTCAGTAGTAGTAGTGGAGTGATGTATTGTGGCAGTTCCTAAATACTGAAATATGTGGGAAGCTGAAGCACGTGACAGGGACTCTGCATGAAGTGATGTTATTCCTTCTGCTGTCTTGTAAAATTAAGGAGTGTGAGCTCCCCAGGTTGACCATCCATGTGGCAAGTGTGCAAATTCTGTTATTTAAAGTGAGAAAATTAAAATACAGGTAAGTTGTCACTGTAG
Source organism: Pachycephala philippinensis (assembly GCA_013397055.1). NCBI lineage: Eukaryota > Metazoa > Chordata > Aves > Passeriformes > Pachycephala > Pachycephala philippinensis. The sequence continues at coordinate 236,709 of VWZT01015581.1, read as the reverse complement.
AGCATGCTGAAAAGGACTTTAGGACAGAAAATGAAGGGAAGGAGAGGGAACATAAAGAAATAGAAAGAATATTCATCACTACAAATATTTTCCTTTCCCACAAAGCAAATAATTTCCTTGCTGATGAAGACAAAGAGCCATGTTCATCTCCATGTGCTTCCTCCATGGCTGAGGATTCAGAGGTGGATTCCATCCCCTCCAACGAGTGTAAGAAGGTAAATGACCTGAGTGCATTGGGAAGGGAGACTTCTGAGTTGAAATCATGACACCGAAGCAATATGGTATTTCCCCAATTGGCTTCTTGATGCCTTGCATTTTGTGGATGGCAGTGGCAGATGTGGGTTACAAGAGGAGTTTTTAATACAATCTCGAAATTATCTTCTGCTTCAGATATGGGAAGTCTGTTGTGCCTTGGTAAATTAAATCTGCAGCCTGTAGCCCTATAACGGTGAAATGCTGTGCAGTATTCCCAGCAGGATTTACTGAGGGGGAACCATCTTTCTAAAGAGAGGAGCAGGCTTCCAAATTCATCCTGCCTGTGAAGGCTGCAGGAGAACCTCTGCATTGCTTTATCTCCAACCTTAGCTGCTTGCCATGGATCTTTTACATTAACACTATGTAAATGCTGAAGGTCCCCACAGTATCATCTGGTTGGTAGTAAATCTTCTTAGTTACCCCATAAAATAGTCAGGGTTCACTAGAAACAGTAGTGACAGAGGGAGCTACCAGTAAATAAATCAGCTTTGTAGTGGTGTAGTCCCTAAATCATGAAGTGCAGCCTGCATGGAGCATTTCCCATTTCAATCTTCTCACCTCTCTGTTGTGGGATTTCAGGAGATCATGGTTGGGCCTCAGTACCAGGCCACTGTTCCCATCCTCCGCTTGAACAGGCACAGGCAAAAAGGTAAGGCAGCCTCCTCTTTGTGCCTTGTTTGGGTGTAGGGCTGCTGAAAGGGGGGTTTGATGGGGCTTTGGATCAGCAGTCCTGCTCTGGATCTCCAGGCTTGGCAACTTTCAGTGCTGACATCCAGATTTACTGATGTAAACGAGCCTGATTTAGTAGGGCTGGGAACATGGGTATGGAATTGGTGAAGCTCAGGGAGGACTGGGTTGGTGTGACAGGTTTGCAGGAGGGGGTCTCAGCTGTAGCCAGAGAAAAGGAATACCCATCTGGGGATGCTCTGATTTATTCTCTCTGACATCTTCCTTAAGTAGTGAGTTAGTGTCATTCAGTGCTCCCTGGAGGTGATCTGTTTCCGATTTTGGGATGTCTGTAGAGTAGACAGAGGTGCCTTAATTTGCAGATTGTGTCCAATAGTGAGTGCAGTATGAGTGCCAGCTTGTTGAGCTTCTGGACAAGAAAGCTAAAAGAGTCTTTATTTGCCAGGATTAATTAATCAAAGCAGCAATCTTTGAGAATATAACAAAAACTTTGTCAGCCAACCTCTCTGAAACAACCAAAACAAGCTGAGCCTGTGCCAAGGGCCCTAAAAGAAATATGAAGAGCTTATCTGCCTCCAAAATCAGGAGGGAAAAGGCAGTGCCTTGAGAGGTAGTTGTCATCTCTAGTGCTGGGTTGGAGTACCAAGCAAACATTTCTTCCTCCTCTGTCTCCCCCATGCATGTCCATGCAGACCACTTCTCAAAAAGCAGCAGAATTCTCTGTTTGATTATCTTATTTCAGTGCTTTTTCTGTTAGCCTATGAGAATGAAGATCAGCTGCTCTGGGACCCAAACATCCTCCCTGAGAGGGAGGTGGAAGAGTTCCTGTACCGCGCCGTGAAGCGGCAGTGGGACGAGCTGTCCGGCAGCAGCCTGCCAGAGGGAGAGGTGGTCAAGGACAACGAGCAGGTGAGCTCAGGGGCTCCTGCAGCCCACACAGACCCAGGTGGTGCTGGCCCCACAGTGCCACGTTCCCTGCAGAGGTCAGAATGAGGTCAAACTCCAGGGATCCTCCTGGATAAGTGAGGGTGTGTGCCCAGCTGTGGTTTGAGGAGACTGGTCACCCTCCCTGTTGAAAAAAACTGGAAAAGTCAGCAGAACAACCATTTCAGAGCAGCTGTGTTTCCTCCAAGCTAGCCAGGTTAGATTCTGGCAGTGAGTCTCCAGAGGCACACCTGTAACCTGCAGAGCTGCTGGTGGAGCTGCATCTGTTCAGTCCCAGGGTTTGTAATCCAGTCCCTTAAAAAGTCAGATAATCTCTGCTGGTGGTCAAGCTGGGGTTAGCAGCAAGGTGGCTCCTGGGAAATAGAAGTTTACAAGACAAATGTGAGTCATGAGCAGGCTGGTTTGTGGTGTGTTGCTCAGGTACGTGCTATGAGTGATTTCCTTCTGTTTCCCAGGCTTTGTATGAGCTGGTGAAATGCAACTTCAATGCAGAAGAGGCACTGCGGAGGTTACGGTTCAACGTGAAGGTTATCAGAGGTGAGGACCCCCCTTACTTGGGTTCATCAAGGCACATGCAACTCTTTCTAGATTCTGCACATCTCCAACTCCTCTTTCTTCCTGCTACAGATGAGCTTTGTGCCTGGAGCGAGGAAGAATGTAGAAATTTTGAGCATGGCTTTAGGGTCCATGGGAAAAACTTCCACCTTATCCAAGCAAACAAGGTAAGGCTGCTCCCCCCAGGTCAGGAGCAGGGGAAGGAGGCAGTGACTGAGCACCAGAGGTGTGCTTTGGGCCTCGGCTGACACAGGGAGTTCAGGATGGCCGAGTTCCAATCCCAGGCTTTGTGTTGACTCATGCCAGCAGGTGATGGGCTGTTCACTGCCCTGCTCTGCCTTATTTTCCAGGTGGGAGAAGTCACAAACACCACTGACCTGCATGAGTGATGTCAGTTAATTACTGATTAGCCCTTTCTGGAGTCTCAAAAGTTCTTTCCAAACTCTCAGCCCTTGCAGTACTTCTGTGAATGAGTGAGTTGAGCATGTGGATGTTTCGTAAAGTCCCCTGGGGTCCTCTAGAATGGCAGGTGCTGTTGTAGGGAGAGCTGGGCCCCGGGACATGCTGCTGTGCTGGGAGTTGGCAGAACCAGAGAGTCCAGTTCTACCACTGGTTAATTGTAGGCATGTTGACGCTGGCCAGTGACAATGGATGCAGGTTTGCTCTCTCTGCTAAGTGTGCTGCTGCTGGAAGCGCAGGAAAGTCCTGCACGAGTGTGTGTGGCCCACACGGGTCTGTGACAACAGCTGTGTGCTGTGGGGAGTTCTTTTCTCTGGCCACCTCGGAAACCTCAGTACGTGCTTCTGTTCTGCAGCAATGTGTCCATAGCGATGTAAATCACTGTAATGCACTTTAATTTTCTGTGCTGGTTAAATGGGAAAATAGCTCCTTGCTCCAGGAGATGCACCCGGATGGGGGTGGGTGTCCTGACTGGGGTGTTTCTCCCCAGGTCCGCACCCGGTCGGTGGGCGAGTGCGTGGAGTATTACTACATGTGGAAAAAATCAGAGCGCTATGACTACTTCACTCAGCAGACTCGTCTAGGAAGGAAGAAGTACGTCCTCCACCCTGGAGCCACGTGCGTGGAATATTCTCACACTAAAATTAGTAATATTAACCTCCCAGTGAAGATTCCTGCTGCAAAGCACCTCCGCTTAACAGACTGCGCTTTCTTCTCCAGAAGGTTTCTCGGGTGGGAGGATGGAGGGATGCACGGGGTGTTCTCAGAGCACAAACACAGAGTTGGTGTGGGGAGGGAAGATAAAAGAACTGTTTGCTTGGATGTGGACTTTCTTGTCCTTTTCTGTGTGTCGAAAATAGTTTTTGTTACAGACAAACGCATCCACAAAAGACTGGGGACAGGGATTCGGAGCTGATTTCGGTGAAAGAACTCAGTTTGATGAGGTTTTGGGAAGGGAGCTTTTTAAATTCAAAAATGCACTTATTTCTGGTGGTTTGGAACCTGAATTAATTTCCCTTTGAGGCAAATTCTTCCCTTTGAAATGTATGCTAATTGCAGAAGGTACTTTTCAAAATACACCTTTTCAAAAAGGTTGAAACGGAAATCTCTTAATAGGTCAAAATGAAATATTGAAGCTGAATCAATTAAAAACATCAGATGAAGGCTTAGAGCTTTTTGGTTTTGTTGGTTTTTTTTTTAATTCTGATGCAAGACAGGAAAATACCTGAAATCTTAAATCTTCCCAGGGTGGGAAAATATGTTCTCATCACTTGCTCTTAGCTGGCACACTAAGGACCCACCACAGTCATCCCATGAAGCTGGGTGTTCCCTGGGTGTTTGACCATGTTTTTATTTCCCTTTGCAAGGGGCTGGGGCTCACAGAACTGAGGGCAGAGCTCTTTAGGAAGCTGGAGAGCCCATTTTGGTTTATCATGGGCTGGTCTTGGCCACACTGTGTTACCTGAGATCACCTCCTCAGGGCAGAGTCTAAACCAGGCTCTACAGAGCAGGGAGGGATGGACATTCATTCTAGTGACGTCTCTACAGTCCCATTGCTTTATTTGTTGGTGGATTTTAATCCCAGTCACCCTTTCTTCTGCCTCCATCTCTCTGCTTAGCAGGTGGTGGCAAGGATCTCTCTCTTTCCCCACAGGGATTTCACTGACAATGACCTGGATGGGGTTGAAGTGGAAAACACGAGTCGTTCTCGGAGCTCCCCACCAATTCCCTCTGCAACTGGCTGCCTGGATGCTCACTTTGGTCAAGATCAGATAGCAATTGAGAGCACAGGTAATTCCTTTTTATCTGTTTGCCGTGGGGTTTTGGTGTGAACAGAAGAGTCTCGTCTGTCTCTGCATTGACCAGAGGTGACTATAAACAGTTGTTCCTGTGTTGGGCTCGGAGGGGTGGCCTAGGTCATTCCCAAAACAAAAGGATTATGTGCTGGGCACCTGAGTGAGCTGACCAAAAGCACTGACACAGGCAGCTCCTCCAGAGGCTGGGTTAAGGCCCCAGAAGTCAGGTGCAAGCTGCTTTCACACAGAGCTGGCTGCGAGAAGATTCGCAGAGAGCCCAACAAGGGTGCATTCCCTCACTGTCCTACCGCAGATGAAGGCTCTGTGTGGGCAGCTCCCAGGGGTTGTTGGCACGAGGGGATAGGATTTAGGGTTTAGCTTATCTTGCAGTGTGTCTGTGAGGTTTCCTCTAATTTCCATAGAAACACTGATGGCCTCCCATCTGCTGTCGGCATCTTGCCTTTCTCAGTACACGCTGGAGGGGATCTTGGTTGCTGTAATAAAGAAACACTTGTGCCATCAAACAAACACTGTTGGGATTAGGTGGGACTGACCTGGGTGTTTGTGTGTCGTGGACTCACTGTGGCTTTCTGTCCCTTGCTGTGTCCCCCTCTCTCTTCCCCCTCCTGGCTGTGCCCACCTGAGCAGAGCCCCTGAGCGTGGAGAGCACGGCCTGCAGCCTGGGCAGCATCAGCGAGTCGGGGCAGGGCTACGAGTGCAGCACCCCCTCGGAGACAAACTGCTCCTTCGACCCCACGGAGGAGACGTCCTCGGGCGCTGTCCCTGCGCCCTGCCCACGCCACACTGTCACCCCCTCTGAGCCGGAGCTCTTTGCTTTGCCTCCCGCGGGACCAGGACTGGCAGAGAAGCAGGAGACGTTGCAGAACTCTGGTGAGACAATAACCATGGACTTCACTCTCCCTGCAGACATTAACGAGGGGTTGCCTTTAATTGCTGGCCCTGTGGATTTGGACAGAGACCCTGAGGCAGTGGTGGCCCCTGCGCAAGTGTCCTTATCGGTCACAGATTTCGGTCTCATTGGCATCGGAGATGTAAATACTTTCCTGACTGCTCATCAGGCTTGCCCAGCACCTGTGGCTCGGTCAGAGCCTCTGTCACAGTGAGAGTCTCCAGTCACAAATTTGTCACAGACCCAGCAAGGACTTTGACCTGACTGAGTGAAATTCTGGAACTTCCGCTGTCCTGTAGGGACAGTTTGGAGCTGTTGGTCGGAATCCGTCTTTCCATCCTCCTTGATCCAAGGCTACAGTGAAACCAAACACCTTTCTGCTCCAGTGTATCCTGACACAATCATGCAAAGTGGTGGCTGGCTTTCCTGAGTGGGGAGGTCCATCACCCCCCTCCTACGCTGACCATGTGTCACCCCAGGTGATGCCAGTCTGCTCAGAGAGTCCCTGCCTCAGGACAGGGGACGTGTCCCTTGGCCCCAGCCGGACGGTCTGAGGGCAGAGGTGCTTTGAGAAGAGAGATGTGTTGCTATCATGGTGAGGGTGCAGTCTGGGGGTCTGAGAGCTTGAGAGGGCTGCAGGGCAGTTTCCTGCAGAGACGGGCACGGCGATGCCAAGGGAGGCTGACGAGTCTAGGCCCCTCTCCCACGGGCAGCGTGTTGCAGTAGGAGCCGCTCACCCTGTGCTTCTCCCAGCAGCCACGGGTCAGGACAGGCAGGCACACAGCTGCTTCCACCTCCAGCAGCCACGTGTTCCTGACTCTCCCCCAGCTGCAGGTGGGACGTGGCCTGGCCCAGCCCTTGGGCAGAAGTGTCAGGTCTTGGAAAGAGATGCTGCGTGGTGCAGCTGCATCGCGTGCACTCGAGTCCTTCTCACCTTCCCGTGCAGTGCTGGGCCAGGGAGAACTTCTGTGAGGAGTAACAGGAGTTTCTAGACCCACAGAGTGATGCTGGCCCAGAGCTGTGGTGCTGCTGCTTCTGCTGCTGGCAGGGGATGACCTGATCTTCACTGAGCCACAATGCGAGAGGGTAAAATGCAGGTGGAAACACCTCTAACTTCCCAGTTTGTTCCAATAATGTGTCAGCGGAGGGAGGAGGTTGCTCAGCTCCCAGGATGCCTGGGACAGGGGTGCTAGCACAGTCCCAGGCAGGGGAGCACAGCATCCCTGGGCATTCCTGCTCCACAGCATCCCTGGGCATCCCTGCCCCTCCCTGTGTCACAAAACAGGGAGTTGTGAGAGGAAAGTGTCCAGGGAGGTGCCAGGTGCTGTGCAGAGCCACAGGGGCCTGTCCTTGGGTGTGCTGGAGTCCAAAGCTGTTTCACTTCCCAGGTGTGTTCCAGGAATGGGATTGGCCACTGGCTCAACGTGTTCTCATTCCCCTTTTTCCATGCAGGGAATGCTCCCCTGCTGGGCAAGGCTCTGGTGCAGACAGTGCTTTCCTCCAGCTGCGTTATGCAGTTGGGAAGGGGCTTGGGTTGAGGGTTTTTGCTTGCTTTGGTAGAGGCCTTGGGGCTCTGAGTGTGCACTTGGCTCTGCTGCCAGTGGATGTGGGAGGTACCTAAACCCACGAGCCTGCATCCTCCTTTTACCTGGCCCTGGGAAGTTGTGCTCAGCCTGGCAGCAGGAGCACAGAGACAGCATCAAACAGCCCCATGGGATGTCAGGATTAGAGCTTGTCTCATCTCCTAATCAAGCCCCAAATCTGGTTTGTGTGCTTTAGCAGGGGTTTGCTTCGGTCCCCAGCACTCTGCTGAGACATGCTGAGCCCCAGGCACATGCAGCTGCCTTCACCTGGCGTGGCTTTGTCAGCCAGATGTGGTGGGCAGAGGCCTCCCCTCCAGCTGCTCCCAGCTGCTGGGAACAGAGAGCAAACACGAGTTTGCTCCATAGTGGAACTGCCCAGGCTGTGATTCCCCTTTTCTGGGGGTGAGAGGAAGCTCCTTGGCTGAAGGGAGAAGAGGAGGCAGGGTCAGAGCACAGGCAGCCCTCCCAGGGAGGGCCAGGCCTTGGCATCTCCTCCATCGGCTGAGAACATTCTTAGTTTTCCTGAAACCATTTTTTCTTTTGGTTTATTTCAAGCCCTAGTGAAAGGAGAGGGGAGCTGGCTGAGGCAGAAATCTCTTTATGTCCTTCAGTGTTGTTTACAGATTTGCATGGGGTCTTTCAACATGAGTGCGGCGGTTTTTCCACATAACTTTGAGGGAGAGGGGTGAAAAAGGCTGGGACAGGGAGGGGGAGTCACTGGGGGAGGAGGTTTGGTTCTGGTTTTTTTGTTGGGGTTTTCTTTTTCCTTCTTACAAAGCACATTCACTTTGAGCCGCTCCCAGTGCTGGACTCTTTTCTCCCTTGCCCCCCAGCCCTACACTGTGAAGTGACACTGCCTTGAAGACCCCTCGCCGTTATTTATTTAATTAAAAACCTAATTTGAAAGTGAGCCAGAAGTCTGTCTTTCTTTTGGAGGCCAAGGTGCAACAGTCCAGTGTATAACGATGGCAGAAGCAAGAATAGGGGTGCCTGCCTCTGCTGTCTGATCCTCTCCTGCCCTCCACGAGTGCTCTGCTCCAGAGTGGGATTCCCTGTGCCAGGGATGCCATCCCAGCCTCGGAGGAGGCCCAGAGTTCTCCCTTCCAGTGCTGCAGGCAGAGGGAGCTGTTTGTTCCTCTTACAGGTGCCCCAAGTCCTCTAAAGCCCTGGTAGCCTGTGGCAGGTCTGGAGCGGTGGGAGGCAGGGGTGCATCCAAACTTCAGCCAGAAAAGGCTCCTGGGGGCAAGAGCAATGTTCCTGCTGCAACTGCATTGTGTTTCCCCACCACAAAGTCTCTCTGCTCCATCACAAACTCCTTAAATTCTCTTCTCCTGCTTGTGCCCAGCTCTGGCTGCCTGCCCGGGGCCTTGGGGGCTCCAGCTGTGCAGACCCCCAGCTCTGCCCCGCAGAGGTGGGTACGAGGGTGGGCACAGCCCAGGGAAAGAGGGACGGGAGCGGGTTCCTCCCTTTTTTTGAGGCCCCGAGCAGCAGCGGGAAGCGCGGGTGTGCTTGAAGCCTTCGGGTGGGACGGCGTTCCCTCCCCTCATTGCATCCTTTGCCATGAAACGATGCTTTCGGCCCTGTGTGACCCTAGCGCTGTTTCCGAGGCGATGAGAGCGGCAGGGCCGGATCCCCCGGGCTCTGCAGCCCGCCGGGGGAGGGTCCAGGGCGGACTCCGCATCCCCCCGGGCTCAGGGGGAGGGTCCAGGGCGGACTCGGCAGCCCCCCGAGCTCAGGGGAAGGGTCCGGGGCAGACTCGGCAGCCCCCCGAGCTCAGGGGGAGGGTCCAGGGCGGACTCCGCAGCCCCCCGAGCTCAGGGGGAGGGTCCAGGGCGGACTCGGCAGCCCCCCGAGCTCAGGGGGAGGGTCCGGGGCTGACTGCGCAGCCCCCCGAGCTCTGCAGCCCGCCGGGGGAGGGTCCAGGGCGGACTCCGCAGCCCCCCGAGCTCAGGGGGANCTCGCCCGGAGCCGCCGGAGCCACCCCGGGCTCGCCGCCTTCCGCCCGGGACACCGCCGGGCTGGGCCGGGCTGGGCTGGGCCGGGCTCGGGCGGCACCGCCCGGCAGCTTCGGGCCCGCGGGGCAAAGTCCTGCGGCTGCCGTGCGGCGCTTCCCCCTGCGCGCTCCAGGGGTCCCACACTGCCACCTCTGTGTCCCCACGGTGGCCCAGCCAGGAGCGCTCCCACACCCAGGGCTGCTGGGGGCTGTGATGAGAGGGGTTTGAGAAAGATTTATCAGCGGTGAGAGAGATGGTGTTAATCTTCACATCGCCTCCAGGACACAGCCTGGGCATCCCCCCCCAGCTCTCCTGCCTCTGTTTGGTTGGGGTCTTTGCAGGTAAATCCTGCCCCAGCGCTGTGCCAGGGCCCCCATGGCACTGGAGGGCAGGAGGAAGCTGCACTGGGGCACATCAGGGCAGGGAAAAGCTGGCCCGTGGTTCTGTCCCTCTCCTGAAACTCCAGGGCAGCCCGAGAGCGTTTCCAGCTCTCTCGGCTTCCCACAAACAGCCTTGACATTCTCCACAGGCCACTCGCGCTGCACTTCAATCACCCGCAGTTATCAGCCATGGGTGGTTTCTGTGTTGTTTGTTTCCTTCCCCAGACATCCGGCATGGCGCAAACGGCCGGGATGCGACTGTCCCTGCTCCCACCAGGGAATTGCTGTGGGACCTGTGCTCCAGCCTTTGCTCCCGTCCCCATTCTGGGTTTCAGCATGTCCCCAAACTCAAGGGGAAGCACCGGGAGCCTGTCCTGCTCCCAGGACGTCTGAGGCTCAGGAACTACAGCCCAGTGTTTCAGCGGGTAAATCAGCTCCTGTCTCATCCTGTGTGCTCACACCGGTGTCTGCTGCGTCCACAGGGTCCTGGACGTCCCTCCTTCCCCTCAACAACCCATCTCACCACCGAGCCAGCCTCACGTCTGCTCTGCACAAGCCCCCACCAGAGCAGCCAGCACGTTTAAGGGACTGAATTTTCCTTTCCCCCCCCCTTTTTCTTCCCTCGGGACATGGAGG
>VWZT01015581.1:173618-186867 GCA_013397055.1 Pachycephala philippinensis | reverse complement strand
CAGCTGCCACTCAAAGTAACGTGGGGCGGCGGAGCGGCGGCGGCTGAGGCCGGAGGGCCGCGGGTCGGGCGGAGCCGGAGCTGCCGCAGCCGCCGGGCTCGGGCTCCGTGGGGCTGCTCCGGCTCGGCTCTGCCACAGAGGGTCCCGCTGGTCCCGGAGGGGAGCCCACCGAGGGTCCCTTCCCGGTCCCCCGCGACCCCTCCAGCTGCGGCTGCTGTGAAGTCGCCGCACTCGGGGGTGGTAAAAGCCAGTGAGGAACAACCTTTAAATATTGCAGGACCCAGCTGTACCTGGGCACTGCACAGGCAGGCACAAGGTTAAATATTTAATGCCTCACATTTCATCCTAATCTTTTATTCATTGTGTTATTTACGTGCTGCATGCTGGCAGCGGCCGGGGCAGGGACAAGGTGCTGGGCACTGGAGGCTCTCCCTCCTCTTGCCCCCATGCCATCCATCCCCTGGTGTCCCTGCCTCTCCTCCGCAGTCAGGACTGGGGGCTGTCATCCAGCAGTGGCCAGGCTGGCCCCAGACGCTGTCAGTCCCAAACAAGGAGCCAACGCAGCCCCAGCACTTGCCCCTTTACCTTGCCCTGGCTGCAGGTGTTCACTGGGCAGATCCACTGACACAGGTAGTGACGGACACCAGCTTCAAACCCTCCAAAACCCTCCCTTCTATGCAGGCACGTAGATGCCCTCTGTGTGTACATCATACATCTGCACATATATCTGCATATTTTAACCCAAATATAAAGTTTTAAAGGGTTTTTTTGTGTGTGTGTGTGTTGCCTTATTGGGAGAGTTGAGGGTTTTTTTTTTATGGAAAGTGCATTTTCAAAATCTGGAAACATTTTGTGTTTCAAGGGAAGGATAGACTGAGGAGATGTTTTGCAGCATTTTTCAAAACTCCTTTCCGAAAAGTGCCAGTTTTCCTTAGGCAGTCTCTCTGCTCCTGTGTCTCAGGAGAATCACACAGGTAAACCTGGAACAGGCAGCTCTGGAGTGATGGGTGTCACACGTGTCTTGAACACCCTCCGTTAGTGATTGGCATGAGCCCTGGAGCAGCACAACCTGTAACCCAGAGATTAATTTGTGTTTGGATGCGAGAAAACAACAGCAGTTAACCCTTGGCACCCACAGCTGCGAGAGGAGATGGTCCCTCTGCTGCCCCGGGCATGGGACAGTGCCGGGCAGTAGCCACAGCCCAGACCTGGTTGTCACCACTGCAGGATGCTCTGAGCCACCCCCTGCAGCAGCCACACGCTCGTGCCTGGTGGTGGCAGGGCCTGGAAGAGCCCCAAAGGATGAGGGTGTTTGAAATCCACGCCGGGATCAAGAGGCAAACGCTCTGAACAGCTCTTTGTTTATGAGCAGCAGAGAAATCAAACCAAGCCAGGCTTTGGGACACCCAGGAGCTCCGTTTGAAACTGGATCCGAGCAAAAGAGGTTGCTGCTGCTGGAATTACCCCAGGGATTTTACCTTTCAGCTCCCTCCCCGAATGCCAGCCTGGGACAGGGGAACACACAGCCTCCTGCAGCCCTGGATGGGAAGGGCAGCCCCAGCTCTGTGCCGCTCCATGCCATGGGTCCAGCTCTTCCCACTCACAGCCTCCTGTGTCCAGCACACCTCCAGAGTGGATGGTCAAGGGCAGAGCCCACCACGTTTCGCAGAGACACCGAGGGTGGCTGTGGCTCACCAAACCATCCTATTTTCAGCTGCTCACTTGCCTACTTGAATGAGGCATGAACTCAGCAGAGAGGAGTTCCTGGCACCCTCAGACAATGAGAATTTCCCAGGGTAGCTGGCACAAACAGGGACCTCATCCTGGCTGGAGTCTGTCCTAGAATGAACATGAGATGGGAAGGGGAACTGAGGAAAGGAGCTGGCAGCAAACCAGCGAGATCTAAGCCAAAGCTGTACTGGAAATCAAGGTTCCCCAGTGCCCTGAGCTACGCTTCTGGGACCCAACTGCAGGTCCCCATCCCCAAACCCCCAGTGCTGGTGTCCACTCTCCAAAGCCACACCTACCCAGAGCCCTCGGGGACAGGCGTCCCCTCCAGGTGTCCCTGGTCACGGGGTCACACCTCGTCACTGTGGGACTGAAAAAGAGGAGTGGGAGCCCTCAGAGCAACCCAGCAGCTGACAGACTCCCGTCTCTGGCGCTGCCTTCGATCCGTGTGTTGGCTCCTGTTTGCACTCACCAGCTCTGAGTGGTTTTTAATTATTGATGCCTCTTTTAGCTTTTATCTGGTGCTCGCTGCAGCCAGGAAGAGCTCGGCGTTCCTGCATTAGCGGTGACTCGGGAAGGAAGCCCTGCTCCACCACCATTCCTGGCGTGCAGGCTGTGCACAGGCAGAGCTGGGCTGTAAAATGAGGAGGGTGGGAGCCTGAGGGGGTCGTGACAGAGGTGACTCCGACTCCCACGGGCAATGAGAGCCTGGGGGTTCTGCCCTGCGGGAAGGGTCCGAAGGGGATGGAGCCAAACAGGTGAAACCCAGCGAAAAGCTGCCACTCGCTGCATGGAGGAGGAAGGAGGTTGGTTTATGACCCTCCAGTGACAGGCAGGGGGAAGGGAGGAGAGGGGTGACAGCAGAGTTTTGTCAAACCCCTGAGCAGGAATCTGTGTCAAGCCTGGGTTAATGCTGTGCTGCTTGGTGGTCAGGGCATGGGGCAGTGCCAGCTGGGGTCCTGCCGCTGCCCCCTGCCCTCTGTGTCCACCACAGCCTCTGTGGGCAGCAGGACAATGCCTCTGAGTCAGGGCTCTGCTGAGTTTTCCCAAGGATCCTGGTGCAGCAGAGCTGGTTCTCAGACCATCAGCCTGTATCCCTGTCCCACTCCGGCACCACGACCCCTGGAACACAGGGAGAAAGGGTTTCTCTGCCAGGAGCCAGTCCCAAATCATCCCCGAGAAGCTTTGGGGGCCCCTTGCCAGCTGTGTCCCTGCAAGTGCTGAGCTGTTCTGCAGGGCAGGAGAGGGCTCCTGGCTCCAGGGAGGTTACAAGGCCAGTTTGGAAGGAGAGAAGCTGTTTCCTCAAGTCTGCAGCTACTGGGAGAGTCACGAGGGAGGTATTTTTAACCCTTTTCTTTGCTGTTGGCACGGGTTAGATTTGCAGATCTTGTTATACAGTTCAGATTTGAGCCCAAATCTGGGAAGGTGCCCTATGAAATGACTCCCTTTGGAGAGTGGCAAACAGAGCCAGGCTGGAAGCATGGGGAACAACAACAGTGCTCCTCAGTAAGATGGGGTATCAGGGTGCCCCCCACCAGGCAGAGAAACGCTTTGGAAATGGAACATCATGGGAAGCAGGAGTGGGGCACAAAGTTCAGCTCAGCATCTGCTGGAAGGTGCAGGGGATTTGGAGAGCTCAGAAGTTCTCTCTTTATACTTTAACAGAGGGTCAGTGTCCCACAGGGAGCAAGGAGATACCCACAGCCCAGTGCAGAGCAGCTCCCCAGCCCCAGTGGCCTCGTGCTTTGTCCAACCCCCTTGCCCACTGAACCGAGGCCGCTAATTAGCTCCAACAAGAGGGACCTCTGTTCCTGAAAGCAGCCCTGAACAGTTTCTCCTAAATCCTCCTCCCTTGCATATCCATCAGGAGTAACATCCCCTTACGGTGCTCCCTGCCCCGGGCTGAGTTTGAGCCGATGACCTGGAGGTGAAAGCGCTGGGAATGCTCCCCGTGGGTTCTGCAGCACTGCCAGGGCAGGGATAGCTTCAGCAGCTGCCCCTGGCAGAGCCCCAGCCCAGAGCCGTGCTGGCCTTTCACATCTGGGGTCAGCAGAGACCCCAGAGCAGCTGCAGGACCGCGGGGGCAGATCAGCAGCGTTCCAGCAGCTCCAGTGGGAGCCCCTGCCCAGTGCCAGGCCTTGGATGGCTCTGCCCAGTGCTGCAGCCCCCCAGGGGTGCTGGGGTCAGGCCAGCCCCTGCCACAGGGCAGCAGCAATGCTGTCCCCACAGGCTCTGCACTCCGGATCCAGATCTCTGCACTCCTGTCCCTTGCAAGCCTGCACTGGGCACCCTGCCCCAGCCATGCCCAGCCCGGATTATGCTGACCGGGCACATCACGGGAGCATTGTCAAGCCCCGGTGCTGCCCACGGGCTCTGTAACCCACCAGCCCTTCCATACCTCACTGCTGGGTGCACGAGCACCCCCCAGCACAGCTTCCTTCCCAGAGGAAGGGAATTTTCCCACTCCAACTGGCCTAAGAGATACCGAGGGGAAGATGTTATCAGGGTGGAGCAGGCTCTGAAGCCAGAGGACAGCTCTAATTATCGAGAGCCAATTCCATTACAGCAATCTCAGCCCCAGGGCAACGCAGGCCGGATTTTCCAGAGGGGCCTGAGAGCCACAGAAGCAGCTTATCCTCTGTGCCCACAGGAAAAATGAATTATGCACACACAGAGCAGACCTGTGGCAGCCCGCAGGGACCTCCACGTGTTACCAAACCACGCTGCTCCGGCACAGAGCTGATAGACCTCGGGAGCACTTCGCTCCTTGCTTTTCTTCTGCAGAGTCCCCCGCTCCCTTTTCACCACCTACCACTTTCACCTTGAGCTCCAGTTTGTTCTGGCTTTGCCCAGGCATCCTCTCGGCCCTGGCTCTGGCAGATTTCAGCCGTGTCACAGCTCCCACCTCTGCAGGGGTGTCCCAGAGCCACACAGGCCACAGGAGACACCCCCGTTCTACCAGCCCCTAGAAGATTGGGAGAGAAGCCAGAGCCAGAGGTGTCAGTGTTAACCCTGCTCATCCTGGCTCCCAGAGAAAGCTCCAGAGAGGGAGAGCAGCACAGCCAACAAGAAGGGAATAGTCTGGGATACGTAACCACCTGAAGGAGGGCTGCTCCTCCAGACACCTCCCACAGCACAGGTTGAACCAGGAAGCCTCCCTGTTCTCCCCAGCTGATTCCCCCACCTGAAGGGACAGGAGACAAAGGGAAGTATTTTAAAGGCATCCCAAAGGCAGCAAGAAAGCAGCAGCAAGTCACGGTTTTAACCAACCTTCTTATTTCTTTATTTGAAAGGCACAGCTTGTACGTCCTTGATACAGCATTTTCAGTTCCTCTTATTATAGGTCAAGTGATTAAACACAAAAAGCAAAACAAGATCTTTCTAAAGAACTATATACAAACACCAGATTATTATTTATTATTTTTTTTTCCATTTTTGTTTTTTAAGAAGACACGCTAGCGCACGGAGATAAAGAACAGAGAAAGCTGCTGTATCCTCTACACAGGGCAGGGGCACAGGGAGGGGGAGGCCGGGGAAGGCTCTCGGTCTGCCTGCCCCCTCTGCCCAGCCACCTGGGCCCCCGGAGCCGGGTGCTGTGCTGAGGGAGAGCAGGTGGCACAGGCTCCCCCTCCAGCCCAGGGTGAACCCCCTGGCAGCCGGAGCTGGTTGAGAACAGGTACATGCAGAACAGCAAGGCGCCGGCCTGGTATTAGTGCAGGAGGGGCGTGGGGGACACGGGGCCAGGGCGATGCGACGAGACCAAGAGCGCCTGGGGGAAGGGAGGAGATTGTTCTGGGCCAGGGATCCCAGCAGGGACTTGTGCAGAACCGTCAGGATCGAGGGGCAATCTTTAAATACCGAGGGGGGAGCAGCAGGTGGAGGGAGGGGCCACATGGCACCGAGGGGCTGGGACAGCCGAGGGGCAAAGCGGCCCCAGAGCGGCCCAAGCCAGGCTCTGGCTCGGCTCTGTGACAGAGTGGGAGGAGGGACAGGGAAGGCAGGCTGGGCACAGGGAGAGCACGATTGGCCACACGGGTAATGCTATGGCGCTGGCATTGCTGTGCAGCAGCCGGGGACGGCGCTGGGGACACCCCCCAGGCCCTGCCACCCGCCCGTGGGGACAGGCCTGGCGAGCTGCCACCCAGCACAGGTCTCCGCGGNGTCCTCCTTGGAGAGGTGAGCCTGCGAGCCCAGGGCCGACAGCGACAGGAGCCCGGTGCCGGCGCTGACGGCAGGGAGTGATGGGGGCTGGAGCCCCACGGGGAGCGGAGTCAGAGGCAGAGCGAGGGCTTGGAGCTGCGACAGCTGGTGAGCTTGAAGCTGCTGCTGTAGGGAACGATGGACAGACACAGAGAGACAACGGGGGTATTGTCATTTTGAGTGCACTTGGACCCCAAACCAAGGGCCTGGACTGGCCAGACTGTACTGGCAACCAAGCTTAAACCAAGGACTTCGGGGTGCTGGAGAGCACTGCAGCCTCAAGGTGGGTGGGAAAAGAGGTTCTCGAGTCCTGCTGCTGTGACAGCCCCAAGAGAAGCCTCAACAGTGTGTCCCCAGCAGGACACACAGCCCCTACCCCACAGGACACCTGGCCTCAGGCTCTGGCATGTCCCAAGGCTGCAGTTAAAGCCCTCACTCACAACCTTGACCAAGAGCAGATGGTGTTTTCATGCAGAGTACCTGCTGTGGTTCCTGCTCTAAACCAAAGCTCCTCTCCTTGCACCCTGCTGAGGCAGAGCAGGGATCCCTGCTCCCCTGCAAACATCACAGCAAGCCTGGGTGGAACCCACCCTGTGCCAGCACGGCCAGCCCAGCCTTGCAGCCTTGTCCCTGCAGCTGCAGCACCATAGCAGGGGTCCCCTGATGTCCCCAGGTCAAGAATCCACAGCCCAGCTCCGTGTCCAAGCCAAAGGCCTGAATTCCCACCCTCCTGACCCAAACAAAACGTGCATCACGTACACGGATGATGGAGTTCAGTTCTGGCGCCGTGACCTGCTTAGCTCGTTCAATGGCTCCCAACACTTGCTGCTGATGCTGGCGTGGAGAAAACAGAGGAATTTGGGGTCACTGCTAGTGCCACAGGGAAGCAGAACAGGGAGCCAGCCCACACCATCAGGCCGGTAACCCCACAGCTGGAGACACCTGCACACACTTCACCCGTGACAAGAGCCTCACACGCAGCAAGGAGCAGGGAAGGAAGCGCATTTGTCTCATCCATTTCCTCACCACAGCATTCAGCAGCTCCCCTCTTACTCCCACCCTCATCCTGCTCTGCACACACCCAGAGATCCTTGGCCAGAAGGCTCCAAGCTGGGCAATGTCTCTCATCCTGCCACCCTTCAGCTACACAGACCCTCTAACAAACAAAACAAGCCCTGAAATGAGAAGCTTTTGGGAAGCCCCACAGTCCTTGGGACACATCCTGGATGCCAACTGCAGCAGCAGCTGGGTGTTCCAAGCACCGGCAGAAAAAATGGCTGTATCATATACCTTAAAAAAAAAAATAAAGGACAAGTGTACTTGCTCCTTGCAGAGCCCAAGGTCTCTGAACACCAGGTCTGTCCACTGCACTCCAGCAAAGGGATTTTTCTTTTCATTTTGGCAGCAGGACAGCGTAAGGATTGCATTAAGATGCAAAAGATTTAGCTGGGGCTTAGTTATTAGGCAGCTCTGATCTGATCAGCAAGCGACTTTGTCCGTCCTAAGAACAGGTGGGTGGGAAAAACAGAACCTGTGCCCTAAGCCCAGTGCTGACCCCAAGCAAGAAACCTCCAATCCCCAAAGAGCCAGGAGAACTGCTCAGAGCTCAGCCTCCATGGGGAGACAGAAGATACGGCACTAGAGGTGCTTAATCTCCCCCTCGCCTCAGACAGCAACACCCAAGCACCCCCTCCCCCAATTAATTTCTCAGGGGAGTGGGAGGAGCCCATCAGCTGCATTAATTAACGAGGCAGAGGAACCAGATCTCAAAGAGGAGCCATATGGAGGTATTTGTTTAAGTGTCCTTCTCCCCTGATTAGCACCCAAAGCTCCCAGTGCCCCTGCAGCCTGATGGCTCAGGAGCCACGGGCAGGAGAGAGCAGGAGCAGCTTTGTCCCCAGCTGCCACAAAAGGGATGAGGGGCACATCACCCACCCCACAGTGCTCAGGGAGCCAACACTGCCTTGAAGGGCTGGTCCCTGTGCAGGGGCTGAGAGCCAGCAAGGAGGTTTCCCAGCCCAGGGTGAGGAGCTGCCTGTGCTGGAGGGCTGTGACACCTCCCTGGCTGCAGAGGGACAGTGGCCTCCATGCCAACAGACGCCCGAGCTGGAGGACTCACCTCTTGTGAAAGGTAGGGCAGAACCTGTGCACAAATCCCATTTAGCCTCTTGACGATTTCAGCCTAAAAGGTGGGAGGAACAGAGAGGAAAGGTCAGGCAGCTCGGGACTGAGCACCCACAGCACCAGCTGCCCCACATTCCCCCTCCCTTGGGAATGGCCCTAGGAAACCCACTCTCCTTGGAAAGATGCTGGCAGCATCCTGGTGCCATGGGGATCACCTCTCCCCCCCAGGCTCCTCCCTGCACAGTTAAATGAAAGGATGCTGCTGACTGCAAAGAGCAAATTCTCAATATTCCCTTTCCTCTCCTCTGACATTCATTTAACAAACTGGGAGCAACTAGAGAGGAAAGTTACTGCAGACCCGGGTGGGGAAGTGCTGAATTATATTTGCCATGTGGACACAGACACACACACACAGCTGCTTGGCCCTCTCAGGCTCCCCCTCCCCAGCTGATCTGCTGGACTGGGGCTACTGGGGGAGACCTGAGGTGTTGGGCAGCTTCCTCACTACCCTCACACCAGCAGTGGCAAATTCTGGGGTGTTAAATGCTTTTCTCCTGGCACATAGTGAAGCTACAAGTCCTTTGCCAGTCACTTTCCAAAGGAGTCAAAAGAAATACAGAGCCAAAGGGTACATGCACACACCAAAACCAGCTGAGGGGACCCCACCAGCACCACAGGGAAGCAGATGAGGCTGGGAGACATTTGTGGGACAGCAATGAGGATTCGTGGCTCAGATTCTTTGACAAGATGCAGGTTTTCCCAGGGGAGCCAGTCTCATGGGCTTAGCAACAAGGGCAATGGGATCAGAAGCACCAAGTGCGTTTGTGGGGAACAGAACTGTGCTAAGAGGCTTAAAACTGAGCCACGACATGCAGCCGACTTTGTGACTGGAGCTGGAGCCAGATAGAGACAGGCTCAGAGGAGGCTCATGTTGTTAACACCACAGGTAATTAGTCAGTGGGGATAATTAACAACTTAACCACCAGTGAGGGTAATGAGCAAACTTATCCAGGCTGCCACAGCTCCAGACCCTGCCTGCACTGCCCTGTCTGGTGCTCAAATACCTGTTCAGGCCCTGGGGAGAACCACGGCATGCCCAGAGCCCAGGATGGGAGCTCAGAGGCCAGCACTGTGATCCTGAGAGGTGGGGGGGGCCTGAATTTCAAAGGCAGCTCTGACATTTTACAGGCTGAGGGCATTTCTAGTTCCTGAAATGCAACTGAAGTGACAGAGGGCAATGCACAGCAGACAACATGCCTTCCCCAGGAATTACAGCACTTGGAGATGCTTTCCTCCCTACCTGTTTGTGCATTTCAATATTCAGCCCGTAGGACATCTCATAGTACTGCAGAGCAGGAGAGAAGAGAACAAAACAAATTGTAAGTCAAGTCTCTGCCAGGTAAGTGCTGGGAAGCACCACTGCATTCCTGGCAGGGTTTTCTACAAAGGCTGGGCAAGGAAGGAGAGCAGAGCTCAGCCCCAGGAAACACAGACAGCAGGAGGCAAACACAGAGACCCCCTCCAGGTGCTCCCTGCCCACCCTGCTCCAGACCTGGAGATTTGCCCCACAGGACTCCCCTCACATACACCTTTCCACAGTCTGCACCAAGGTGAGAATGAGTGATGCTGTGTCAAACCTGGAAAAAGGCTCAGGGCTCCAGACCTCCCTAAGCACAGCCAGGAGCGAGGCAGCCTGGCTCTGTGAGCTTTGCCTGGCCAGTATCCTAAAGCCCACATGACTGCTTCAGCAGCAAATGGGAGAGATCACAACTGGACTTCATCTAGCAAGTAACACATCCAGCTGCACACAGCTCCAGCTGTTTAGGAGGGAGTTATGTGGAAACCTCCCCCCTCCACACACAAAAACAATCCACCCAGCAAACCCCTGCACAGCAGCAACAGGCAGCTACAGACAATCTATTGGCAGAAGCAGCTAATTCCTGACCCCTGGAAGAAGCTGTTATAAGGCTGATGTTTTGAGAGTTTAGAAACCTCCTCCCTGCAGCCTGCAATCCTGATTCTTCCAAAGGGAAAAGAACAATCCACATCTGTGCTCATTTCATTGAGGATCACTGGCATCCTGGTACCGACGCCACAAGGCTACGAAGCGCCCGGCTTGGTGTCGGAATGATCTCAGCCTGCTGCGGGCTCTCGAGCCTTCTTTGCATTCTGAAGACCGAGCAGGAAGCAGGAGCCCGTCCCCCAAGCTGCCAATTGTGACTTATTCAAAAATCAGAGCAGCTGTAGCAGCTTTGCACATTCACAGGAACCCTCCTCTTGGCTCCCCGTGACGGGGAGCGGCAGCAGCTCCGGCTCAGCCACGCAGAGAAGGCAGGAGCTGCTGCGCCTGCAGAGCCTCCAGCGCTGCGCCACGAGTAACAGCCCTTCCCCTCTGCTGCTGACAGCAACCTGAATCAATTCTGGTGACTGCCAGCATTACGGGGGAAAAAAAATGTATCTTGGCCACTGCTGGAGATGAGGGTTTCTGTGCAGACTGCGAGGCACAGGAAGCAATTGTTTACCAGCGAGAACGGGGCAGGTTTCCCCATTAATACACCAGGAAAGCTGTGACCTCTTCTCCTTGTCCCCAGCCCCAAGCACACCTTGCTCCCCACAGCCTCAGAGTCTGGGCACAAGGGCATAGAGAAAGATGGAGGGGCCAGTTCCCGTATTTCTGGTTTTAAAGTCTTAACTCTGCTCCAAAGAGCTGCTCTATTAATTTCTGCATCTTATCTCTTCCTTCCAGGGCAGGTGCAGCAGCTGGCAAGCAGGAACCAGCTCATCTTCACGGACAGTATTGCAGCCTCCTGTTAACTCCATGATAGGAAAGGAAGAAACCACGGCCCTGCCTGGCATCCCTTCCCTCTGCTACAAGGGCTCTTCCAGAGGCATCACCTGGCAGGCAAACCCTCAGCCTGCTCACCAGAACATGGCTGTTTCCTGGCAGATTTCTCCTTGGAAAGCCCCAGCTAAGCCTGCTGCCCACATGTGGCACCATTTCTCATGCCTTTACCAGGCACTGCCCTGGGACTTGCACACCCTGTGCTGGGACACACGTGCCAGCCTTCAGCACCACGGCTCAGCAAGGCTGCGGGGTCACCAGAAGGTGCACAGGGTTTAGCCCTTGCACAGAAGCTGGTTTCTGCTCTAACTCACATTTGGGCTTGTGGGGTTTCCCGGTTTCATGACTTCTCAGAGCTCTGCTTTGTCTCTCACTGGCCACGACCCTCCCAGAGTCCCCAAACACCTGCACACCAGCACCTTCTCAGGTGTGTACGAGCTGTCACTTCCCCTGGGCACAGGGAGCCAGGCCAAGGACCCATCAAGCAATCACCCACCGGGCCCCATTTTCTACATCAAAAAACTCCCTGCCGCCCTGCATTTCAACAACCCACTGCATGCAGCCAACACAAAACAGCCCCATTTTCAGAAAAAGCCAATTCCAGCCGTGCTGAGAGCCCTGGAGCTCTGCGGGGCGTGGGCTCCCTGCCAGGCAGAGCCCAGGCACAGGCACCTGCTGGTGTTGCCACCCACACACTCTGCTCTCGGGCTGCTCCTTACCATGACGTAGTGACGCTGCATCTCCGATTTCTCGCTGGCTAGTTTGTCACATTCCAACTTCAAGCTGAAAAGCCAGAAAACAGTAAGAAAACCACAAACAGGAGGTGAGAGAGTTGATTGCCACAGAGCAGCTGCTTCCTGCACGGCCTCATCCCGGCCAGGCTGGATTCTTGGACATCACTATCTGGACTTCAAGGGGTGGCCAGAGCCCGGCCAGGCTCTGCTGGCAGTGTAGTGACCACACAGAGCCTGCTCCCACTTTCTCAGCTGGAGCCCCACGAACACACATTCAGGAGAAGGACACAAGGCTATCCACCAGCTGAACACTGACCTCCCTCAGGCAAATCCATTCCACAGGAAGCAGAATGCTGGGTAGAAGCAGAGTTGGCTGCCCAGGGAGGGGTTTGCCTTTCCTCAACAGATCGCTGGCAGCTGGGGACAGATTCTGGCACAGAACCTGTCTGCAGCACTCAAGAGATGTTCCAATACAACATCAAAACCAAAGCCAGACCCATTTCTGGATGGGGGCGGGGGGGAGGCCCAAGTGCAGCACATCCCTCCAGAAGCAAGGATTTTTCCTCTCTCCTAGAGATTCTTCACACCCTTCAGAGAAAGTGCCGCTGCTCCCAGTGTTTTATGAGACTCCAACTCACCAGCCGAGCAACTGCAGCCAGCATGTGCTGTGGTTTTATGTTTCAAACAAGAAACAGCTTCACCTACACAAAACCTGCTCCTTCTTGAGCAGATTAAGTCCAAGGGGGTGGAGCGGCATGGGGGGAAAGCTTCCCTTTCAGCAGGAACGTTCCTTGGGCTGCCCTACTCCCCCCATGGCACTGCCAAGGCACGGCGACACCAGGAAAGGCCACTTCCCAGCAGTTTTTTCTGCCTGCTTCTGCCAGAATGACACCACCACAAACTTGCGACCTGCCCGCAGGCAGAGCCCGGGCTGGGGGACATTGCAGCCACATGGCACCAATGCACATACCACAACCAGCGCCAGGCCGTGGCAGAGGGCATCACCCAGTCAATCGAACCCGAAGGGCTTCATGTTTATGTCAAACACACACACATGCAAAGCAACAGATTGTCTCAAGCCAGCTTTTAGGTCAGCAGCACTATTTCCACACACACACAGGGAAAAGTAGAAGCTTTTGGATTTAAGTGCTCCCTGCAGCATTTGCAGTCCAGGAATGGCAGCCAGCAAGAAGAACTGAGGAAAACTCCCAGCAAGAGGCAGGAGGCCTGGCAAGTGTCTGTGCAGTCCTGGCTGAGCAGCACTTGGAGGAAAGACCTTGGCTGGAGAAGGGAATGGGCGTTCTCCTCGCTGGGCTCCCATGTGGACACGGCCAAGCCCGTGCCCGAGGTCCTCCTCCAGCCAAAGGTGTCCCAAGCTACGCGACCGGGTCCCCTTCCCCATGTTCTCATCCGGTCCCCGGAGCGAAGCAACGAGCAGCAGAATCGCAGCGATTCCCGTGCATCGGCCGGGACAGCCCCGGGCCCGGGGGGAGCACGTACCTGTGGTACTGGGCCTGCAGCAGCTGGAACTCGTCCTTGATGCGGTCGCAGGAGTCGGAGGTCGTGAACTTCAGCTGCTGAGGCAGGTGAGAGGAGCCCTTGAACAACAGGAGACAGCGCT
>VWZT01015581.1:116658-165144 GCA_013397055.1 Pachycephala philippinensis | reverse complement strand
CATCCCCGCCTCAGCCCGGCGCTCGGGGCCGCTCCCGAGCCGTGCGGGGCGGCCGCCTCATTGGCTGCCCTTTGTTTGATTTTGTGATGCGTTCGCTGTCAAAATGGGTTTTGACACAACCAGGAACTAAGTAGCTGAAATTCCTGGTTGTGAAGGCGGGCACGCACACGGGCGCGTGAAATTTGTCTCGAGGAAACGATTCTCGGGAGTGTGCTGGCCTTCGTTAGCATGTGGAAATCCGCTGATGGAGTTGGTGCTTTTCAGGATTGTCGGTGAACTCCTGGGCCTTGGGTGAACATCTGTGGAAAAACTGGCCTCCAGCTCCTAAACCACACAGTTTCCCCTGGGGCAAGACCTGGGAGAGGCAGCAGGGCTGGGAGCACGGTGTGGTGATTCTGGAGGGGGACGAGGCAGTAGAAATGCACGAGTTGTGTGTTGGATGAGGAGATAGATGCCTGTGGTGTTCAGCGTTGCCTTCAGAGGTAGAGATCACCTGTGCAGCCATAAGAATCTAGGTCTTTGGATGGAAACACAGTGGTGTTCTCTGTGCAGATGGATAACTGTGCCGTGTTTAGATGAGTTTGGAGGGATGGGTAATCAGTTGCAAACTAAGACTTGCAGGCATGTACATCCTTCTTCAGCAGTGACTTTGGTGTTCATGCCTAGGTAGCCCCCAAATTAAAACTTAAATTACAGTTTTCATGCGTGCTGTGATTTAGCATTGCTTGTGACTCACATATATCCTGCTTTGTGTCTTGAATACTGTATCATCTTGAGCTGAAACGTGAAGCAGATCTGATGGATCTGTTGACAAGCCATTAAGGTCCAGCTGAAGAAGCAGGCTGACCCATGTGAAAACAAACCCTGTGCAGAAGTGAGGGGAGGCTGCGTGTGCCCAGCCCCTTGGAGGGCTCCAGTACCAACACTGGTGCCTGGTGATAACTGCTAAGCAAAGGCCAGGGCTTTCCTTCTCACCCTGGATCCTTCACAATTAATGTATTGCTGTTCTTCGTGTGAAAGGTAAAATCGAGGGCTTCACATTTCTGCTCTTTGGAGATGCTGTGGCAGTTTCTGTAAGGCTTCTTGGAGAGGAGGGAAGGTGTCCCTCACTCTCATGCTTCCCTAAAAGCAGTCCCACAGAAGCAGCTGTGTCAAAATAGGTTGTCGCTATAGGATAGATCTGGGTTAAGAAGATCCCACTGGATCTAAAGATTTCACTTTAGAAATAATTCAAATTGCTCAAGAATCCTTTCCGCTTTTCTAAAAGATACAGATTCAGCATCAGATTAAAAAAACATCTCAGATGTGGTTATTATTGGATAAGCAACACTCCTAGTTGTAGACAGTGTTTGCAGGATGCTTTTCACTGGACACAGCACATTGCCAACCTTCAGCTGGGACAGGTAACCTGTGTTCTCTCTCCTTGGTGTAACTGCTGCTAGCAGGGATTTCTTTTGTGTTGCTCCTGTTCTATGGAGTTCTTACATTCACAAGTATTAATGATTGACTTAGTGACAGGGCTTTCCCAAAATCTCCAAAGTTTTGAGTGTGTGGAGGGAGTTTCCACCTTGTAGAAACTGTTAAATTTTTCTTGTCACTACATCTGGTGACAGTTACTTTGTTGAAGCCTAAAAGGGAAAATTGAGGTGGAGAATAAGAGTGCTAATCAATGATGAACCTGTTAATAAGAAATTCAAGGTGTTGGACATTGCCATCTGGTACAAGGTAGTCATTTGTCTTTTTACTGGGTGGGGAGGATATTTTGTACAAAAATTACTTGTGGTTAAGCATGGGATACTGTTGACTGAACCATGTATTTACAAGAGCCCGTGAGGTACTGGGTGGTCATTAGGAAGTTTGTGAACTCTGCTGCTTTCACGTGTTGGCAGAAGAAATGGTGAATGCAGATTATCTCCTGTCATATTAAAAAAGGGTTTTCTGCCCTTCGAGTTGTAGGAGACCTTGCCCACCAGAGCTTGTAAGCTGCTGGTGTAGTGCTGTGCTGTGGTGTCAATGCCTCAGGGAAAGCAAAAGGCACCTTTTATAAAAACACAAACCAAAAACCCACCACCAGTGACCAAAACCAACCCCCAAACTAAAAAGAGATGATGGTGGAGTGACAGGAAGAATCTGTGTTTGAGCTCTTACGTTCTGAAGGTCTGGTGTTGAGGTTTCTCGTGTATTTTCATTGTTGAAATGCTTTGAAGCACTACCTTTTTTTTTTTTTTCACCTCAGTTTTGGTCGCTGTGGTAAAAGACAAGGAAGTATTTCTCACCACACTGACAGAAACCACAGAAGATTTCAGTTTCCAGTTTTTCCCCCACTTAGGGTGCACCTTTGTGTTTGAGATGGAGATAGTTTGCTGCAAATTGATAGTGTCTACAGTGTTAATTTCTGGCTGTGCTGACGTGATTTCTGTCAGTTCTTGCTGTTCATTTCAAACATTCTGCTTCTAGTTAGGTGCTTGTTGCTTTTATCTGAGCATTTTTATTTGTTTGCCTTTTAGCCTACCAAGATAAAATGAGTAACCGGGTATCTACATGCGAGTAGTAATTGTCTATTAGGATGAATGAGATCCTGTCTGAATCCATCTCTCCCCTGGTGTGAGGAGGGTCTGGTGGTGCCTGTGGGGAGAACCAGGGCTCTGCCAGTATTTTAACTACAGGTCGGAAGGATTTGTATCACTGATGGGATACATTTTGAGTTTTTGGTCTTGGTAGTCAAGTGAGCTGGGCCACTGTGTTAGAGAGGTGTGGGGTTTTTATCGATATCCTGCATAGTGACAGCGAATTTTAGAAGATTGTACAAAAGTACTCCACAGAAATGCCAGTGGTGTCCATTTAGGCTGATGGAGTGTGGAGGTAAGCTCATCCCAAGCGAGACCTGGCCCATGTGTCCCCTGCACGAAGGACTGTGTGCGCGGGGCCGATGTCACTGGGGACGTCCCAGTTGAATTGTGAATTTAGCAAGGCTCTGTAACTGCGTGGATACCGTCTGATGGCGTTTTTCTCTCCTACTCGCTCTGTTAGAAACTTCCCACTGTCCTTTCGTATCATCTGGTGGCCTTCACATGCTAAATGACACTCCTGTGGGGCCATAAATGTAGGAGTGGAAGGACCTGCCCAAGTGACGGTGCAGGAAGCCGGCGCTGAAAGGGCTGCCCTGTGTCGTGCACGCGCCGTGTCCTGCCCTCCCATCTGCTCCCGGGCCCGGCAGTAAAACCTGGGAGAGAAGGAAGAGAAGGAAGCAGCAGTGGCCTTGCTGAGCAGGCTGCAGCCCGTGGGGACCCAGGCACGGCACCGACAGCTGGGAGCAGTGGCCTACTCTGCTCTCCCTGCCAGACGCCATTTTTAACTCCCTCGTATCCAGAGCAGGATCTGAGGAATCCTGCCACAATCAGGGTTGTGGGCTCAGCCCTGAGGAGCAAACCTTTGCACAGTAGTTTGGGATACAAGGCAGACGTGCTGACTGGGTTGTTCGTGTCAGATGGATAAGCAAGGAGTTTCTTGAGCTCCATTCTCCTTTAGAGTTGATTTTTTTTTTTCCCTCCTGTTGTGTTTGGTTCTTTTCTATGAAAAGACACGTCGTCTATAAGGCAAAGAACATTTTGTGCCAAATTAGAGCAGAAGAAAATTCGCTGTTTACTCGCCTCCTCCTGACCACTTGCTGTTGTCTGGGTCTGTAGAATTTTACTGGCTTGAGAGTGTGTCCAGGCCCTTCCTGGCTGGTTGTAGCATCTTGCTGGAGTATCTGGGAATAGGTCAGGTGTGACGGGCAAGGGCCTCTTGACGCAGGACGTGTGGGAGTGGCTGTAACGTGAGATTTGGAATAAGTACCAGAGCTACTTTTGAAGGCTGCTGTAAAGGACAAGGTGTCTTCCTTCCACGCTGCTGGGTTCGTAGTGGGGATGAACAATCCAGGCTGTCTTTTACCAGGCTGGGAAGCAACAAAAAGGGGGTTGGGAGTAGTGTGTGCTTGGGTGTAGTGATAGGAACTTTCATCTGTCGTGGGCTTTGCTCCTGGTGGCTTCTAACTCACTCTCTTGCATCCTGTAGGCACTGGGGAGAGTGGGAAAAGCACGTTCATTAAGCAAATGCGTATAATTCATGGCTCAGGCTACTCTGAAGAGGACAAAAAAGGCTTCACCAAGCTGGTGTACCAAAACATCTTCACTGCCATGCAGTCTATGATAAGAGCCATGGAAACCCTGAAGATTCTGTACAAATATGAGCAGAACAAGGTAAGTTTATCAGTTTTTGCACATGTCTTTAGGCAGCGAGGATTTTGAGTTCCTGTTTGTTTATGTCTTTCTGAGCTGCAACCTCAACCTCCCTGAACTCTTTTCCATAAAATTTTTATGACATTTTCTTGATACCCAACTCCTTTTACTGGGTTGTGTGAAGGGATAGAGCAGCTTTGCATGGTTGGTGCATTGGTCTGCTTAGTGAGTGGCAGGAGCAGGGGAGTGGGATATGATGGAAGGGATAGGAGGGGTGTTATTTTTACTAATTTCAAGGGTTCAGGATTGTTAAATGTGTTGGCATTTTCTTTGCATGCATTGCTGTTCTTATTGGAACTTGAAGCTGGCAAAATACGTGCTGGACCCAAAAGACACAGATCTGTGCTGGTGGTTATCCCTCTTTCTGCAATCCATCTGTTTTTCTGATAGCTACTGACCAAGGGTGCAAACCTTTCTTGAAGAATTTTGGTCTCAACCACAGAAACATGCTGATTTTGGGACCAGGAATTAATTTTAGACAGATCTGATCTAAATTATTTTATCTTTTTGAGGGGGAGGACAGTGAGAGTGAGGGCATGCCAGGAAAATAGATTTTTTTTTAGCATATTCTGCTTTTTTTAATGCTTAGTATCCTTAATATTTTGAAGTTGTATTTTATCTGTCCTGTCACACAGTATCTTGGAGCTGATTTTGAATAACTGTAGGGACTGGATGATGCCCCTCTCCTGTCTGTGATGAGAATAGGCAGGGTGTGAGAAAGCTTTGCCTGTGCTTTATGTGGGGCGTGGTGGAGGGGTCCTGATAAATAAAATCTGCCAACTTTACTTACTATGACTCGTGCAGAACTTCACTTTGGTTTTTATTTATTGGGGATATTGGCAAAAGCCCCTTGGTGTGGATAATCACCTCACAGACCCCACAGGCTGTGGTAGTAACTGTAGTCCTTCCTTTGCTTAGCCACTGGAGGGTGGGTGTTTTTATGCCTTCCAGTTTTGTAGTTTTTTTAATTTTTCTCTCTTTTCTTTTTCTTTTCAATCTCCAGGCCAATGCAGTGCTGATCCGAGAAGTGGATGTAGAAAAGGTCATGACATTTGAGCAGCCATATGTAAGTGCAATTAAAACATTGTGGAACGACCCTGGAATACAAGAGTGTTATGACAGGAGAAGAGAATATCAGCTCTCTGACTCAGCTAAATAGTGAGTATACAATCACTGGCATACTTGTGGTGGGAGTGATGGTCTAACAAATTGAACCTGTCCAAATTTTTTTATTCAAGTCTGGAGTTTGCTTCCTTACCGTTTGCTGCTTTTCCTGAGAGTATGGGGTGTTCTGGTGGGTGTTAAAGGGTATTCACACATCTGCTTCAGGATATACCTGAGGCCAGAATCTCCACATTATTCCATCTGTATTGATCCTGGCTCTTGGGCAGCAGGAGTGCTGCTCTTTCTCTTCAGGTTTGTTTTTGGTCTACAGGTGTACATGGATGTGTAACTCAGATTTTATTACTTATAAGTCCATTAAGTTTGGCAACGTACAGAGGATGTTTTACATTTATTAAGTAAATAAGTGTATGTTTCTACATTTATAAGTAGAAAACTTCGGATGAGACTTGATCCTGAAACATAAAGCTTTTACTGTAGTTAAACTTTCTCTGTAGTGAAGACTGTCTTCCCCACTCCTATACAGAGTTGATAAAGTTGTTTTTAGTGTACCTGTTTATCCTCCAAGGGGGCTGGCTGGTGAATTACTGTTCCCCAAAGATGTTTGCTGTTAGTTTTCCACAGCATATTTAAAATAATTCAGATGACTTCTGCCTTTCCCATTATGCTACGGAAAGACTTCATGTAGCAGTTTTTACATCTGTATATTTATGTGCTGCAACCTAAGGTAGTTTTTCCTGGTTTTTTTTTTTTTTTCTTTTCCTACTGTCCTGCTTGCAGCTATCTCAGCGATGTGGATCGTATCGCTACCCCAGGATATCTACCAACTCAGCAAGATGTGCTACGGGTTAGAGTCCCTACAACCGGGATCATAGAGTACCCCTTTGACCTAGAGAATATTATCTTCAGGTACTGGAGGTGTCTTCATGTTACAGCTGAACTGAGGCAGCAGGGAGATGGTTTCAGGAAGAATAAGTTCTGGGTTGCTTTAGAGTGTCCAGAGGCTTTGAGTGGATGTGTGTGCTGTGGAATTATCTGCTGGTGGGTTCTCCTCTAATTGGGGTGGTCTGATGTTTTGGCTGTCAGAAAACAGAAGCTGCTTTTGAATCAGTGACACTTCAAACCCAGGGAACTATCTTGGTGTCCTTCCTGGGAATGATTCTACTCCTGGCATCTCAGGCTGAACCTGTGGCTTGTGAGGCAGCTGAGGGAAGTGTTGAGAGCTGAAGCCACCAAGGGCTGACCCTTTCTGTGCAGAAACACTTCCCTGTACCCAGCACCTGCCTTGAGAGATGGTTTTCTGTGCCTACCTTGTGGTCTCAGGGTGGCACCAAAACTTGCTGCCTGTGCTGCTGCAGCAACAGATGGACTTTGCAGGCTTAAGCCAGCAACTGAGCCTGGCATGACCAGACTGAACACAGCAATATTCCTGTGTTTCTCCCTGGCTCTCTGGTGGTTGGGTGTTCCTTGCCCTTACCCACCGCAGAGTGGCATTGTCAGAGAGGAATAAAGGAGCCTGCATCCTCTCTCCTAAACCATTTGGTTACAGAAATGCAGAATTCTCCTCTCCCTGTTTTGTTTTGCTGACCTAGGGAGTAGGTGTAGGATTTTATCAAAGGTGAACCACGTGTGTGGCACTTCAGGTGAGTGCCAGAATAATTTTAGTGTATTGTACAGGTGGGACTTGAAACTGAGAGGCTGAAGTGTGTGACTGTTAAACAGCACATTCCAACAAAAGTGTAACAACCAAAGAAAGATTTGGGTGGGGGAGAAGCTTTGAGGCAAGCAGGTGCTTTAATTAAAAATAAAAATAGTTTGCTCAAGTGACAGAGCACAGTTTTGAAGGACTTGTCTTTTCAGACTCAGGGCTGCTGCTGAGCCAGCCAGAGCAGAATGCAACAAAAATGGCAATGCCGATATGTGGGGAGTGAATTTGGCATCACTCACCCGTGGCCACTCTTGCAGTTTCTGTATTTCTGTACCAGGATATTTTGTAAACTTGCTGGTTTTGTTAGCAGGCAGATGCTGTCACATCCCTATGCCAGATTAATGGGAATGGTAAAGAATGGAATTAATTCTCATTGTTTGCTGGTCCTTTGCATTCAGAGAACTGCAGCTACCTCTGTGATACTGTATGTAACTTCTCTTCCTTAGAATGGTGGATGTTGGAGGTCAGAGATCAGAACGAAGGAAGTGGATCCATTGCTTTGAAAATGTGACTTCCATCATGTTTTTAGTAGCACTTAGTGAATATGACCAAGTTCTGGTGGAATCGGATAATGAGGTGAGCCAAAGAATGGGAACTCTGCAGGAGGGAGAAGAGAAAGGAGGGAGGAATGTCTTTCTAGTTTCTTGAAGGCTGGTACCCAGGTGCTTGGTGCCAAGTTGGATTAGCAACTATTATTGGTTTTGGCCTTCAGTTCTTGTTGCAAAGGGAACATGAGCCTCGACGGGTCATGATGTCCCTGAGGATGGAAAAGGCAGAGGGCATTCAAATCATCTGGACTTCTCAAGTGAAAAATGAAATAATCTGAGGTTGCAGAGTCCCTTGTGCCATGGAAGGCGCTGTGCAAGTGCTCCCAAATCACCCCTTCCTCTTCCTGCATTGGGTTATTTCAGGCTTTGCTGTCTTGTGAGGTGGTGACTGCACTCTTTGAAGGTGCAAATCTGAATTTTGGCACTTGCTAATAGATTAAAAACATGCTATTAGATAACAATAGTTGCTCTTTTTCTAGTAGACGAAATATGCTCACAAAGTATCATTGGCCAGTCCTCTCACACGACTGTCAAAGCATAAAATGACTTTTAAGTCTTTTGATGTGAAGGCTTGGCAGATAAATGAAGCTTCAGTCCCTCAGATTTTTGCATTTCCTTTGCATTTACTGATCCAGCTTGAACCAGAATCTACCTGGGGCCAAAGTATTTTGTGTACAATGTTTGAGATACTGAATTGCTACAGATCTGAGTGCATGTGCAGGCAGCAGAAAGGCATTTTAGTGCTCCTTTGTGAAAATACAAAGCTTTCTTTTTCTGATTTCAGAACCGGATGGAAGAGAGTAAAGCTCTCTTTCGAACCATTATAACTTACCCATGGTTCCAAAACTCTTCTGTTATCCTCTTTCTCAACAAGAAAGATTTGTTGGAAGATAAGATCCTGTATTCCCACCTTGTTGACTATTTCCCAGAGTTTGATGGTGAGTGGCTTTTAAGGGGGTGCACTCTATGGGATGGAGGTGATTTGGTTAAAACTTACTTGTTTCTTAAAGAAAACTCAGATCTAGAAGTGGAGAAAACATTAATTTGAGAAAGAATGCCTACAGCAATAAGAAAACGTCACAAAAAATATCTTAATCATGCATAGACAACTGGAATCTGATAGGATGACCAAATAATGTTATAAATCAAATAATTCTCCTAGATGAAGAATTATTCCCTCCAATATGCACTGCAAAGTATTAAATAATGGAAATCTGACTTGTACATATAGCCATTTTCATAAACATGGCAATTTACTGGTATTGTGGACCTTTTAACCCTCTAGTCAAGAGATGACTTGAGTTTTTGCTTTGAGAAACTGACTGGTCAAATACCCAAGTTGTTCAAATGATGGTGCTAAAAAATCTTCCTGCATCTTGAAATTCTTATTAGCGTGCCATCTGCTGTTGTGGGAAAATAATATCTATGTGAAACAGAATTTCCCGTCTGAAACAAAACTCCTTAGCCAAAATATTATTTCAGGCTCTTCAGCTGGGTGCATTTTAAAGCTGGTGGGTAAAACATCTATACAGGGCTGAAAATAAAATAAAAGTAGTGGAGAATGAGATCAGACAACACACTTCATGCCTTTCTCTCGTGTATTAATTCTGTAATTATATGCTTAAAAAATATGAGGTAAAGGAAGAATTACCATTTTGCAAACAGCTTTCATCTTTTAGAGGACTGATGAAATTGCTCTTGGTTAGTTGTCCTCCCACATCTGGAGTTTCTGCTTGGGGGCACTGGTGGGAGCACCAGGTTTTCCCAGCAGGCTGGGAATGGCTGAAGAGCTGCTGCCCAAATAGAGCCTACTTCAAATGGAGCTTAACAGCTGGAGACAGATCCCAGCTTCAGGGGGTGGCATGTACTTTCATTTTTTTCCTACAAGTAGCTCCTTCAGGGATGCTGCATGGCCTGTAAGTGGGAGGTTGCCCATGAGATTTCCTCTCAAGAGATGGTATTTGCCATGGAGAATGCAATAACAGCAGTCCTGTGAAAGAAATAGCAGTAAGTGACTGTTTTCTGGAGACCTGTCAGCGATGGGAATTAAAAACTGGCCAAAATTCCAGTTTTTAGCTCCTGTGAGGTGACCAGCTGGATCAGACAGACTGTACTTTTGACTGGCAATAACCCTTGTTTCCAAAATACACATTTGTGTCCTTCAGCCTATAAGATTCACGTGTATGTTAGGAAGAAATTTACACCCCATTTCCATGGGAGAGCATTTTGTGGTGTCTGTCCAACATCTGCCACCGTTACCCAGTGGCTGCTCCCACCCAGGGTTGTTCCAAGGTCTGGATTCCAAAGCAGGGCCTGAACTGACCCATCAGTGTCTGCAAAGTGCCCACTGCCCTTGTGGGATTTGGTTAGATGGCTGAAAAGCATAAGGCACTTCAGCTCCTGGGACTTTTATCCCATAAATGATCTTAATTTCTTCTTTAAAGCTCTGTAACCCATAGGAAAAAGTGCTGCTGGATCAGTTGGTGGATCTGGGGGATGCAAGGGAGTGAATCCATTCACTGGTGTCTCTGTTTGCTGCAGGCCCACAGAGGGATGCACAGGCAGCCCGTGAGTTCATCCTCAAGATGTTTGTGGATTTAAATCCCGACAGTGATAAAATCATCTATTCCCATTTCACATGTGCCACAGACACAGAAAACATCCGTTTCGTCTTTGCAGCTGTCAAGGACACCATCCTACAGCTCAACCTGAAGGAGTACAACCTGGTTTGACCTGCTCTGCTCTTGCCCCTTGAGAGGCTTCTTTGTGAAGAAAAAGACAAAAATGAAATTTTAAATATGACAGGAAAAAAAAAAAAGTTTTAATTTTTGATGATGTAATGATTGCAAATTGTCTGATCTGTGGAGTGGCAAGTGCTCAGTGTTATCCTGGAGTCTCATGTCTCTGTCCACAGAGTAGTTGATTTCATATTTTTAACAAATTGCTTTTATGTCACAGTTAACGGGGATATGCCTCATTTCTTCAGCACCTTGCTTACTTCTTAATTTTTGCCAAGCAGCTAAGGCAGCCTCATCTTGATCTTTCCTTTGTTGCTAAGCCACTTTTTTTTTTCCCCCCCTTTCATTCCCGTGGTATACGTAGAAAAAAACTAAAATCCCCAACACTTTCCAGCTGAGATTGTGAATTCACTGGACTGTGGGAGTGCAGAATGCTACTGGTCCCTTTGCCTTGTGCTATAGGGTGCCTCTGGTGTAATTTGCTAATCCTGCTTCCTTCCCCTCCTTCTTTCCCTTCCCTTCCCCAGGACACGCTCCATGGTTCACTGTGATGAAATGTTGGGGAGGAGCAATTGCTCTCCAACTATTGTGCAAAAAAAAAAAAAGGAAAAAGGCAAAACAAACAAACAAAAAAAGCCATCACTTTTCCATTCTTTATATGTTCTGAGTAATTTTTTGTTATCAATTATAAAAGGTATGGAGACTGTGATTTTTTTTTTTAAATTATTGATGTTCTATACATAGTTTGCTACGTGTTGCTGTATTTTGTTCATGGACTACAAATGATGGAAGCTCTTGGAGCAATAGCTGCTGAGCCTGGGGAAGTGCCTGACTGTAATTGTTCTTTTTTTTTTATTTTATTTTATTTCATTTTTATTTCTTTTTTTTCTTTTTTTCACACACATAAACACATCCCACCCACACCACAAGCGCGTGGCCGTGTGCGCACAAGGCTCAGTTTGCAGAGAAGGAACTGTTTTGTTGGGTAGAGGGTTTGACATCAATGAGCAACTTCTCTATGCAGCAGTTACCAAAAGCACACTGAGTAATTGTGGCATTTGAAATCAGACTTTGCCTGGATTGAAAACCTTAAGTCTCGTGCCATCCTCTAGGTCTTTTCTTGCTGCCTCGTAGCAATCAAGCCTTGTTTTATTGCATTTTGTGCCAGTGTGTGAATGACTTTGTAAGAATTCCTCAGCCTTGTCCAGCTTGCAGAGTTTTAGAGAGGACCAGAGCTGGTGGGTTCCAGACGCTGGTAGGATTCTTACTTGGGAAGAGTGAGGATAGCTCTTGGAGGGAGCAGCAGTTCTGTCTCTCCTGTTTGCGCATTCCCCTGAGGCACACGCTGCCGTGTCCCTCTTTGGAGGAGTATGGGATCCTCTTTGGAAGACTTGCACACATCCTTGCTCCAGGGTGCCTGTGATAATTGTGTTAGCAGTGGCTGCTGCAGAACCCAGAGAGCCCTGCCCTGGCTGCACTTGGTGCAGCAGGAGAGGAGCAGAGAGGTAGCAGCACTTGCTGGAAGGCAGAGTGGATGTAGTTCTGGATTCTAAATGCCATCTGAATCTCCACTGAGCTAGAGGAGATGAAGCCTTTGCACATCAGAGAGCTTTATTTTCCAAGAGCTGAGGCAAGTCAAGGTGCTGAAGGGCTGCTGCCAGCCTGGGAGAGAAGTGCATTGGCAAGGCAGGGAGAGAGAGAGTGGGAAGCAGGAGATGTGACCCACGTCTGGACGTGTGTCAGTCAGCCATCATGGATGCTTCTGTTTCAATTCCAACGAGTAGCATTGGGTCCAAATTCTCTGGATCAACCAGATTGCCCCCTTGAAGGCTGCCAGTAGAAAAAAAAAAAGACTAAACGAGCTGCACTGTTGAAGGGGGCCGTTGATATTTTGTCTCTTTTGTAGACAGAGCACTACATCAGTGTTTTGCACAACGTTGTAAGAGTAAATCTAACTGTCTGAGATGCTTAAGATGCTTTGATCTAGAACACTAAACTATGGAGGGACATAATTTTGAATAATTCTGTTGATAGGTCCCTCTTGTTTTCCAGAGTAGCCGAGCGAAGCCTCTGTGTGCTCAGAGCACTACAGAGGAAAGCAAGCTCTGCTCCAAGTGATTAGAGAGCTCAGTTTGGAACAGTAGCCATGGGACCAACAGTTGAAGAGCCAGTCTGAGTGGTGATGCTGAGGGAAACATAGCATCTCTTTAGACTAGCCATGCTCTGGACTGCATTTAACCCTTGGGAGGAATGAGAGGGATTCCCATGTGTCAGACAGCTTTGCATCAATTTTACTGCTTTTTTTTTTTTTTATCATCTTTATGCCAAAATGATCCAGTTTGTAGAAACTGTCTTATAAAGAGGAATTTATAATCATGTTCATGTATTCTAAGTGCTGTTCCTCTGAAGCAGACGGCAGCACCAGCCTCTTCCGCTTCTGTGATCCTTTTGTAAATGGTTCACACTACAGCTGTTGCCAGCAATGAGCCTGGCACTGAGATACACAGGTTCTTGGAAAATAACTTCCCAGAAGTTTCTCTTTTCCAAGGTGAATGATGGTGGTACTTCCACTTGAATCAGAAAACTTTTTTCGTCTTGTTTTGTACCTTCCCCTTTCTTTAAGAGCTGCTGCCCTGGCACAGGAGGAGGGATCTTGGCATCTGTCTCTTGCAGAGTGACTCTGCATCGTGGCAGGCAACTGTGGGAGGCTGTGGGCACAAGGATTTAGGGAATGTGCTGTACCTTATTGGGCACCTGCTTGGGGTAGCTGTTGGCCTGAGAACTGGCTCGGGGCGGGGAGGGAAGGGCCGAGTGTTGCACAATGGCTCTTGTTGAGTTCCTGAAACCTCCTCCTGGATTGGGGTAGGAATGGGTCAGACCTGTACACGTCACCTGGAGTTGTCTGTGACTGTATCATGTGTGAGAAGATACCAGTGTTAGCACGTGCTTTCCTTAGTAAGCAGCTGCTTGTGTGCCTCCAGCTTGGCCAGTGAAGTGTTCCTGCAGAACTGGCTCCTGTCTCTGTTGGCTGGCAAACGCCTGCCCTAGCAAAAGTGCCAAACCTTAAAACCAAATTTGCCTGTATCAGTCTTTCTGAAAGTGATGCCTGTCAGAATTCTCTGCAGGTTGAGAGAGACTTTCAGAAGCGAGGTAAAATTGGGTTGTTGTAGGGAATCTAGAGTCTGAGGAGTTGGTCTCCTTGCTAACCTCTGCTCCTTGTGCACTTTTAATCTTTGTTCTGTTGAAGAAACCAACATACTTTGAACTAGTTTGAAACTTGAAGTCAGTGAGCAGAGGACCATCCCTTTTCCTTGCACCATTCCATGTGGATTGGCTACCTGGTGAGCAAAAGCCCCTTCCAGCTGCAGCGTGTCAGCTCCTGCCCTTCCTGCCTCCCCCTTCTCCTCGAGTTGGATTCTTTGGTCTCTTGTTGTTGCTTCCTAGCAATGTTGGCCTTGAGTTCAACTATGGTTTTTCTTCATGTGTTTTATTGGTTAAAAAAAGAAAAAAAAAGACAAAAAATTTAAAAAAAAGACAAAAAAAAAAAAAAAGTACTTCCGGAGTGTGCTGACCATTGTATTGTCCTGTACAGAGCCCAGGTCGTTAGAGTCCAGCAGAGATAAAGTGTGTTATGCAGCACCCAGTTTTTTAAGAGTATGGTTTGTGCCAATGCCCCTTCTTTAGTAGTGCCAGAGACTCTTTACAAGTGCCAATGTGGTGGAAATTATTTGGTTATACTTGTATATTATAGGATCCTGATTTAAGACAATTTAAACATTATCCTATTTAAAAAGAATACTATATAAAATGCTGTTTTTAAACCTTGTCATTTGCAATGCATGTATTGTTGTGCGTGTTGGGGGGCGGGGAGGGAAGAGGGTAGGGTAAAGGAGTTTCTGAATAAGATGCCCAGTGTCAGGATCTATTCAGACTCCAAACTGTCTCATTCCAGTCCAGGAGTGTGATTGTTTCTTGGAATGATCCCACTCTGACTGCTGGGCAACACGCTTATTACAGAAATATCTGATGGAAATTGATTTTCATATCTTTCTCCTGAAATAAACTCTCTGTTTGAAATTGGAATAAATTTTGTTCCTAAAAGCCGTGGTGGTTGTGTGTGTGTTCCTTCACTCCTGTCCCCCCTGCCCTCCTCCTCCTCCCTGGTGGGCTCGGCAGGTTCTGCACCCTGTGGGACTTGCAGCTCTGCCATCCTGTCAGAAAATCAGGACTCTGAGGCACAGGAACAAAGCATGTTTTGGTAAAATAGAAGGTATAATATGCCATAATTACATATAATGCACTGTACCAATAATTCTGAAGCGTGAGCAGTGTCTGACTGGGGATTTAAGGAGCAGGGGTGCAGTGGTGGCATCTTGGTTTGAAGTTTTCCAGGACTTGGGAGTAGGATTGCCGAGGGAAGTTGGTGTTTGCTGCTGCCTTTTGCTGTAGTGTCAGCCCACTGCAGGCACAATTCCAAGCAGGATATCTGTTGCCAATAGCAGGAATGTTGGTGGGACCAGAATTGCTTCCAGTCTTGCCTGTTAGAAACGTGGACTGAAATCTGAAACATGGCTTAAAATTATCCCTTAAGGAGTCCAGGGATGGATGACTCTAAAAACTTCCACAAAGCAATTTCCTGAGATGGAGTTCAGAGAGCTCAATTCCTTTTCTCTGGGCTCATTCTCCAGGAATGTTGCATTAAATCAGCTGGGAGTGGGTAGAGGTGGCCAACTTCCTCTATGTAAAGGTTTCCTGTGTTTTCAGGAAGCTGCAGCTGAGGATGTTCTGCTCCCTTCAAGGTCACTTAGCACAGGTGAAGCTGCAGCTCCTGGGCAGCCTGAAACATTGTGTTGGCTCCCGCCAGGAAGGGAACGGTGGTCTGGTGCCCAGAGCCCTGGCAAGGACTTAAATTGTCACTGTTTTCTAGTTATGGGTGAGTTTTTGTTGCTTTTCTCAGCGGCTCTGTCCCCTCAGCAGCTGGGGAGCAGTGTCAGTGCTCCCTGTTCGTGTCCTCAGCTCCCTGTGAGTCACGTGTTGTGCTGTTCTTTGCAAAGAGCCAAATATGCTCTGTTTAAATAAAGCAAAGCAACAAGTTGAGGCTCTTCAAGGAAAGAGGTGAAGCCTTTAACGCCCACTATTTCCAGCTGGCTGTGAGGGCCTCCTGTTTTGGATTTTGCAGCCTCCAGGTGTGTGTGTGGCAGTGGAGGAGCAGGAGGTTGGGTTGGAGCAGCCCAGGGAAGGAGGCAGCTGGCGGCAGCTGCCAGCAGGAGGGAACAGCCCATGCAGCAGGCTCACAGTTGCTGCTTTCCCAAGGACCACTCCATTCCAGGCTGGATCAAGTGTTCCCAGCAGGACAGAGAGCTCCTCCCCACCTCCAGCTCCGCAGCTGGGGCAGGAGGCCCTCGGCTCCTCTGATCCTCCCGTGCCCATCCTGCAAGGAGAGGTCTTTGGAACACGGGAGGCTGTGTCCTGAGGCCACCTGCCACTGCCTGGAGAATTCTTTTGGCCTGCAGCCTGCTCCAGAGGGAGGGACTCGGCAAAAGAGGGCTGCCAGAGCTGGGCTGTGGGCCAGGGGAGTGTCCTGATAAGGTGAGCTGGCCCAGGGACTGGGGTTGTGGCAGTGCTGCAAATCACGTTAAACCTGGCCACTGGATATCCCTGCTGACACCAAGGCAGGTCCCTGCGATTGTGCACATGGGAAATCAATTTTCATATTTTTCATATTAAAAAAATCCCATGTGGAAGAAAAGGGCAGAGAAGAGAGAGTTTGGGATTTGCCTTGTCCTTGGACAACCATCACCCTCCTAGCAGGACGAAGCTCTTTGCTTTGAGCATTCCCTTTGTCCTCTTGGGAAAGAGAGGGAAGTATCTGTCCAGTGTAAAACCTCACGTGGAATTTATAAAGCAGGAATATAAAGCCTCCCTCCTCTCACCTCAGGATTCTCCCCCGTGTTATCCTGACCCCACACAGGACTCTGCGGTTGATGAGCAGCTCAGGAGCATGGGACCAGCTTGGCCTGTGGAATGGCAGCTGCTGCTGCTGCAGCGTTTCTGTCAAGAGCTTCTTGAGCCCTGGGCTCAGCGAGGGCTTGTTCCAGCCCAAGCTGTTTCCTGTGTGCTCTCCCAGTGATACCAGTTTGGTATAATTGTCCTCGAGCTGCTTTATCTCCTGCCATGCAGCCTCATCAGGAAGTTAAGCCTCCACAAGCAATTTTTGTAACATCTCCACCACCGTGGGTGGAGAACTCATGGCTTTTGAAGAGTTTTTGTGGCTCCCGTGCTGGACTGTGTGACAAAGACTCCACACTTGGGCTGTGTGAAGCTTCTGGGTGAGCTCAGCTGCTGAGCTGGGTGAGGATGTGGCTTGTCAGGGACCTCAGCTGCTGCCCAGGGCTGTTTTACACCCCTGGCCCAGTGCTGCTATTTATCCCTGGCCACTCCTGTGCACTGCTCCTAGAGCTGCTCCTCCCTTCATCTCAGGTGAGGATCTGTAGCTCCTGGCCATGGAAATAAATGATGTTTTCATGGAGCTCCCCAAAGACAGGTCTCTCCTGCTCTGCTTGTTCCCATCCTCCCTCCCAGTGACTCAGGCCTTCAGTCTCCAGCTCTCCAAAAGGTGACAGGCTCTTTGCACAGAAGATGCAGGATGAGAACTGGGAAATTCTTCTGGGGAAGGATTTGGCAGCCTCAAAAGAAAAGAAATCTCTGCTCAATGTCAGCTTTGCAACCCTTGATCAGAGCAGGTTAAATGATGTAAAGAACCCTGGGGGAAAGAGGTGCCTTTCCTGAGCTCAGCCGTGAATTTGCTTCCAAACTGCAAGAGGTAAGGATTTTTTTGGATTAATTCAGAGGTTGTTTAGAGACAGAACCTTGAAGAACACACCCTGTTGCCAACCCAAAGAGGGCACTCTGGGCATGGAAAACTCAACAGAAATGTGCTAGAGGTGCTTTCCTCGTGCAACATCACCCACAGCAAAAAGCACTGATAACTCTGCTCAGCTGCAGCTTTTCTAAGTCAGGTGAGTGACCTGGGGACTTTTAGACATTTTGAATTATAAGGTTTGGAAAATATTTGGAATCTTCACATCTTTGGCCTTGTGTTTCATATCCAGTGCTGCCACAGATGTTGGAATGGCCTCTGACAAGTCACCTTTGGGCAGAGGTGAGCACAAGGAAAGGCAAACACTCCCCGGGAGTGTGTTTTTGTCAATGAAATCCTAAACATCTGACGGAAGTGTTTGTGCTCCTCTTGCTGGGTCTCTTGCCAAATCTCCAGATTAATTTCCTCAGGTTGCAATATTTTTAAGCTCTATTGTAGAAGAGGCAGGGGTTTATTTTCTTGTTTTAAACCATGACACGTAGGAATAAAATATTTGCTGGATGTCAGGCTGTGGTGGGACTCTGGGGTTGTTCTCTTTGCTGCCAGCTTCACTAAAGAGATAACTCAGTGTGCCTCCATGAACACCAGTGTGTGACAGGAGTGCACTGGGGGGGAGATGCTGGTTTTTTGTGGAATGGCAGCCAGAGGTGGGATGGGGTAGAACTGAGAGGGGCCCATGGGGGAGAGGAGGTGATGGAGGGAGGAAATTCCCTGAAGAACCAGCTTGGAGGTCCCTGGAGGGAGGGAGGAGAGCTCTGCCCTGAAATCCAGACTGGACATCGATTCTGGAGGTTTAGATGGGACAGAAAATGGAGGCCATTGGTTGGGGTAGAAACCTCGAGCTTGGGATTCAGCTGTTTGAGCTGTGACTTTCTCCCGAGCTGTTCAGGGCTGGAGCCAGAGAAATCCAAATGGCAGCAGGAAAAAGGCTTTCAAATGCAGATGAGATTTATTGTTTTTATGTGTTCTTAGAACACAGGAGCTACAGAACAGGGGGGAAAGGAGGCAGCAGGTTTCAGAGGTAGGGGACAGCAGCAGTGGGGCAGGAACTGGAAGTGACCTCCTTGGGCAGCCCTGCAGCCCCAGGGCTTGGGCAAAAGACACCCAGACATCTGGAGTCCCAAATGACAGACAGGGAGGAGGCTGCTCGTTGGATCCCTCTGATC
The DNA here is from genome assembly GCA_013397055.1 of Pachycephala philippinensis. NCBI lineage: Eukaryota > Metazoa > Chordata > Aves > Passeriformes > Pachycephala > Pachycephala philippinensis. The sequence continues at coordinate 146,702 of VWZT01015581.1, read as the reverse complement.
TCGCTGTGCAGCGTTCCCCTGAGGGCTCCAGACACCCCCCAGCTCCTGGCACCTCTCTCGGGGCTCTGCTGCTGCCTGCTCTCCGGAGCTGTAGCACAAAGGGCTAAATCAGGGCAGCAGTGAAGGAGTGCAGGCACTGCCCAGTTTGCACAGGGGATAAACACAGTCAGGGCACAATCTCTGTGCCACCCCACCACGGACAGAGTTTGGCTTGGCCTCAGAGATGCCCTTGCCATGTCCACGAGGACCAGTGGGAGATGTTTCCCAGGGAGAAAGGAAAAGAAAGCTGGTGAGGACGGGGCTCTGGAGGGTGAGTTCCCCAGGGCAGCAGCTGCAGGGGGAGAAGGTCAGGGTCATGCTGACTTCATGACACTGTTGACCCAGGGCAGGTAAGGAGCGATGTGAGTGTAGAACCCAGGCCAGTTGTTGTGCCTGTAGGAGAAGATGCCGTAGGCTTTGTTGTTGCAGACCAATGGATCCCCGGCGTCACCCTGGGGAAAGGAGGAGGAGAGGGATCAGTGCTGGGTTATGCTGGGCACTCCAGGGAGGGAGTGACTTTCCAGAGAGCAGGGAGGCTGCAAACATCAGGACAGAATTCCCCCAGCAGAAGCCTGGGCTCGCAGTGGGTGGGGATAACTCTGGCTCCACCAGGGACCGGTGACAGCTTTGTTTGGGACCCAGCTGGGGGAGCACTGAGGCTTCATTTCTGCCCTTCTGCTGGCCTCAGATCCAAAACACACTCAGACCAACACCGACATTCAGGATGAGCCCCTCTGGCCAAGCTGTTATCCCCCTGTGCTGCTGCAGACTCTGCCATGGGAAGGCAAGGATCCTCTTATCCCCTGTGCTTTGCCCCTGGCTAAAACCGCCCCCGCAGCCTCCTCCTCCTCCCTGATCAGAGACTGACCTTTTCAGGTACCCCAGGGGATTTGCTGCGGCCACAGATCAAGTTGTCAGCAAGTCCCGGGTAGTGGCTGAGGCAGTCCCTCTGTTTGATGATGGTGACAGTGGCCTCACGCAGGGTGACAGAGGGTGTCCTGTAGCCCCAGCCGGCCACGCTGCACTCGGTGCCACCACGAACTTTGGATTTCTCAAAGGAAATGGGCCTGACGTAGCTGTTGCTGGTGGCGTTTCCATTCAGCTGGGCAAGGGGACAGAAAACACAGAGGTGAGTGCCTGGCCTGTGCATGCACTGTCCCCTTCTGCTCCAGGGCTGCAGCTCAGCTCGTGCAGGTGCTCCAGCCAGGTTACCTTCAGCAGGAGGATGTCATTTCCCTTCTTAGGACTTGTAAAATCCGGGTGGCAGTGGTACTCCTTGACCTCGAAGGTTTGCCAGCTCTCCTCTCTCCTTTGGAGAGTGTGGGCTCCCAGGATGACAGTCAGGGGTTTGTGGCTGGTGAAATCAAGCACAGTGGGTGTCATCAGCTTGTCCCTGTCTTGCCTGGGAACGCTGAGGCTCATCTCCCGGGGTATGGCCAGGAGAGTCCAGTTACACAGAGAGAGTGTACATCTATTCCCTAGACACAAAATACATTATATATGCACTTTTTAAGAAGAATGTGGGAGCAAGGAGCTCTGCCAGTGAATCTGCCCAGCCAAGAGGCAGAGCAAGCTCCCATCTGACAGACCAGAGATCTGCCAGGGTTCCTTTATCTCCAGACCTCGAGCTGGGCACATTCAGTCCAAAGCTGCTGCTCTCTTGTTCCGGGCTTCACAGGCCCGTGGAAGTCCAGGGATTTCTGAATCAGGACCCTTCTCTGCTCTCTACATCACCTGCAGAAGGTGCTGCCTCAGAAAAATTGGAAAGGACCTTGGGTACATGCAGGAGTCCCTCCTAAGCTCCCAGGGGAGCCTTCGGCATCCAAGCTCCTGGGTTCTGCTGGTCCTCCCTTTTGCTACTCAGGTGTGGGGACTGGTCCTGAGCAGAGCTGTCAGCCCTGAGGTGTGTGGGAGATACACCCAGAGCTGTGGATGTCTGGAAAAGTCCTCCTGCCCCTCCATAGCCCAGCTGGAGGGATGGAAACGGGCTGGGCAAGCAGCTGGCTCGTAGGAAATAATTCTGCTAACAAGCAACTCGGTGGCAGAAAGGGCAAAGCCTGAGAGCAGGTCAGTGCCAGCAAGGGAAGGAGCCACTCTGACCTCTCATTGTTGACATCCGCGAAAAATAAAACGAGTCATGAATGGGGGAAAAAATCAGGGTAAATATCTGAGGGTGGGCTGGGGAGGGAGATGGGGCTCGGTGCTGTCCCCAGCTGTGCCCTGCCCTGTGCTGCCTGCCAGGGAAGGAGCCTGGCCGTGGCTGAAGGGACTCCAGCTGGGAGAGCTCCATGCAGGAGATGCTGCCCAGGCCGTGGAGGAGCAGAGACCTCGCTGCAGGTGCTGTGTGGACCCAGCAAAGACTTACACGAGGCACTGAGCCGCCGTCATCACCCAGCCAGGGGCCACGAGGAAGCCTCCACAGAAATTGTTGTCCTTCCCCTGCAGATAGGCCACGTAGGGCGTGGGGTGGGTCCTGGAGGGTGCCTTGGCTTCTCCTCCTCTCTCCCTCCACCTCCAGGGATAACCTGCAATGGATGGGACAGAGGATGAGGGGTTTGGAGGGCACAGGGTTGAGATTCATCCTCCCCCAGCCCTCTCCTCGCCTGCAGCCCGCTCTACTTACTGGTGCTGACTGGGGGGCTCATCAGCAGCAGGAGGGGGAGCAGGAGGGTCTGCAGGTGCTCCATCGTGGCCTTCTGGGCTTCAGCGGATGCCTCAGAGGTGGGGCTGCATCTGGGGTCTCTTCCTGCTCCCAGCAAGGTTTTATAGCCTGAGACCAGACTCCAGGAAACCACAGAAGTCAGACTCATCTGAAGAATCTCTCCACAAGTTGCATGTCTCAGCAATGTGAGAGGGGAATTCAGTCAGTCTTGGCCTTGGGCATCAACCCACCTTCATCATGGGTTTGATCTGAGGGATCTGACGTCCTTCTAAACGCAGAGCCAATTTTAGAACACTGCCTTTGTGCTGGAAGCTGTGGGGAACGCACCCATCCTCACCTCTTTGACTTCCAATGAGGTCTTCCCTTGCAGCTTCTATTTTTTGTTGAGCACTTGCGAACCCTCTTGATTTTTATCATGAGCCCTACATGAACAAGATTTCTTTCACCTGCTGCATCAGTTCCAAAGACCCTGCAGTGGCAGGTGAGGGCCCTCCTGCTCTCCCTCAGCAGCTGCACTCTTGGCTAATGGAGCAAAATGGCTGTGAATGTGTTTATAACATGGCACTGATGATTTTGGGATGAAATCCTTCCCTGTGAGGGTGGGCAGGCCCCGGCACAGGGTGCCCATGGAGGCTGTGGCTGCCCCTGGATCCCTGCAAGTGTCCAAGGCCAGGTTGGACGGGGCTTGGAGCACCCTGGGATAGTGGAAGGTGTCCCTGCCCATGGCAGGGGTCGGAATGAGATGATCTGAGGGCCCTTCCGACCCAAACCATTCCGGGATTTTCCGGCAAAAGCAAACTTTGAACATTCATGGTTCAGCTGTGACGAAATGGGGCCGACGCTTCCTTGCTGCCCTCGCTGCCAGTAAATCTGCTTTCCTCTCCGTCTCCTGTGCCACTGGGTAAACCCCATTTTTAAGCTACAAGTTGCCATTCTCGTGCAAAGCCTGCAGCAGCTGGAGCTTTGAGGAAAACCCTGACGTGACAAAGATTCATAATGCACAGATAAGCAGCTGCAGCCTGTTCACTTGCAGATTTCCAAGCTGATAGCAGCTGTGAGCAGAAGCCCAAACATGGACCCTTCTCAGTTTCCCCAGGGCAGCCTGGGTGCTGAAGGCAGAGGTGACGCCGTTTCCCTTCATCCCGGGCAAGAACGTGGAGAATTTACGAGCAGAAATTAAAGATGGACTATGGAAACCTCCTCCCTCTGATGGACGTGACCAGTGGGGGACTGGGAAAGGCCACGAGAGCAGGGCAAGCTGCTCCAAGTCCCTTGGACTGCAGACAGTTTCCGTATGTTTAAAATCCCCCACTGGTTTTTCCCACCACAAACCGAGTCAGTCCCCTCCTGACATCACGGACATCGTCATGCCCTGCCAGGGAGTTCCACACTCATTCATTTACCAGAGCATCATCTCTGCCCCCATCATCTCCTCCCAGGAACTCCGGCTCTCTCTGTGCACAAGAGATGCCACCAGAAAGGAGCTGGAATGAAGGAGATGAGGGCTCAGAGGGCAGCCTGGCCATGCAAGGAGGCTCAGACTCCGACACAGGAGCTGTCTGAAAACAGTACTCGAGCATCTTTTGTGGGACAATTTGTCTTTGGGCATTGTGCAGCTGAGGGGAGAGGTTTGGGTTACCACTAGAACAGCCTCTGATCGGGGGCACAGGGATGTGCCAAGCAGCATCACAGCAGCCAGCCCCCAGCTAGGGCTCGTCCTTGCCTTCTCCAGGGACCCAGCTGGGCTCTGCCCCTGCAGTTATCATGGGAGGAAAGGAGGAAGTGGCTTGGGGTCAGGCACTTTTGTGAACCCAGGTCCTTTACCAGCCCTTTCGGTTCAATCCTTTCGATGTCTCTGCCCAGGACGTGGTGCAGAAATGGGGATGAAGGACTCTGGCTGCTGGCAAACGGCAAAGCCTGGAAGCAGTGGGTGTGTAACAGCTGGGACTTCAGGTGTGCCTCCTCTCTGGGCTCCTAAATCCCTGTCTCTGGCGTCTTAACAGCCACCTGCCTACGCCCGAGGGCACAGTCCACAGAAAGTCCAGCTCCCTGCACCCAGTGAAGCCTCTTGCAGCTGAGACAGCTGGGAAGATAAGCCTGGCGTGCCCTGTGCCCGTGCTGCCTGGGCTGCACTGTGCCCCAGGGTGCAGCACCTCCCGGGCACGAGGTCTGTGCAGAGGGAACAGCCCTCACTCTGCAGAGAGCAGCAGCTTTGGAGCCCTGGGCACTGCTGGTGCCCCACAGCCTTGCTGCCTGTGCCCCCAGGAAGGTGACAGCGTGAAGCTGGTGGATGCAGTGTGTGCCCATCACTTTTCCCAGGACATTCCTAGCTGGGCACTTTTTCTCCTCGCAGCACACGGAGCATCCCTGTGACCCCAGGAAGGGCAAGCATACCTCTTGTTTCAGAGCCTGCCAGTGATTCAGGATGCAGAGCTGTGATTGCTGCTGTCCCAACAACGTGCAGCAGCCAGACCCTCCCTCCTGCACTCCCAAGGCCACCAGAAAGACGACACACGCTGGGAGATGCAGCTTTGAGTTTACTGAGGGTGCTTTAAGTGCAGCAAGGTTCAAGCAGGAACGGGGTTATCTCTGAAGGAAGTGGGGTTTGTTGTGGCACAGCCTCTTTTTGTGCCATCTGGGGCTATCCCTGCTGCTGCCAGGGTGATTTATCACAGGGCAGGGAATGGGACAGGCAGCAGCCTCAGGACAGAGTGAAGGGGACCCTCAAGTGCACTGATCAGGACACTTGGGTTCCCACGGAGAGAGGAGGGAGTTGAGCCTTCAGCAGAGGGCAGGAAGGAAGCTCTTGCAGTCTCCAGGGCCACACCAGAGCTGGAGCAAGCGCTCCCACTGCTGCTACTTCTTCATGACCTTTTTGATCCAGGGCAGGTAGTTGGAGATGCGGGCGTAGACCCCCGGTGGGGAGTCGTAGCCAAAGGAAACAATGCCTTGTGCCACTTTATTGCACACCAGGGGCCCACCAGAATCTCCCTGGGGAGAGATGAGACTGATTTTAGAGGCCTCTTCCCTGTGGGAATAGGTTCCTCCCTGATCCCTCCCTGCCCTGTGCTGGGCACAGGGATGTGGGGATGTTCCTGCCCCACATCCCACCCAGCCGAAGGGGCTGCCCCGAGCTGCTGAGCTGGGGCTCTGCCCCTGCTGCTGTGCAGGGACTGTGGGTGCTGGCAGGGCATCCAGAGAGCCAGTCCGTGTGGGAACTGCGATCAAATGCCCGTCAGCTGCCCTGGGAGCTGGCTGTGCCCGTGCCAGCAGCAGCTCCTGCTCCCAGGGAGCCCCGTGTGCCCTCCCCGTACCTGGCTGGAATCCTTCAGCTGGTGGAAGCTGCCGGCACAGACCATGCCAGAGTCGAGGTGTGGGTAGAAGAGGATGCATTTCCTGCGGCTGTAGATGGAGACTCTGGTCTCAAAGAGCTTGTTGGTGGCCCTGTCCTCATCGATCCGACCCCAGCCGGCGATCAGGCACTTGGTGCCCGTGGGGAGGTCGCTGCCTCTCTTGGGCAGCGGGATCGTCTGGACGTACTCATTGAGAGTGACCTTCGAGGTTAGCTGGGGGAAAGGAGGGGGTTTGGAGAAGGCTGTGAGCAGGACATTTTCTGTGCAGAGGCGGGGGTGTCTAGCAGGCGCTGCAAGCTCTGGGGAGCTGCTGTGAAAGCCACATGAGGCTCCAAACCCTGCCCGTGGATCCTTGCCGGGTCCCTCCCAGTCCTGCCAGCCTCCAGCACTTCGGGCAGAAGGAGCTAACAGCCAGGATGAGCCCTGCCCAGTCCCTGCCAGCCCCCCAGCCCCAGGCCACCCTCTGCCCTACAGAATTCCTTGCCTGGAGCAGCATGATGTCGTTGTAATACGCGTCAGAGTCGTATTCAGGGTGCTCGTAGTACCTGAGGACTCCCCGGACCTGCTGGGTTTTTTCAGGTTCGTGGATGTTGTGAGCCCCCAGGATGACTGTGATATTCCTGGCCACGACAGCAGAGGGGAGAAAGGGGAAATCAGGCTGGATGTCACCCACATCCCTCATTTTGGCAGACGGGTGGAGCAAGCTGCCCAGCACAGGAGGAACCTGCTCCAAAATTGCTCCAGGGAAGGAGCTCACAGGCTAGGGGAGACAGAAAGGGATAAAGCCCCCGTATCAGGTACTCACCCCATGCAGTGTGCAGCTGACATCACCCAGTCAGGGGCCACCAGGAAGCCCCCACAGCTCCCCAGCTCTGCTATCTTCAGGTACGCCATGTAGGGGTGGGAGTGGGGCCGCGCCTCGTGGCCCCCCACAATCTGAGCCCGCAGGGCACCTGCAAGACACCCCAGCACAGGATGAGCCCGGGGCTGCTGAGATGGGAGCCCAAAAGAGCCACCTCAGCCCCAAAAATGCTCTGACTCACTGGTGCTGGCCCAGGGGCAGCAGAGCAGGAGCAGCAGGGCTGGCAGAGGCTGGGGCTGGCACATCCCTGCCACGGCTGGACACTCCTCTCCAGAACTCTTGAGTTTCCCCGAGGCCAGGGGCTGGTTTTATAGCCTGGAGGCAGCTGTGCCCAGCAGCCAGGAAAGCATGTGCAAGGGGCTGATTGTGCTAATCAGGGCATCCCTGGCCTGGCCTGTGGCTGTGATTGATGGGCGATAGCACGGGACAGAAAGGCCAGGGCAGAGAGAGCCTGCTACACCACAGCCACAGAGCCTCGGGGGTGCTGACAGCAAGAGAGAGGTGTCCTGTGGTGGTTTTGAGGTGTGATTTAACATTTCTACCACAGTGTCTGTGTAATGTTTTTGCCTTGAGGAAATGCGAGGTTCTGAAAAAAAAGCCACTTAAGGAAAAAAAAAAAAAAAGCCAAAAAAGCTTTGCCATTTAAGGTCATGAATGTGGTCTAGAGGGGACAATCCTGAAACTTTCTCTTTCATATTCTCGTTTTCCTTCAAATCAAAAGATGCACTGCAGAGCCTCTTTTCCTACAGAGATCCATCATCACCAGCACCCAGCTTCAATGAATGGGCACCCAGGCACAACAACAACTGTGCCTCGGACAGTTTTTGAGCACTGTGAAGAGTCAGATCTGCAGGGTTTGGTGCCAGCCCAGCTCAGAGGGGTCTTGCTGCTTCTCCTTGGCTCCTCTGGGGCCAGAAGCATCCTGCCAGCTTGGGGACTGGGATGTGTGAAGTGCTGCTCTGCAGCAGAAGAGACCAAATCGGGGAAGTGCAACCACCCAACTGCCAGGAGCGATCAGTCATTTTTAAACCAGCCCTGCCCCACCCTTCCTGGAGCAGAAAAACACCTGCGGGCAAGTGGATGCCTTGGGCTGTGCTGAGGCCACAAAGAGGGGACAGGATGGGTGGGTAGGGAGGGAGGGATGTGGGACAGAGATGGGGATGTCCACGAGCCAGCCTGGGGGCTGCCTGACACAGAGCTCTCCACAAAGCTTCACCCGTGTTTTGGTTTTTTAATAGTAATGTCTGAAAAGATGAGCTTTAATCAGGGCTGTGCAGCAGCGCAGCAGGAAAACCTCAACAGGAATCATCGATATTTTATCTCGTGTTTGTAACTTGCTGTCTTTCCCCTGCAGCTGTTTGTGGCCCCCAACAATCTGTGGCTGGACACCCTCCTGGGAGCAGCAGTCCCAGGGCAGGAGGGACTGGGCAGGCCACTGGCCATGGGCACAGGGAGCTGAGCTCCAGGCTGCTGCTCTCCTGTTCCTCTCTGGTGTCCCTTTGACTGCAGACAAACTCCTCACTCTGGGGACGAGGTATTTTGGCCTTCCTGCTGACCTCTGGGGGGTTTCAGGGCTTCTCTGCTGAGGTGCCGCATCTCAGCATCCATCAATATCAGCTTTAGCCATGGAACTGGAGCAGGTCCAGGGTGCTCCAGCTGCCCCCTGTGTCTCCCTTGGCCCTTGCAAGGCCAGCACTCAGAGCCATCAGGCAGTTTCAGGCAGATTGTGGCTTTGATCTGAAGGGAAGAGATGAGAAACGTTGCAGGAGGGGGTGTCCCTCCCCTGCCCCACTTCGCTTCAGGGAAAGAACATCTGAACTGAGACAGCAGCAAAGGAGAAGTGCCAAGATACAGCTCAGCCTGTGGCTGTGCGGAGAGCAATGGGAACGAGACAGAACAGGAACTCTCCCGATCGTGTGGGGGCTCAGCCAAGGAGAGCCCCATTCATGGGCTCCATGCCTTGGGGGTGTTTGTGGAGGGGGCATTAGGAAGATCCTCTGATGTTTTGCTGCTCCAGAGCAGCTGCACACCGGGGGTGAGTGGGTCAAGCTGTCCAGCAGCTCATCTGCCTCGAGCCCTCCTGCCATCAGAAGGGTTTGCCTGCCACCAGTGCCATCCTCTCCACAGATCTCACTCCTGTCAGGAGTCTCTGAGACTGCTCACACATTGCCAGCTCTTTGAGAAGCTACTGAGGGCCCCTGACAAGGCAAATTTCTCCATCCTCTGATCTTTCAGGAGCACTCCACCAGTTCTGTCCTGAGCAGGCACATTAGCTGGAGGCTCACCCTGAAGCGAGAGCGAAGCAGAGGTGATGTGCTAGGATCACAGTGACCCTTTGGATTCCAGAGATTTGTGGGTGTCAGCCCAGAGCATTTGGGAGTGAGCTCTGGGTGCTGAACGTGCAGCCCTGCTCCCCTCTGAGCACTCATGGCCCAGCCTTCCTGCTGATTTCCGCTCCTTCAATCTCGGGGTCATCTGCTGACTTTATCAGTGTGAGTTTCGTTCCCCACTGCTGATAGAAAAGGCCAGAACCCCAGCTGAGAGTGTGAAGATGGAGGATGGAGCCCCCAGCTTTTGATGAGAACCACTCTTGCTCGCACTTCCTGCAGCAGGAGCCTCCTTTGCATTTTCCACTTGTGTGTGCTGATCCAGGCTGGGATCAATCCACTCATCCAGCAGTGGATGGGCTCCCTGGACAGCTCCCTGCTGATGGAAGAACTCACTGCTCTTTGCTCTCAGCCTGGGGACATCTTCATGACTTCATTTGAGCATGGGGACATCTTCATGACTTCCTACCAGTCTGGAGTGAGAACACAAGTGCAGCAGGGCAGCTTCTGCTGTGATCCTGACTTAAAAGGTGCTCTGCTTTTCTTTCATCTCTGCCACTTTGCAGCTGATTTGGGTGGGGTCCACCCCGCAAAGAAATGTGGTTGATGTTGCAACTTCCCTTTTCGCACTTTGGTAGGTAGAAGCCTCACTTATTTTGCACAAGGAGCTGTCCCCTCTACCTGCTCTGTGCTGGGCCTCGGACCAAGAGCTGCAGAGCACTGCTGAACCTCTCTCGGGCCCTAAGAGCCTCCCACCAGCCATGACAGGTGAGTCCCAAGGCAAATTCCCAGCCACAGTTGGGAATAGCACCTCGCAAGGCTCTCCAGGCGAGTTTTGCAGATGTAGGGAATTAGGCCAACGATGGAAATTAGCATTGCAGCCATGTTCTCATTCCTTGGTTCTGGTCTCAGGGCAGCACCTTGTGCCTCCTGCAAAGGTGAGAAGCAGCAGCTTTTTGCCTCCTTCCCTGCCTGTGGGAAGACAGAAAATGGGAAGGTCCTGACCCATCTCTGGCAGATGCTTGGTGAGCTGAAGGTGTGGGTGCAGGGTCAGGGCACAGGCTTAGCTTGGAGCAGCTGCTTTCCTTTGAAGTGGATGGGGCTGAGACTCAGCTGCAGGCACACAGGAGCCTGGACTGCTGCACAGACAGTGCAGGACACGGATGGAGGTGCATGGATGTGTCTGGATGTATTCTGAGGGAGTGGCAGGAGCTGGGCCCTGAGGAGTGACAGCATGGACCTTCCTCCCAAAGGAGGAAGAGGGATGGATCTGAGCATGGGTGGTGCATGGGGCAGTGAGGAAGAGGCAGTGGCTCTCTGCCAGGCTCGGGGGTGAATTCAGTACCACAGTAGGCAAAGCACTTCGTGTCTCAGGCTGTCTGGGTGCTCTTACCAGCACTAGGATCTGTTCAGCCTCGCAGACTCCACCCATCAAGGTGTTGCCCCATTTGACACAGGCTGCTCCAACCCAAAGAGGGCCGTGGCACCTTACTTCATTCATGCCACACCTTCACAACCACAGCAAAGCTGAGAATAACCAGACCCTTACCAAGAAATGACGACAGCTGTTAGAAGAGATGTCAATACTCTCAGTCAAACAGGAAACTTTATTAAACAACAGGAAGCCCATGCTCATGGGTGGACTTACAAAACACCTCACCCTCCTCTCCCCTTGCACTTTCAGTGCTGCAGGGCTGGCAGACACGGCTCTAACTCTCACCTCCACGCTGAGCAGGGCTGCTGGGTTCGGAGTCTCACAGCTACTCCAGCCCTCAAACAGAGGATCTGCTCTGCCCCAAGCCCTACCTGACCCCTTCCTCCCTTGAGCATCCCTTTGACTGCTGACCCAGGCTCAGAAGATGGATGCTCCAGTGCTGAGCTGGCTGGTGAATAGCTCCTTCCTCCTTCCACTGGACTCTGCTCAACATTCCGAGCTCCGACTCGACCTGCTCGGCACGAAAGCCTCTTGCCTGCAGCTGGCTGCCACGAGGAACATGAACATCATCCTGCAGCACTACAACTTCTCAGGCAAGCTCAGCAGCCGGCACTCTGGGGACGAGGGCATGGGGCTGGTCCGCACCACCTTCGCCGTCATCAGCGGCGTCATCATCCTGGAGAACCTGCTGGTGCTGCTGGCCGTGCTGCGCTTCCTGCGGGCCCGGCGCTGGGTCTACTCCTGCATCGCCAGCATCACCGTGGGCGACCTGCTGGCGGGCATCGCCTACCTCTCCAACCTCTGCCTCTCGGGCAGGAAGACCTTCCAGCTCTCCCCTGAGCTCTGGTTCCTGCGGGAGGGCATCCTCTTCATCGCCTTGGCCGCCTCCACCTTCAGCCTGCTGGTGACGGCCATCGAGCGCTACAGCACCATGGTGAGGCCCATCGCCGAGAACGAAGCCAGCAAGACGCTGCGCCTGCGCGGCCTCATCGTGTGCTGCTGGCTGCTGGCCTTTGTCATCGGGCTGCTCCCGCTGCTGGGCTGGAACTGCCTCTGCGACTTCCAGGCCTGCTCCGTGCTCCTGCCTCTCTACTCCAAGAACTACATCCTCTTCTCCGTGGTCATGTTCAGCATCATCCTCCTGGGCATCATTGGCCTCTACATCTCCATCTTCCACCTGGTGCATGCCAGTTCCAACCAAACCAGCTCTCGGCACAGCCGCAAGCGGTCGCTGCGCTTGCTGAAGACCGTGCTGATCATCCTGGGGGCCTTCATCGTCTGCTGGAGTCCCCTCTTTGTCCTGCTGCTCCTCGATGTCTTCTGTGAGCCCGGGGCGTGCACCCACCTGCGCAGCCTGGACTGGACGCTGGCTCTGGCCCTGCTGAACTCGGGAGTCAATCCCATCATTTATTCCCTGCGGAGCGTGGAGGTTCGCCGTGCCGTGGGCAGCCTGCTGTGCTGCTGCTGTGTCAGGGTTGGGCTCTGCAAGCCTGGCAGCTTCCCGGTCCTCTCAGACATCAATTCTGGCTCCTCCACGGAGAGCTCCCTGCGCTACCGGGAGAGCTTCCGCAGCGCCGTGGCACGGAACGCTCGGCCCAGGGCGCCTCTCTCCAGCAACTCCAGCATGATGAGCAATCTCCCCAGTCTGTGAGGGGCCACGGGGGGAGCGAGAGATGCCAGACAGCCCCTGGGACTTTGTGCTGCTGGTCCTGGCCTGGCAGAACTGTAGCAGCTCAGGCTGACCAGTTGTGAACTGGGGCCAGGCTTTCCAGTCCCGTCAGACTGGGATGGTGCCTCAGTGTGGGTGCAGCACAGGGACAGGAATGGCTCCCGGGCTGGGAGTGAAAGATGCAGGCACATTTTAGGATTGATGCTCTCTGCTGAGACAGCTGCAGTGCTCAGGTTATGTGTGTGTGCTCTGGGTGTGTGGAGGTGCTGTACCTGCTCACCCCAGGGCACAGTGGCAAATAGGGTGGGTATCCCCAGCCAGGTGGCCCTGCCAACCCCTCGGGATCAGGCTGGGTTGGCAGTGCTGCCACTGCTCGTCATGCAGGGCTGGAGGTGACACTTGAGTCTTCTGCAGTTCACAGCCTTCTGGAACTCTGTGACGGACACAGCTGCTGGGAAGCAATGCAGGCTTGATGTCTGGCCAGGGAGTCGAGAAAAACGAGCTTTGCAAGCGCAACTGTGCAGCTTTGGGGCAGTGCCCAGGCCCCTGGGCAGGAATCAAGAGCCCACCTGGGGAGCAGCACAGCCCAGCCCAAGGATGTGGCTGCAGCCACAGCCCTGTCCCTCCCCAGGGCACTGAGCCAGGGGAAATGCTGTGACAGTTTTCAGAGCTGCAGTGACAGGGCTGGCACTTAGACGGGCAGAAGGAGGTGCCCAGAGAGACTGGAGAGCCTGGTGCCATCCTGGGCCTGAAGACACGGCCAGCTTCTGCCTCAGATCCCTGCTCTTCTGTTCCCTAATGTAGGGGATGATCGGAGCAGCACCCAAATGCATCCTCTCACTGTGCCAGAAGGCCACTGAAGCACTGGGGGCTCATGTAAAACCTGCTGGCCCAGCCCCTCTGTGGGACCTGAGTGTGCAGCCCATTTATTTTGCAATAAATAGAGGTGATCAGAAAGCCCCGGGTTGATTTACTTTGATTTTTTTTTTCCTCCAGAGGCCAGATACTGCCCGGGTGAAGTTTTTCTAGTCCCAGGACAGCTGGAGCTGCCCTCCTGTTCTCAGGACAGGGGGATCACCCCGCTCAGGGGGCAGCGGGAGCCTCCTGCCCCACCCCATTCATCCCATCCATCCCGTTCCCTCCCATCCCATCCCATCCCATCCCATCCCATCCCATTATCCCATCCCATCCGCAAGGGGGCGCTCGGCAGCGCCAAGCCGCGGGGAGGGCGCCCCCTGCAGGCCAAGGCGCGGCGGTACCGCGGCCTGCACGGGCTGCCGCGACTACAACTCCCAGCGCCCCTCGCGGCGGCGCGCGAACTACAGCTCCCGGCATGCGGCGCGGGGCGCGCCGTGCGTGCCGAGCAGGCCGCAGTGCGGGCCGGGGCCGCGGCGATGCTGGAGGAGGCGAGCGAGGTGCTGGAGTCGGGGCTCAAGGCCTCGTGCCTCCCGCTCAGCGTCCTGCTCTTCGTGCCCGCCGTGCTCCTGCTCCTGGGGCCGCCGCCCGCCGCCGAGGCGGCGCACGAGTTCACGGTCTACCGCATGCAGCAGTATGAGCTGGGCGGGCAGCCCTACGGTGAGGAACTGCACGGCCCGGCCGGGCTCGGTCCTGCCGGTAGCGGCCCCCTCAGGGGTGGTGGGGCCGTGGGAAGGGAGCCCCGACCCCGGGGAGGAGCCCAGGGTAGGCCGTGAAGCCGCGGGCGGCCCGTGGAGGGCGGCCCGGCCTAGGGGAGGCCGCGGGAGGGTTCGGGGGGCTCTGGGAGGCGGCAGCAGCCGGGCCCGGGGCCAGGCCCAGGCGAGGGGAGGCCGCAGGAGGGCTCCGTGTGGCTGAGTTTCACTGCCCGGGCTCAGCACGAGCGGGAGAGTGCCCGGAGCTCCATCGTGGTGACCTAGAGCTAGCCAAGGACTCCGGTCTGTGCGCTGAGGTCTCTGTGTTTTGAGGGGTCCAGCTGCATCCCTCCTGTGTTCTGGAAAACTTGGTTGTGTGCTCAGTTTTGTCCTTTTGCCTTTGACTCCTTTATTGACAGGTTGATTCTTCTTCGGCCTTGTTCAGCCTCTTCATCCTCTTCATCCTTAGTTGTGTGTGTTGCTCCAGTGGCTCCATTTCAGAGCCTGTCCTTCTGCTGTGTTACAACTGACCTTTACTTCCTCTGTTCTCTTACTTCCAGCCTGCTGATTGTGCAACACCTTTCTTTGGGTCAGACACACCCTGTTCTGCGAGTCCTTGAGGTGCTGCAGCCCTCAGCCTCCTCCCCTGTGTGCCCACGCTCAGAATCAAGGGTTGTTTCTAGGTCTTCTCTAGAGATTTTATTCCAGGCCAGGGCACGTGCGCTGTCTGTGAGTGACTCTTCCCGAGTTTCAGAGTTAGCAATGAACAGCCTCACGTTTGCTCTGTGCTGTCCATGAGACACCATCTCTCAATCTTTCAGATCTTAATAAATTCAAATATACACGTTCTGAAATGCAGCTGTGCCCATGTACTCCTTAAACACTTCACATTTCTGGTGGCTTCTAAATACCTGAAATTATTTCTGGGCTCTTCCATCACAGTTTCTCAGAACGTGTCCACATCTTGAGGGCTCTGTTGCTGACAATCTCAGTAGCTCCGAGGCAAGCTCTTGTATGGGGGTAGGGCTCTCTGTGTTCTCAGGTGATGGGAGCTGTTCGTTGACAGGCTTAGCAGGGATGTGATTCAGCTGGCTTTGACTTTGCCTGGGTGTCCCCTCTAGCCAAGCGCTTACACTTTTGTGAACTCTTGAAAAGCCAGGTGTTTTTTTTTTAAGATGCTTCCGATTAACTTTTTATGCTGTTTCTTTTCCTGGAGCCTTTTAGCTCGGTGGGTTGTGTGTTTCCTTTGTTCCTTCCTGCTCCCTTTGGGTAGCTGCTGTTCCTGTTCCTTGTGTGTTCTGAGATGTCCTTCAGGATAAAAGCTGTATTTCACAGAGCAGTCAGAGTTGGAAGGGACCCACAAGAATCAACGAGTTCAATTTTTAAAGTGAATGACCCATAGAGGGATCAAACCAGTAACCTTGGCATTATTAGCACCATGCTCTGACCAACTGAGCTGATTTGTTGTTCCAGATTCTGATATTCTTTTCCAAAAATACCAAATACAGGTTGATGCTCAGCCTCTTCTTGCAGGGGGAAGAGTTTTTTGTCAGCATCACTCGTAGAGCAATTTAAGAACAAGCTTGGGCTTCCTCTAATACTGACAGAATGAGAGCTCTTTAGTTTGTAAATGAGTGATTATTTACCAGCTCTCTGTAGAGAAACTACAGAAAATCAACCTGTCAGAAAAATACTGTTGTGTCTGCTCTGCTGAGATGTCAGAGAGAGCAGAACTTTGGTTCCACACATTGCTGTGTTTACACGTCATTCCTTTGGGAATGGTGGAGGGATTATCCTCATTTTGAATTGTTTTTCTCTGGCTGGAGTGGGGGTGCTGCTAATGTTTGTTTGTTATTTAGTGTCAGGGGTCTGTGGGGAGAATTTACATCGTGCCTGGGCTCTGTTCCTGGGTGTGTGGCCCTCACTGATACTGTGCAGGGGGAGTGAAGATTTTTCTGCATTAGGTGTTTCTATGACCTTTGATGAGACCAAACTAATGTTAGACTTAAGCTAAGCCAGGTTTAAATCGAATGCTTAGCAATGCTCCTGTTTGACAGACTGGAGCACCTTGTCTGTCCCTGTGTGGGGATCTAGAGTGATAAGCTCTCCAGTGGAGGTGCCAGAGTTATAGAAGAAGAAATCGAGTTACAAATTGTAAGGTGGATTTGACCCTCTCTATTTGCACAAGATGTCCTCTTGGCCCTCCCTTGGAGAATGCAGGAGCAATTCTCTGGCAAGCCTGCTGTGCTCCCAAGGGATTGCATTTCCATGTGGGGGATTTGATCTGCTGGAACTGAGAGCAGGAGAGGGCGAGCCCTCAGGAGCAGCCTGCTCATCTGTAACTCTTCCAGCTACAGAACTTTCCTTGTGGCTGAGTGAGAGCAGCCCTTGGGGTGACATGGGGCAGTCTGGTGTCCTTTCATCAGGTGGTTCTGCACAGCTTCCATCCACAGCTTGATCCTGCAGCTGGGGGAGGCTCTGGAGAGGCCAGGCTGTCTCCGGGTGTGTTGCTGTCTGCAGGTATTAGGTGCAGGTGAGCAGACAGGTAGCCTGTGTGGTTGTGTTGAGGAGGAAGACGGGAAGGTGGGGCTGTGTAGTGTGGAGTGAGGGGAGTCTGGCAGGATGTGGCTGCACAGGAAAAACCCACAGACCTCTGCTCCTTCTCAGCTGAGGGCGAACTCAGCTTTCTGCAGCTTCTGGCTGCTCTGCAGCCCATCAGACTGTCCCCAGGACTATTCTGAGCAGGAGGCAGGCTGGAGCAAAGGGGATGGGATGAAATGCTTTAGGAGCCCTCTTGCTTTCCCTGCTGGCAGGCACCAGGAGCGCGGTGCTGAACACGGAGGCGCGCACCGTGGAAGCGGACGTGCTGAGCCGCCGCTGCGTCATGATGCGGCTGGTGGACTTCTCCTACGAGCAGTACCAGAAGGCTCTCCGCCAGTCAGCCGGGGCTGTGGTGATCATCTTGCCACGATCCATCTCCTCTGTCCCCCAGGATGTTGTGCGGGTAAACAAAAAAGTTTTCTTTCTCTTCCCATGGGAGGTGCATTGGAGAAAAGCTTGGTTGCTGCAGGGCTGGAAGCTTCTGTTGTAATGCACGACAAATCGTATTCTAATTTTAAAGCTTCTCTCTCTGCTTTGGTTGTTAATTTTTTTCCTGCCATCTTTCGTGTTTAGCAGATGCTAAGTTTGTGTCTCGCTTAAATCCTCAGCAATTCATGGAGATAGAGCCAGAAATGCTTGCTATGGAAACCATTGTGCCAGTCTACTTTGCAGTGGAAGATGAGGAGCTGCTGTCTATCTATGAACAAACACGGGCTGCTTCTGCATCGCAGGGCTCTGCCTCAGCTGCAGAAGGTGAGTTCTAGCAAGGAGGAAAAAGTTTTGAGGAAGACAGGCCTGTTCCCACCTCTGGGAGGAGTCTGCTGTGTCATCTGCACCATGAACCAGTGTTCTGTTGTGTTTGTGTTATTCTGTCTTTGTCAAAATGTTTAGAGATTCAATGGAAGGAAAAACACAATATAAGAAAGCATTACTTGACTATATTTGGACATGTAGTTGCAGGAAGTTCTCAGCTTCACGCTGTTGCAAGTAAGGTAGAAATCAAAACTAGGTTAAAAACAACATTGAAAATGTAAAGTGACGATGGTGTGTTGATAGAAGCTGAAGCTTTGTATCTGACCACAACTCAGTTTGATGCTTCCATGTAAAAAATTTGACTGTCTTATTGACCTGCTGCTTATGACTAACTTTAGTACTGCTGGGGAAAAGTTTTTGATCAGCTTAAAATACTGGGATTTTAGGACAGAATTAAAAAGCACAGTCACCAAGATCCCGTGTCATTGCATAAACACCAGTGACAGGTGAGAGGGCTTAAATGGTTTAAAGCTAGTCTCTCCAAAGCTCAGTTAGCAGGGGAAACAAAGGGATGAACCTTCCCCAGGTGTACATTGTGGGGTTTTTTGGTGTTTTTTCCTAGTTCTGCTGCATACAGCAACTGCCAATGGCTTCCAGATGGTGACCAGCGGGGCTCAGAGCAAAGCTATCAATGACTGGCTCATCCCCAGTGTGGAGGTGAGTTGTGTATGGATTCAAACTGGCAACTGATGAGGTGACTTCTTTTATTGGGACTTTATCAGATGTTTGATCTGACAGGGCAAGTCAGGGGAGTCTCAGCCAGGTATCTGAAGTCCTCACAACTGAGGCCATGGCAGACTCAGCAGGCAGGTGGAAGTCAGGCTGTCTTTGGCACACAGGAGGTGATGGGGTGTGACACTGCTCTCTTTCCTCTGCAGGGAAGGCTGACAGGGCTGGGTGGAGAAGACCTGCCCACTGTTGTGATAGTTGCCCACTATGATTCCTTTGGAGTGGCTCCAGTGAGTATTCTATCCTTCTGCAGCTCTCTGTTCCTATCATTTTTCCCATATTGATACCTTGAGAGGCTACCTAGGAACAGAGATGGGACAGGAGTAAGGGAATAAAGGTGGATATTTATTTAAAAGGCCTTCAGAGGTACACCCTGGGCAGGGCAAAGGCTACACCGAAGATGGACAACGAGTCACGAGTTCTTCACACTTTTATAGGTTTGGTCCATTTGCATATCAGCATAAATTCACCAATTAGAACTTTAGCTAATGATGTAATTTCCCCTCAGCTTGCTCCCCTTTTAGAGACTCCTAGTTTATACTTTTGGGCCTAGGATGGGCTGGGTGTCCTTGGAGAGCAGGCCTGGAGAGGCTTTCTTATGTCTATCTCAGCATGAGAGAACAGCTCACAGGCTACAAGACACTTCAGAATTACACACTAAGCAATACAAAATTTGAAAAATATAAAAGCTAAAACCTTATGCATCAGTATGGCCTCTGTCTATGTCTCTTTCCTTGGCTTTAAGGCTGTGGGGCAGTTACAAGTGGAGCACAGTGGTATGATGTCTTGCAGCTGTTCTGGTACCTGAGAATGAGTGTAGGTTTGTCACCTTGTGTCTGTCCCACCCCATCCTGCAGTGGCTGTCCCACGGGGCTGACTCCAATGGCAGTGGAATCTCAGTGCTGCTGGAACTGGCCAGGCTGTTCTCTCGGCTCTACACCTACAGAAGGACCCATGCTGGGTAAGGAACTGCCCAATTTGGGGCTAAATGTGTATAACTGACAAGTGGAGGGGATGATGTGGGAAATAGATTCCCTCCCCGAGCCCTGGGAACTCCCCACTTTTAATCTCTCCTGCCATTACCAGAGTAATACTCAGGTAATGGACATTTTGCCTTGGATGTCAGGTGCAAGTGGTTGGGATTTCACCACACCTGCAAGGCTGAGTGAAGGAATTCTTGGAGTGCAGCATGCTAATCCTTTTCTGGCTTCTTTGATGGGCAGGTATAACTTGCTGTTCTTTGCATCTGGAGGTGGCAAGTTTAATTATCAAGGAACTAAGCGGTGGCTGGAGGACAATTTGGACCACACTGGTGAGTAAGGGGCTGGTTGTGTTTAATCTCTGTAATTAATTGTCAGCTCTCCTGTGAGAATCTCCTTGTGTGAGCCTTGCTTTTTTTGGGGAGTAGAAATCCCAGCACAAGACGTAGCAATAAAGGTTTGGATTTTTCTGTTCCAGATTCCAGCCTACTGCAGGACAACGTAGCATTTGTTCTCTGCCTTGACACTCTGGGCAGAGGCAATAGCCTTCATCTTCATGTCTCAAAGCCTCCCAAGGAGGGCACCCTGCAGCATGCATTTCTGAGAGAACTGGAGATGGTAAGGAAAAGCATTTTACGTGTATGAGAACTTGGGACTTACTGTGCAGCTCTCCATGAGAGGAAGGAAGATGTGAAGAAAGGATGTACCATTGAAATAATTCATGTATTGTTTAGGGTCACTTGATTTGAAGTGCAGACAAATCCTCATGTCACAGTCCCAACTGAAGCAGACTAGATTTGCAAATGCTACCCTGTAGTGACATGAAAACACCTCTTTTTGACCTGAAAACCAGCTTTAATAATGTTAATAACTGCACCTTACTTTCTGGAACACACAAAAGTGGGTGTGGGCAGACAGGGCAGTGCAGGGTGGGACTATGCAGAGGGCAGCACCCCTGAATGGCTTGCTCTTGTCCTCAGGTTGTTGCCAGCCAGTTCCCAGAGGTGAAGTTTTCCATGGTGCACAAGAAGATCAACCTGGCTGAGGACATGCTGGCGTGGGAGCACGAGCGCTTCGCCATCCGGCGCTTGCCGGCGTTCACCATCTCCCACCTGGAGAGCCACCGGGACAGCCTCCGCAACAGCATCATGGACAGGAGGTGAGGCACCCTGGGCAAGGAAGGCTCAGGTTTAAATCCAGCCCAGAAACCTCAACTGGCCTCACAACTGCTCGTGTTGTTCTGATGGTCAGGGCACAGGTGACAGAAACATTGGGAGCTGGGCTCTGGATTCAGGCTCATGCTTGATGCAGTGATAAAGGGTTGTTTTCCAGAGGAAGCTGATGCCATTGGCAAGTCCATAATCGCCTCTTTTGCTTTAGGGCACGAATAGACACTAAAGCACTGACCAGGAATACTCAGATCATTGCTGAGGCTTTGACAAGGGTCATCTACAATCTAACAGAAAAGGTAAGAGGTACCCACTGTGCAGTGCTGGCCAGACTTGTCCTGCCAACCAAGCTCAACAGTAACCTGGCGTGTTTTAATTTATTTTCCCTTGCAGGGAGCACCTGCAGATATGCAGATCTTCACAGATCAGATGGTAAGCACAGTGCATTATTTTTGTAACCTATGGAATCTAGAGTCTGGGAGAGAGCTCTGGTCTCAGCGTGTGTGTGGTTGACTCCCTTTCTTGGGTGGTATTTTTCTGCAGCAGATCCAGCAGGAGCAACTGGAGTCAGTGATGGACTGGCTGAGCAGTCAGCCCAGGGCTGCCCAGCTGATTGATAAAGACAGCACCTTCCTCAACACCTTAGAATATTGTATGGGACGCTACCTGAAGGATGTCAAGCAGCATCATGTGAAGGCAGACAAACGGTAAGAAAAGAAATGAAAGAACCAGTCAGGGCATGCAAACTGGCTTCCCCCTGGACAGAATTTTGCCTCTGAGCTGCAGCTTTCCTGGTTTCTTGACATGCAGCTTTGCTCTTTTCTGCTCTCCTGTCAGTTTTGGTTCATGCTCGATGTTCTCCCAGAGAAAGCTTTTCATGATTCCTCACAGCACAAGAACAAGGCCCAGCAGCTTCCTCTGCCTGAAAAGCTTGTTTTTGAACTGTTTTCGTTCCACTGCTCCCACTCTGAAAGCAGGAGAAGACTAAGTTTTGGTTAATTACAAAAAGGCAGCTTCTATCCTGTCCAACCTGCTGGGGCTGAAGCCATTTTAGTGAGCACAGGGAGGAATCTTTCATGTGCCTCTTTGCAGACAGCTGAACAACAGCATGAGTTCTGAATTGTGTCCTTGGGCTTCTGATTGTAGGAAAAGAAATTACTAAAAGCAGCTCAAAACCAGTATGGGAGGTGGGCATGCTTACCTGTCTCTGGTTGGGTGAACTCCTTGGGAACAGCTCTGGGCTGTCCTGACTGCAGGGTCAAGAAGTGCAATAGAATCTGAAAAATTTCTTCTTTGCACAGGGACCCCGAGTTTGTTTTCTATGACCAGCTGAAGCAGGTGATGAATGCATACAGGTATGGAACTCCCGTGGGTGTGCTGGGCTGTTGTCTCACCCCCAACAGTAACTGCTGTAGCAATTTCATGTGTACATTTCCTTATTCCAGGGTCAAGCCAGCAATCTTTGACCTGCTTCTGGCTGTCTGTATTGCAGCCTACCTTGGCGTTGCCTATGTTGCAGTGCAGGTAAGAGACACAAGATGTATTATTTTCCTTATAAAAACAAGTTAGCTACAGGAATTCACACAGTGCCAGCACTAAAGCTGCAACAATAATGCCAGCTGGCTGTGCTGAAGGCAGTCTCTTGCCATTCTAGTGCAAAACTGTTTTTTAGAGCTGTTTCTTGTAGTCAAGGACATGCATAACTCACTTGCTAAACTATTTTGGCTCCAAACTGAAACTTTACAACAAATTTTAGTTACCTTGGTAATTTAAAGGTTTGTAGCTTGTAGTGTTAGGAAATATCTGAACTTGGGATGCAGCTTAGAAAATGCATCTTCAGAGTTTTGCTTTCTCTTTTCCATGAAACCATAAAAACATCCTGTGTCCATACTTCTGGAAAAGTGATACTCCATGCCTTGGCCAGCCAGATTAAATGTAGTGTTTTTATGTCAGTGTTAACCAAGCCACTGTGAGCAAGGCTTCTGCTCCTGCCTGGGTTCATGAAGGACATGAATGAAAGGGAAGCTTTTTAGGTCACTCTCAATTTTGATCACTTCATGTTATTTGTGTCTATTATTTGTTTAGGGAAAACACAAGCATTTAAAAACTCAGCTTAACAATATAAACAAGAGGAAAAACATATACTTTGATTTCTGTTAGCAATCTTCATTACTTCTGTTATTTGAATTTGAAATTATCAGAAGCCTGGATCTTGTTACATCTGTCAAATATCAAATCAAAATATAATCAACCCCAGCAAAATCAGAAGAGGATTTGAATGAATTTCTAAGTCACTGGGGAAATGGTGAAAGAGAAGATCCAGTTAAAGGATTGTGAATTACTGGGAATATCTGTGTTTGCCTGATTCATTTTTACCTTCCTGAAACTGCTGGCAGCAGTGTTTCTATAGAGACCAGCAACCTGCATGTGTTGGAATCTGAAGCTTTCTCCTCCCCTTCAGAAGGAANAAAAAAAAAACCACAAAAAAATCTTTAACACATCTTCACAATGGGGTGATACAGACCTTCACAAACACTCCTGTAAGCCATCCTTTTCTGTATAACTTGGCTTCCTTGTCATAATTCCTCCTCATCCATCAAGTCCCACTCCATCTTCAGGATGAGTGGTTGATGCAAACACGGCACCGCATTTGCACACTGGTATTGTTTCAAGCCTTCTGCTAAGCTTTCTGTCTGTTTAGAACTGCCATGGTTACTTTTTTTTTCCTTCTGTTTCCAGCACTTTGGTCTCCTTTACAAGATGATACAGAGATTATCCCTTAAAACCAAGCAGCAGTGAAGCACCAAGTCCCCCCCCACCCAGCAGCACTGAGCCATCGGTGAGCCCATCGGGAACCTTCTGCCTTCCACTGAACCCTGCTATTTCTCTTCCTTTGTCTCCTCTTTGCTACTGTATAGAGGGGAGGAAGGCATAAAGAAAATGAAATTTTAACTCTTGTGCACCTTTGAAGTGCTTTTCTTCACCTTCTTCCCCTGAATTGCACCATGTCTGGTTTCCCTTTGCTTTTTGGTGAGGGAGAGGCTGAGAGACTTCAGCAATTCCTGCAGTCTGATTCTGGGCAGCTTCTCTGAGCGTAAAACAAAGTCCAGCACCTTCATGGACCCATGTCACACAGCCAGCCTGGAAACTGAAACTACAGCCTGAAGTGTTACCTCTGCCCAGCAAACAAGGACTTGGAGCAGTTGTTTAAAAGAAAAACCAGAAAGTGCACATGCAAATTAAAGAGAATGCAATTAGCATGTTTCCTTATGGCACCTCGTCCTTGAGTTCACTGCCTGGCTTTAGGGAGTTGTGCTGAGCAAGCAGTGTCTGCAGCAAGAACCTTCTTGCATTTTGTTTAAACTCACCCCCTTTTAGGAGGTGCACTGTGAATGATCTTGGCTGTTGTTGCCAGGATGAGGAAAGATTGTTAAGATGGGTTTCT
This sequence comes from Pachycephala philippinensis, assembly GCA_013397055.1. Taxonomy (NCBI): domain Eukaryota; kingdom Metazoa; phylum Chordata; class Aves; order Passeriformes; genus Pachycephala; species Pachycephala philippinensis. The sequence continues at coordinate 123,011 of VWZT01015581.1, read as the reverse complement.
GGCAGGAGGGTTTTTGACAGGTTCTCTCCTGCCTCTATTGGCGGATGCATTTTGCTGTGTACTTGATTTCTCTGGAGAAATGGTCCTTGAACAGTTCACAGCTGCCACCATTCTGTGCTAAAATCTTGCTTGGTTTTTGAGAGGTGTTCCATAGTCCCAGCTGCTGCAGGATCATGTTCTGTGCTGTTCCATGTACTGACACAAGATGGTTCCATTGATAACAAGAGCAAGAGTAGCTCAGACCTGGAAAATATATTGAGCTACTGCAAGCCCTAGGCTGGTTGTAGTTCTAGAAGATAACCCTGAACACTGTCCTGCCACCCAGCAAGTTTTGAGTCCTTTCTGTAATCTCTTCTGTGTACATGAGGTCTCCTCACAAGCCACAGTGACACTTCTAAAAAAATTTAAGCTACTGTTTCTAATTAAAGTAGCATATCTTACAGAGGCTGAAAAACTACTTCTGAATTGAGGTGGACCCTTTTTTTTGTGTATGAAAATTCCAGCTGTGCATTCCTGTTTGCATACACCTGCTTGTTAGAAAAGGGGTTATTGTGGCCAGCACTGTCCTTTGGATGGGCACCAAAGCACTGATTTCCATCCTTCTTTGTTTGTTTTACCATAATCTCCTTCTTGGAGTACCCTTACCCCATGATGTGTCCTTTCTGCTACTTTAAATGTGTAGCAACTTATTCTTTAAAGGGTCTTGTCTTTTCCAGGGAAGCATGCTGGTGTCAGCGGCTCACCATGGTGTCAGCAGGTGGCATGGTGCCAAGCACTCCAGAAATATCAGCCACACAGGGAAACCTGCCTTTTCCTGGTCTTTGGAGTGCTCATTTGAAATATGTCTCTCTGCATGTGTGAAGTGCTCATGACACTCCTCTGCCAAATGAATTTAAAATTACTTCAAAACTTGCTGCAGTGGCTGGAAGGCAAGCCTTGATCGTTTTCCACTGGTTTTTATGCTCTGCCCATAGAGACTGCATCTGCTGTTCCCTGGGAAGCTGCATACTCTGGGCTGGGTAGGTCTAGAACATCCATGGTACACTGGCTCTCTGAAGAACTCTGTAGGCTCTGAATATCTGGGAGTAGTTTGAGTCCTCGAGCTGCATCATCCATTTCTGGTGTGTTACACTTAGGGAGGTGGTGTTCCTTCCAGTCCAGCAGATTCTTTCACCAGTCTTAATGATTAACTCCGTTACTTTGCTGAGAAAAATAGAAAAAAAGTATTAGCAATGCTGCTGCAGTTTGAGTTGATGTGTGTAAAATTGGCCAGTAGTGGGCAAGAGCAAACAGAACAGACCTGGAGCTTGTTCCTTGCAGTGGAAACTGTCAGCCTTCAGTCTTCCAGATGAGAAGCTCAAAGTTCACAGGCAAAAACTTCCAGAGGCTGTAGCACAAAGAAAACGCTTTAGCTTTGTGTGGTCTCAGCAGTGAACTGTTAACACTCCTGATGCAGTGCCAGAAACCAGTGGAAACAACCTGAAAAAAAGATGGATAAGATTAATGAGGAGAGTTCATAAACCTGAGGGGCAGTTGGGATGGTACACTGCTCTCTCCCACGCAAGGTTAGTCTGTCCTGTAATCCCTTAGCGTCTCTCTCCCTGGCTGCCATGAAAAGTAGTTTTTACTACAGATAAGGAGTTTTTGCTTTGATCAAAGTGCACATGCACTGAAACATGTGTGCTCAAATCTGAGATAGTCAAATCCCAACTTCCTCATAGCTGGAGCAGAGTGCCCATCCTGGGATTGAATTTAGTTCCCACATTGTTGTTTCCTTGGGTGAGTCAACAGAGAAGCTTGCAAAGAGACCCTGGAACTGATCTGCACTGCAGCATTATCTGATCCAGTCAGTCACCAACACAAAGGCAGAAATCCAAAAGGTGGTGTGATAAAATAAAAGTTCTCCACAACATTGCAGAAGAGCTCTGTGTAGCTGATTCTTGTTGCCCTTTTTTTAACCTACCCTCTTTTTTTGAGGAGTTTGCCTGGCCTGTAAGGAAGAGCATGGAAAAGCATTATATCCATATACACACAAGTGGCTAGCAGTTTATGCTTCTAGCCAGAAAACCATTTTCTTTGCAATTTGTCTGACTTCCCCTATTGTCCTGGTGCTGTCAGAGCCTGCAGCTCAGAAAAAACTGGTTTTCCAGCAGGGTTTAACTGAAGCTGTTAATTCCTTCCACTTCCACCTGCATGGGCACTATTGGGGATTGCATGGGAATAGTTTGGATTGTTGTAGTTCATCTCCCACATAAGATGGGTTGGTTTATTGTTGGGAGAGAAATAATGCTGTGCAATATAGACTCCACTCCTGTACTCAATGCAGAGAAGACCCTGAAGCCAAAATTGAATTAGGTCTCCCACTGTTTGTGGCTGAAAGTCACCACAATCTATTTAGACATTCAAAACCACAGCTGTACCCAAAATTGCTGTGGGGCTTGGTTTTGAGGGTGTTCTGTTTGTTTTAAATCTTACGCTCTTACACTGTTCATGGCCCAAGCCCAAATCCTAGGCTGCTCCTGCACCCCGTGTTTAAGCTGGGTTTTACATTTCAGAGGTTTTACATTTCATTTGGTCTTGACTCACCAATCTGAAATGCTGAGGCTGCTCCTGGATGTCTCAGAAAATTGGGCCTCTGGGTACTTGAGTGTGGACTCCTGCTTGCTCACTTTGACCTGTTTAGTTTCCATTTGTAGTTACTGCATAGCAACTTCAAGGTCATAATCTGGAATATTTGCAGCTCAGGAAAAAGATTTGATTTATCTAGCAATGTTAACTCAATTATTTATCTCTTGTGTGCCCTGAAGAACAAATGTATATTGAGGTGAATATTTAAAAGCTAATAGAAAATTCAATGCAGTTGATTTACATATTTTAGGACTATAAATGTAATAATATTTAAGTATTTTAACTTTTTTTTTATTTGTTTGTCCCTTTTTCCCTTGGAAAAATAAACCAAGTGAATAGGTTTGATGGATAGATTTGTCAGAGATTTGCTCCAAAAATGGAATCTCCTTGCATTATTTGGAGGAATAGACAACTCTACAAAAAGGGAGAAAATCTGTGTATTTAAAAGCTTTATCATTTCTGTCTAGTCAAAAGTAAAATAGTGTGACAGAAAACATTTACACTCTCCAAGCATGATTCCAGCACCTCGAGGCGAGCAAATTCCTGTTTATTCAAAAGGTTTGTGCTCACGTGAAGCAATTAAAGTTTCTATGCAAAACAGCTTTGGTACTGTGAAAAACTGGTTACCTCAGCAGTCAACACTGTGTGCTCACGGAGATCGTTGTCCCTCTGTCCTTACCCAATGCCTCTTTGAACACTAAACTATTTATTCAAATTACAAGCATTGCAAGAGATCTGTTCCCTGAGCATGAGTTTGTCAAAAGACGCGGTCAGAAGTGTAGAGAGGCAGAAACGAGATAGAAGGGGAAGTTGGGTGTACACTTGTCCTGAGGCGGAGGGGTTCTCCTTGTTAAGAGCCTTCCAGAACCAGCCGCGTGTGGGGCGCAGCTCAGTCCCCGCGGTGACAGGGGCGGGGACACGGGGCGGTGACACGGGGCAGGTCCCGAGGGGACGGGGGCATCTCCCGGTCCCAGCCCCGGCCCGGCTCAGCCGCTGTCCTGCCTGGGGACCGCTCCCAGCCCGGCGCAGGCGGCCCCGGGATGCCAAGCGGGGCTCGGCCCTCGCACGGCCGCACAGGTACAGGCGGGGCAGGTGTGGCCTCGGCACCCCTGTTCCATCCGTTCCAGGGCTCCTCTTCCTTCTCCGCTTCCCTGCTGGCAGCAGGGACACGTGGCTGCCTGTCCGCGGGTCCGTGAGGCTGGTGCTGGAGATGCCGAAGTACCAGGAGGATGCCGAGGTCCTGGCTCCTCCGACCAGGCTGTTCAAAGTGGTGATGTGTCTTTCTAGAAAAGAAAGAAATGTCTTCCAAGTCAGGGTAAAGGTTGAAAGCAAAGGCCAAACCTTGGAAGGTGACAGAAAAATCACTGGGACAAGGCAGTGAAGAGGAGGGCGTATTCCAGTGATGGAGGGCAAAGAGCTGCTCTCAAAGTGGATCATCATTGTTCTCTCTATGCAGGTCTCCCCTCTACCTCCTCTGCTTGTAACAGAGCATTTCTGTAGCTGGGGTGCCCACTGTCCCATCACAGCCCTCTGGAACATGGAGCAAAACCCTACAGGCTGAGGGGCAGCTCGTTGCAGGGCTGGGTTTAACACTGGCTCTGTCATGTCATTATCACAGAATCACAGAATTAACTAGGCTGGAAAAGACCTTTGAGATCACCGAGTCCAACCTATAATTATGTCAGTGCCCTGCTTTGAAGGAAAGGTCCTTGTGGACATCAGGCAGTTCTTCGCTGGCAGGGAGAGCGGTGTGAAACCAGAGAGGAAAAAGGTCCAGCTGCCTTCCCTGGATGGAGACTGGGGCTGTGCCAGCCACTCCACTCTGGCTTAGCCTGGCTCTCAGTCCGGGGAGACCTGTGCATGCCACGCTGAGCGACTGGGAGCTGAGCAAACCACACTGGAGGGCTCCGTGCTTTCTCAGCCTGGGTGGCAGCAGCTGAAGAAAAGCACAAAGGATGAGTGGAAGCCTCCAGTGAGATCTGGGGCTCAGCAGGACAGCTCAGAGCAGTGCAGGAAGCTGGTGTGCAGGACTTTGATCACCAGTCCTTTCTCTGGTTTTTGGCAGGGGTAGAACTGCATGGTGGAGGAGGGGAGGCTGAAAACACTGGCCCTGATTTTTCCTCATGTCCCCCTGCTAGCTGACAATCTTGTGTTTTGGTACTGGTCAAGCCTCTGTCAAAAAGGTGACATTTCGTGTGTTTGTCCCTAATCTGTAATGGTGGAGCTGTGCTTGGCAGGGAGACTATCCCAGAAGTAAATCTATCTCTCCTTCCCTGTGCAGCAGGGGACAGAAAGGTTAAGAACCTTCTGAATCCTTACCAAGACATTCCAAGGCTGCTGTTAGGTGTTCACTTATTCTTTTGGCAAGTGTCTGATGATGTGATGTCCTGACACTTCTGCAGCTTGAGTGTCCCATCAGAGCAGCACTACCTGAGCGTGTGGTGCAAGCAAAGGCAGGTGGAGAAGGGAAGACACATCTTTGTCTAGAGCTTTTCAGCTGATGAGCCACACTTAACTTAGGCCTTTTGCTTCGGGACTTTGACGGTGACTTGCCAGCTTGCCTGGAATTTCACAGGCCCTGGTCTCTTTTCACCTGTCCTGTGGGTTGTGCCTAGCAAAAATTGAGCCAATGTGGGGTTTCCTGAGGAACACTTTGGACCTTGCTATAGATTTTTGTGTGAGGGCAGATGAATTTGTTTCAGCTTCACAGAATCAATTAGGCTGGAAAAGACCTCTAAGATCATTGAGTCCAACCTATTGCATGACTAAGCATGGTTTTCATTCCAGAAATTAATTTCTTTCAGAGAAGTTACAAGTATAAATTACTCTCTTACAGGGAACTGTGCACCCTGTAATGGAAATGGGAAGCAAAGTACTCAAGCTCTTCTGTGCCTCCTAAAATTGCCAACGGTGCAGGATTTCTCCCAGACCAAAGCTGCCAGCAATGAAGACTCTAGCTGCCCTTGGAGTGCCAAACGCCACGTCTGAACTGACATAAAGAAACTGGGGAGCTGAATTTTGTTTTTCCCATGGAAAAGGACCTGTGCTGTTGGCAATTTTAGGATGCGGCACCCCACTCCTGGCCATAGGAGCATGGAAGCGGACAGAGCTGAGCTGCTCAGAAGGAAGGGGACTTTCCCTAAAGGCAGGGGCAGAGAGACCTGCCCGGGTTGTAGACATAGGGCCGCGTATGACTCCCCCTCCCAGCTAAAGCCCCCTCCAGCCCTGGAGCTCGTGGCTGTGCTCACCGCTGGGTCACGGCTCCGTTACAAAATTTTCTGCTTTAAATAATCTCTTCGCCTCCAGATCCTGGTGTTGAGGCACCGAGAAAATGGGGCGAATGCTAATTTCTGACACGGGTGCGGAGCGGCTCTGCCCTCGTGGGTGCTCGGCGCTCTCCTCTGCTCCCAGGGCCCTCCTGGGCCGTAAAAACACAGCTCTTCCCTTGCCCGAGGGAATTCCCCGATTTGTGACTCTGGATGGCGGCAGTCACAGCCGCCTTCTCTCCTCCCCCACACCGCCTTCCCCCCCCTCCTGGCCCATCCGGCCGGTCCCGAGTGACCCTCCGGGCCGCTCCCGGGGGTCTCCGGGTGCCTTCCCCGCTGCCCCCCGCTGCTGAGGGGCCGCGGCGGCGCGGGGCCCGGCAGGGGGCGCTGTGGCGCGGCTCTTTGTGGCGGCGCGGCGGCGGCGCTGGCGGCGGGGCCGTTCCCGCCGCGCTGCCTCCC
>VWZT01015581.1:73524-116424 GCA_013397055.1 Pachycephala philippinensis | reverse complement strand
GGCGGCCCCCGATCCGCTGCCCGGGAACGCGTCCGCATCCCCAGCGCCCACGGGCGGGGTCCGGCATCCCCGCGGCGGAGCCCCGCGGAGCCCCCCGGCCGCGGCCCGCGCCCCGCCGGCAGCCGGGGGCCTGTCGCCCGCGCGTGGGGTGCGGTGACAAAGGCGCCGATGGGCAGCGTGGGCCGGGCCGAGGCCGCTGCGGGGCGCGGGGGCCGCAGCGGGACCCTCGCTGGGCTGCTGGCCGCCCCCTCAGGGGGCTCGGAGCGACCCCGGGCAGGGTTCGGCGCTGCGGTTTTAAAACCCGCGCAACAAAGAATATTGGCCGCGAATGTGCTGCTGCTGTCAGTGGCACTTGGAGTAGGTGGGGGGCCTTCGTGATGGCACACGGGGAGATGAGGGGTCTTCCTTTGCTGAAGGACTATTAGTGGGTGCTGAAAAGTTTGAGGAGGCTCCTTTAGCCTCGCTTATTGTTGTGTTTTTATATTGAAGGGCTGTCGCGTTCGGCGTGGCAGCTCCCTTCAGTGGAGCGGCTCTACCCCACCCCAGCAGGTGTTTGGGATCTTGTGACCAGCACGGCTCCAGCCAGGAAGGGAACTCATGGAGTTGTTTGCTGTAAGATCCAAGGGGGTGATGGCAGTCTCGCTCCCTGGCACAGGTAGAACAACCTACAGGGAACCTACAGTGAGTACCCTGAAAGCTGTGGGTGCTCAGCCTGGGCTCCTGTGCCCTAAAATGATCCCTGATGGGGTCATGTGTTGGTGCATGCTGGAGGGAGTGTGCCACGCTCAGTCCTGATGCCTCAGATTTGGGAGGAAGGGTAGGAAGAATCGAGTTCCTTGGCAACGTGAACCATTCTAGACTGAACAGGGAGGGAAGAGGACAAGAGAAAAACAAGTGTATTTTCAAACAAAAGGCCAAATCTAACTCCAGCACAAAAGGAAAACACTTTCTCATTGAAGCCTGTGGGAGCTGGGCTGGCATGAATTTAGCTGAAGAAGTGTGTCTGGTTGTGACTGAAGAACGAGGATGCCATGTGCTTGTGTGTCTCTGTGTGCAAGGAACTGCATCCAAACCTGCTGCCAGGGGATGGTGAGTTGCAAGGTTTCAAACCCAGCAAGGAGGAGAATGGGCCCAAGGCAAGAGGCAATTGCACATTTCATTCCAGTTGACATCTTAAATATAGACTGTGTGGTCTGAGGTCAGCTTCCAGGCTGGAGACAAATTCTAGGGATCTGCTTAGATATGGAAATTAGAGGGGGCAGCAGTGGCATTAGCCAGATGTGTGTGATATTAACTTGCTGTTAAATGCAGCATTTCTGCAGCAAAGTAAATACATCCCTTTGGTTCTGACATTTTTTGAGCGGATGCGGGTGTTGTTGGGCAGGGGTTGTTCTGTCCAGAAGAGGCTGTCAAGATGTGTAGGTTCTCTGGTGGTTGTTGTGGGGTTGTTCCCACACACCTTCAGTTCCCTCTGCCCCTCCCCATCCTGTTTTGTACAAAGTGAGAGGCTGGGATTCCTTCCCTGGTGGCATGAGTTTGCATGTAGATCCTCAGCCTGTTTTGGGAGCAGCCTCTCCAAAGGAGTCATCCCTTCACAAGGAAGTGTGTGGGGGTTTAGCGTGCAGTGAGGGAACGAGATCTACAACCCAGCCCACCGTGATGCCTGATCACTCCCATTTACCAGGTTTGGCTGCATTGGCTTGTGCTCCTACAGGAAGGGCGTCCTGGTGAGGAGCTGCTGCTGGCATCAGCAGGCCTGGAGGGTGCCAGGCCTGACCCAGGAGCTGCAGTGGCCTGGAGCACTGTCACAGCCCCTGATCAGGGGACACTTTGGCTGCGAGCTCATTCCTGCGCTGTGCAGGAGCCACAACCTTTCTGGGGCAGTTGTAGCAGCAGACTCAGTTTTCTCTCCCCATGTTCCCTGATCTGCAGTGAGATCCAATTGACAGCTCACATGCAGCTTCCATCTGCTTTTTTCCCTTTCTCTCCCCAAAGGGAAGGAAGCGATTGTGTGAGAAGCCAGGAGGCTGGTGAAGCCCAGCATGTCCTCTTGTGTTCCCTTGCAGCTTGACATGGAGCTGAGCCGCCACCTCTGCCTCCAGGGAGGAAGAAAGGGTGGAAAAGGCTTGCCGGGGGCTGGAGGATGTGAGTTGGGCTGCAGTGTCCAAGAGCTGGTCCTGTATGGGTGCTGAGAATGGATGAATTTGGTGGAGGTGGAGGAGAATCTTAGAGATCTAGAAATATGAGCTCTGCTATGAAATGGTTTTGTTAGTACCTGACTAGTCATGTCTCAGCAACCTGGCTACTGGTAGCTGATACTGTTCCAGCCTAATATTATTCATGAGGCAGTTTTTCTATTTATGTTAATCACAGATACATTTGCATGTTAATGGCAGTGTTTGTCTCAAAGCTAATATTTTCATGGGAAGAGCGGGGAGGTGTTTGAACAGGCTTTTGGAATGGGTCAGGGCAGGCTGAGTGGGGAGAATCAAGTGGAAATTTTTGGCCTTGTGTTCCAGGATTGGGCAGAAGGCAGTTCCTTCACAAGTGTCATCTGGATGGGTTTCCTGGGAGTGCTCATGGTAGGGAAAGTGGAGGGATTAAAGAGTGTGAGATGCTAAACTGAACTGCAGGGGAATATTGAGCAGGGGCAGGAGCAGCCGTCTCGCAGGCGTGTGGACAGATGGGTGGCTTTTCCAGAGGGCAAGGATACAACAACACCCTCAGCCCAACTTGCCTCCCTGGCAGCCCAGTTTTGACTCAGCTTCTGCAGGCTTGTAGATTAGCTCCCCACTGACTCCATGCTTCCCCTGCTGAAGTATTTGATTTGATTTCTGATGCTAAGCAGAGTCTAGAGATCCCTCTCTCCTGCAAACTGGCAGCCTTTCCTTGCTCAAGGCTTTAGACTGCTGATGTGTGGAGTAATGTTTAGGATCTGAAGGGACTGTAAATTCCAGAGTCAATGTGTAGTTTGTAGGGAGGATCAGGCACAGAATATATATATTTTTTATGCAGTCTCTTGCAAGTAGATCTAGGCTAGGTTCTGCTTTCAGGGAGCTGGAAACCCTCCTGGAGCCCATGGAAGTAGGGTGGTATCACCAACACTGATGGGACATAGAGGTTGTTTTAGGGGTCTTTGGCAGAATGACGGTGGCCTGGCTTTGGCTTTACAGACAGTGCTCTGGGTGCTGTTCTGCATCCCTGTGCTGGGAATGGGTCATTGGCACTGCCCGGGTGCCAGGGACCTTCCAGGCTGACGCTTCTTAACACCCTGAGCACTTTCTAACACCACGTCCTGTGTCTCAGCAGGCACAGCTGACTTGGTGTGAGAAGTGCCCAAAAGGGCATCAGCCTGCCTGTCTGAGCTTGCTGTTAAGTAAAGCAGGAAATGTGGAAGTGAGAAAACCTAGTGAGAGTGACAGGCCCCTCTGCACCTCTGTGGACATCTCTTCACTCTTAAGCAGATCCTTGGGTGCCTCTGTTAAGCTCATAGTTTTAGGAGCCCAGAGAACCCATGAAAGACATGGTGAGCAGAATCCTGTCACAGCATCCTAGGGAGTAGCTGAAGAGTGAGTGTGCAAGAGATAATGGCTCTTCAGGAAGATGGTTTCTTTTCCCCAAATATTTGTTTACACAATTAGGCTTAGAGCAGTGTTTCTGCCAAAGCTTTTCCTGTATTTCTGACCAGGACTTTGCAAAGAGAATGGAGTTGTCTCCTGCATCCTACCTCCAAAACACCTGGTTGTGGAAGGCAGTAACCATGTTTTCCAAAAGACATAGCTGACATCTTTAGCTCCCTCCTTTCCACAGCCACTACAGCCTCCCAGGTTCCTGCTGTTGGGGACGTAAGAATGAGATGAGATGAATGAGAGGAATGCCCTCAAACCTCAAAGCTTAGAGATATGAAGGGCTCAGGGATGGAGCAGTGGACCAGGCTGTCCTGTGCCTATAGCCCCAGTCCAGCCAGCATGTTAGAGGCTGCCTGAGTGCTGCTTCATGCTTGAGTGAAGGCAAGGAGCACAAGCGGCTTCTGCTGAGCAAACACCCACATCCTTGTAAAGCAGATCAGCAGTGGGGATTGCCCTTGGGTTGGAGTGAGGCATCTTCAGGCACCATAGTTACAGGATGTTTCTGTCTCTAGAAGCTGCTGCCTCTTGGTACGTGAGCTCCTAAAAGATGAACAGTGTTACAGGCTGCCTTTGCTGTAGGGAAGAGGGACATGGGGGCTCTAGGGAGGGGATTCATGGCACTTTTTCACATAGGTGCTGGTGGATGTAGGTGTTGCTGGGCTTTACAAATCCCTGATCAGGCATGATGACAGTACCTCCTTGTGTGAGGAGTGTCTCTCCTTTATCCCCACTAAAGAATGTGTCTTTGTCCAGTCCTCATTTTTAGCTTGTCCTGCTGTGGACTGGGGTTTTTGACCCTGACAGTGTGCTTTGCCTCAGTTTTGACATTCCTGAGCTCTGGAATACTGGACTCGAGGATGGGGTTTGCATGCTTCATGTAGACATAACTGCTCCTATCCTAAGTTTTCTTAGATTTAATGGCTGATGCTCCTGAGGCAAGGATGGTGCCTTCATTGCACGTGGGCATAGTACCAATGCATTGAAGCTCTTAGTGGAATAAATTGCTTATTCCCAACTGCTGACTTCAGAGTTTTGTGAGCTAAACCTGACCCAAATTATCTTAGAATGAGTCTTGTATGACTTGCAAAGTAGCAGACTCGAGCAGCAGGTGGAATTGGGTAAACATCCGTGTTTGAGGCTTTCGTGACCAGGCTTTCAAATCTGTTAGAAATAGATTATAGAGGTTATAGAGTCTGGTCTCTCTGGTTATAGAGGTGCTTTTGAGGCTTGATGTCAGAGCAGTCCATGGGGGAGAGTGAAAGCAGAGGGGAGCTTCCCCACCACAGCAGAGCCAGCTGCCTTTGCCAGGGGAAGTAGAGTTTACCTGCATTCTTCCTGGCCCCACTGCATTTGTTAATTACGTGTTGGTCCCACGTTTGACTTTGGTGCAACATTCTTGGTTCAAAACCTGGCGATAAGAAGCTTTAATTACCTCTTAGAGATACCTAGTGCTTGTGTGCTGTTTATGGAAGGGGTTTTTTCCCTAGCAAGAGGTGTGAGGACAGATGCAATTCGTTTACCTGCAGCAACTTCTTGGAGTTGGGATGGAAGAACAGGATAATCGTGTTGCTGTGAGTTGGGATTGTCCTGAGGAGCTGGGTTCTGCCTGGCCTCAGGGTGTTGTGTACCATGGAGTCACACTGGGGTGGAGGGGAGAGGTCCAGACAGCCCCTGCACCTACCTTTGGATCCATGGAGAGCTGAAGCAGCTTTGGAGTACCCCAAGCCAGGCACAAGAAGGTGGAGGCAGAAAAATGGGCCTCTCTGGCCATAACAATGCATCTGCAGCCTCAGCACAGCAGTGCAGACAGGGATGTTCATCAGCAAGCCAGAGGGACTCGTCCTGCCTTTGCTTGGGATGTGAAATGCCACTGTGGATAGGAGGGGGGTGAGTGAGGGGGTCAGATGCATTCTGAGTCTATTCTCTAGTGATTTGCCTACCCTCATCTGAAAGAGCTCAAGTGACGGAGCTTCAGGCACTTTCCTGGGGAGATCATTCCACAGTCTAAATCTCTTTCTGCTAGGAAATGTTTCTTGATAACCACCCAGATTTTTCCTTTGCTTATTCTTAGCATCAGAGCACCCAAAGATGATCCCTCTTCTTCCTGGAGGGGCTTACAACTCCTCCCCTCCTCCCTTGGCTCCAGTATTCGTCTGAAATGTTGAGTCATATCTTGACTAAGAATGTCAGGATCTGGCCTTTTCTGTGTGCTTTTCATCTGGCTTCCTAAGCTGGCCCTTGCAGAATGCATGGTGCTCTGCTGGGCTCTGTATTTCCCCTGTCATGCATATGTACGTTGGTGTGTGTTTGTGTGCATCATATGGCACAGAAGGCCAGGCCTCTCCTCCTCTAGCTTTCCCTGATTTGTGAATCTGGATCACGGAGCTTTTGAATAAGCCTAAAATCCCAGATACTTTTCTTCTTTCCTTGCTTTTTTTCTTTTTTTTTTTTTTTAAATCAGTAATCATGCTGGTCCTTGCCTCTCTCCTGATCCTTGTGTTTGGGACTGTTTCTGCCACAGACAAGATCAGCTTCCCTTTTGCTGTCCCACTGTGTCTCACATTGTTCAACACCTGTGTCAAGCCCAGTTGATTCACTGGGACCTTTTTTCAGCTCTTAACAGACTTTAGATGTGGCCTGCAAGTCCTTTAACGTTGTTTCTTTGTCTTTTTTTCCCTGGAGCCTTAGACACATCCAAATTACGTAACATTTGTGTTGATGTTCATCTGCAAGTGCCTGTCTAACTTGACACTCACTGTATCTGCTGCAGGTTGTGCATTCCTCACATACTGTGCCAGAGACTCTGCCATCAAAGCCCAGACAGCCCTGCATGAACAGAAGACTTTGCCAGGGGTAAGTCCCAGTGAATTGTCTGGAGATGATGCCGTGAGCAGGAGAAAGGGGAATTGTCAGGGGAGGAAGTGAGGGTGAGAAATGGCTTAGATCAATTTTCCTGCTTGTGGAAGAGAAGGGTGTTTCAGGGGTTAGAGCAGGGATATGGGAGTGGAAGCACAGCGCTGCTCTTCACAGAGTTGCTGCTTTTTTCCTCTGGCCAGGCCTGTTTCTGTGCTGCTCTTTGCTCTCTGTGGTGTGACAGAACACCTCCAGGTTTCTGTTCCTGTCACTAGGGAGCTGTGGGCTTTGGGGTGAAGTGTGTGGGTGCAGCCTGCACAGTGGGCATTGCTGGAATCTCACACGAGATAAGATACCAGAGCCTTTTTCCAGGTGTGCAGAACCTCCCGGTGCATCCACTTCTACTCTGCCATTGCCCTGCAGGGTGCCTGGACAGAGCTCTGATGCAGTGGCTGAGATGGATCAGCCTCTCAAAAATAAAAAAGCTGCCATATCTCATTGTTTGGAAGAGAAATGGGTTATTTAGGTGAGAGCAGGACTGCTGGTCTGTTCCTGCGTCTTGCTCACTCCACAGCTGGTCTTGGGAGCAAAGTTCAGTGGGTTTGAGGGAGACTGGGCACTGTGGAACAGGTCCCTCCTTGCCTGGCAGTCCTCTGCCTCCCTGGGACCTGCTAGAGAGCTGAAAGGAATTCTGGATTGTTGCCTTTCCCATTTTGGTATGATTTAAGAGCTTTGACTGGGCAGTTCCCTTGCTATACTGAGGGGGTTGATCAAGCACATTGAAAGGATTCATTTGGAGGTGAGTAGGAGGAGGAGTTGGGTACTTATAGATAGAAGCTCACAGGAGGCCCTGAGTGCTCAAGGCAACAGAATAATTAATGTAACCAGGGGTCTCTGGAGGGTGGTTAGGAATTCTTAACCATAACATTTCCTCCTTAACCCATACAGGTCCAAAGAGCTTCCCTCATCTCTCCCAGCTGCCCTCAAGACCTACACACACACACACACACACACACACACACACACACACACACACACACACACACACACACACATCCTTTTCTGTATTTGTTTACCTGTGCTTTTTTTGCATGGGCCTGTGCTGGCATTTGAGTGCTGGAAAATGCATGTAACTTAATTACCACTTAACAGGATCCTTATCTCAGGACAGCCAGGGGGAATAGTACAGATAACCAGCACAAATCTGCCTGAGTTATTTTTGTGTGATGGGAAATGGTCAGCTTTTTGAACTAAAGCAGTGTAACCTCGTGTGTTGGTCCAGGGCAGAGCGGACAGTGTCTAGGAGAACAAGTCAAAGCATGGAGGAGCAGTTGAGAGGAGTCAGTGCTGTTAATGCAGTGGGGAAGTCAGACATGTCTCTGAAAAATTATTCATGTGAGGCTTGGTGGATTCAAGGCAATCTCAGTTTTGCTACAGTTCTACATCGGGAATTTGTTGCATGTTTCACTGTGTTCTCTACTGTCTGTGCTCGCAGGGGTTATAGAGAGCTGCATGGAGCAGTGTTTAAAGCAGCAATTTATCTATGATGTGGTGATCTAAAGGCTTTTTATGTTAAGGGAGGTGTAAGACACTGCCTGGGAACAGTAAGAAGTCTGTGGTAGGTGAGTACTTTTGAACATACTTGTCTGGAGACAGTTAATGAGCAGTGTGGTGTAATTATGTTTCAGGATTAGGATGAAGATGAGCTGTGCTGCATTTGGAGCTGTCTATTTTCAGGCTGCCAATATACCGCTTCATCACATTTAGTTTCTCTTTTGTTCAGTCCCTCAGTGACCAAGGAGGCACAATTCTCTCTCTCTTTGGTCATTTAGAGATGGTTACTTGGCGTGGACATGGGCTGGGTGAGCTGAGCTAGCTTTCATGGTGTGCTGGTGTTTGTGTAGCATCACCCATCCTTCTGACCCAGCTGATCACAGGGAATATTTTGGAAAGAAATCACAGACAGAAGTGCCAGGCAATTGCTTCTCTGTTTTGGTAACAAGACCGTAAAATTTCATCTCTGTACATTCACATCTGGATCATCTTCTGATGAACTCTGGGGCTAAGCCTATCCCCAGGAATTTAGCCAGGGCCCCAGCATGGGGCAGAGCACAGAGTGTACTGACCACACCTCTGAGATTTCAGTCAATGGGCCACAGTCTGGTAAACAACTGATTTCTTGTGTGTTTTACCCAAATGCTCTCTCTGTGTTGCACATAGCAGTAGAAGAAAGAAAGTCGAAGGGTTATGAAGTGTAGGGTGACACAAACTGTCACCTGAGTGCATGACCAAGCGTCAGCAGGTTTAGAGACAGCAAGGGATCAAACTGGCAGAGGAAGGATCTTGTGCTGATCCTACACTTGCTGTTGTACCAAGCAATTGTAGATGCCACAAGAACCAAAGTACCTTCCTTTGTTGGTCTCAATGCAGAGAGCTGTGGTTGAACTCAACAGTTCATGAACCTGAATAGAGACAAATTACTTTCTTGGTCTAGACTGAGGATTTGGTAAGGACAGAGTTATGGAAGTGCTTTGATATGGTTTGTGAGAGCTCCTTAGGCTGTGATCAGGCAGCTGGAGCAGGAATTCTGGGTTCTCTTCCAGGCTGTCACTGGGTAGGTCTGGGCCCACAGAGGTGTTGCTGAGGTCCTCCACGTCTGATGCCAGCAATGTCAGCCCACCTGCAGGGCCATGAGTGCAGTGTAGCTTTCCTAAGCTTTTATATATATTTATATTTAGGTTTTCCACATAGTCAGTAGGAATCACTGTGGTCTGTATTTAATCTTGTGGCATTTGGGGCAAGTTTGCTTTGTGTGAGATCAAAATTCTCTTTTGTTTCTGAATTGAGTACTGTTGGATGTATGGTAACTGAATGGAATTTAGACTCTAAAAGGTTTATATTTTGACAGTAAAGCTCAGCATCTTTTTCTGAGGTAGACAGAATTTTGGCTTTTACATTCTTTTATATGGGCCAGTGTGCTCAGGGTGTAAAGCACCAAGACTGTCATAGAGTCATCACGTTGGGAAAGACCTCTGAGATCATTGAATCCAACCATTAACCCAGCACTGCCAAGTGCACTAAACCATGTCCCTAAGTGCCACATCCACACATCTGATGGTGACTCAACCAGTCTCACCTGTACAGCTGTATATTGTATTACCTAAAACACCTGTGCTGCCCTCAGAGCTGGCGAATTGTTGAAATCAGGCCTTTAAGGGTTTTTCCTAAATCCAGTGTCCTCTTCAGCTGCCAGCCAGCCCAGCAGTGCAGTGTTTCACTTTCTCCCCACTCCCTGGCACACTCCTCTCCCTGCCTCAGTGAAATGACATTGTATCTCAATAACCCATGCCTTTGATTCGTGATTGTGCCTTCACTTTGCTGAGTTCTGAAAGGAATTGGAGAGGTTATTAATGACACACAGTGATCACACAGCAAGTTAAAGCCTCTTGCTAAGTGAAATTTGAGGGAAAAGCATCCAGCTTTTCAATATTTCGCAGAAACGCTTTATGTCTCTTTTCATTTGCAGCCAGACAGTTGCAAATTACATAAAATTGCTCCTGAAGAAGAAGAGGAAGAAGAATAGAGGGAGGAAGTGGAGGGGGGGAGGTTTAAAAAAGTAATTCTGTCGGCAAGGTACAGTTACAGTTTTATTTCTATGCAGAACAAAGAAAGGCCTGCTGAAAGGTAGGCAAGTAAGTGGCAGAAATTGGTATTGATCCAAGCTGGGAATACGGGCAGTTTAAGAGCAGTGATGAGGGTACTGAAATGTGGCTACATCATAGGGAGAACTCATGGATGCAGGGACACAGGAATGGAAAATTACAGAGAGCAGCAGCATGAGAGCAGAGAGAGACTCTGGGAATGCACCAGGGGTTGAGATGCTGCAGCACTAATTCAGGTGGTTGGGCACCAGGATTAGTGCAGAGACCCAGCAGAGCTCGAGCAGAGGGCATCCCTGTGGGTAGGCTGTGTCCTGTGCTGCCAGGAGCAAGGGCTCACCTGGGCCATCTGTCAGGATCCACAGCCCGTGGTGGTAGGAGGCAGCGCAGGTGTCTGGAGGGACTCTGCTGGAGAGGGCAAAGCATCTCATTCTTCCCTCCCCTCTTGTTTGTGCCATGCTGGTGTGAAGCCAGCCTGGACCAGTATTTCTCGAAGTTTCATGTGGTCTAAATGTTTGGCTGAGGTTTGAAGCTGGGCCCCACTTGTTTATCTTTGCAGCTGCAACCCTTGAAGAGGGCAGGGTGGAGAAGTTTTTCCCATGTCCATCCTGCAGGTTTGATAGACAATACCAGCAAGTTCCTGAGAGCCGTGCAACATCAGTTAGCAATACAGAGACCATGCCGAGGCTGTCTCGTGGAAACGGCAGCACCAGGACATGAAGGTGCTGGGCTAAAGCAGCCCCTGGGCAAGAAGCAGCAGAAGTGCCTGTTCAGTGCAGAGGGAATTGCAAATGCTTGTGCTGTTGAGGGTTTGGCTTGAGGGGCTGAGAACTCTCAGTGAGGCAAGGCAGCTGCCCAGTGAAGTGCCTACACTGAAGAGCAAGCTGCCAAGGCAGACATTGCCTCCTGTTCCTATGGAATTGGAAGACCAGTGAAACTAAAAATCAGCACCCATTCCCACGTGCTGACCAAGTGGACCCATGCAGGCTCTGTCCTGTGCACAAGGGGTCTTCCTTTCTCCAGAGAAATTGCTGCCCTTTGCACAGCCAAGCCCTGGCATCTCCTTGCAGCACAGAGCTTTGACTTTTGCCTCCCAGAGCTGGATCTTCCCTGGTGGTCTCCCTTACCTGTGCTTGTGAACACACCTCTACCTGCACAGACCTTTGTCTTTGCAAACCCACCACCCTCCTGAGCAAGGCTCCACATTCCCACCTCCGTGGGGTCATTTGGGGTGTGTGCCTGCACACACGTGCTCGTGAATATGGATATAGATGGGATCACAGCATAATTTATGGTGGAAGAGACCTCTGGGGTCTCTGCTCAAACCCCACTTAAAGCAGGGCTGACTACACCAGATCACTGAGGGCCTTCTCCAAATGAGATTTGACTGTCTCCAGGGGGACCCTGCAGTCACCTGGGGCCTCTTTTCTAGTCTGCCAGGACCCCTAAAGGGAAACAGCTTATCTCAAATCAGCCCAGAACTGGCTCAGGGGATTCATTTGGTGATGCTGGGGCTTGGGCCCATTTTGGGTGGATTTTCCCGTGGGCGCGTCATTATCGCCGGAGGTTTTGCTCCGCTCGGATTGTCGGTGTTAGTGGTTGCCAAGGGAACTGGCACAGCCGCTCTGTGTGCAGGCAGAGGGTCCCTGTGCCTGGCCCCCTCTCTTACATCAGCAGAGATGTCTTTTCCTGGCCACTGCCATTACCCTGCCGTGGGGCAGGAGAAGGGCACGGCTGCAGCAGCCCGATGGCAGCCTGTGAACCTGCCAGCACAGCCAGGAGAGGCCCGTGCAGGCTCTGCAGAGCTGCTGTGTCCATCAGCTCAGACACCTGCTGCCCCAGGCTCTGTCCTTCCCTGGTTTCCTGGGGTCCTTGGAGGCTGCAGCTTGTGCACAGAGAATCACCTGAATGTGCTCACTGGACCAGTGGTGCACCAGTGGGCACAGGGAGAGGCATGGGGTGCTCAGTGTTTTTTCCAGTGGAGAGATCAAAGCTAGCCGAGGGTGGCACTGCTCCCAGCTTATGTCCCTGCAGCTTTCTTGCACATGGGTTTACTTGCTCAGAGTAACTTGGTGACCCATCTCACAGCATCTTACTCCTGCTTTTTGCAGGCCTTAAGCATTCCTTAGGCCTGCTAAGCACTTTCTGCCTTGGTGGGAGTGACAAATGTGACAAATCTTGGGCAAGTCTCTGCTGAAGCAAGATCCTGCAGCTGACACGGAACTGTGGGTCTGGGCACCCAGCTGTGCCTGGCTCCTCAGGCCCATGGCTTTCTGGAGGCCAGAACAGTCTCTTGTGGTCTTGATGAACTTTCTGGAGGAGTTTTTGGGTTTTCAGTTTCATCAGTCCTTCAGCAATCTTCCTTGCTCATGCAAAAAGACATAATTGAGCCATGCAGGCAGGAGCTATGTGGTTTGTACTCTGGGATTCACATTCTGCTTCTGCCACAGACTTTCAGCATGATCTTCATCGCCACGTGCCTCGATTCCTCCACCTGGAACACACTGCTCATAATTATCCTTGTCTCCTCCATGGTGGGATTGAATGAGGTGAATTCATAAGCAGCCTTTAGAGCTGTGCCAGAACTTGGTACTAATGTTGCTCGTGTTTCTGTGTGAGACAGCTCCCCTTTCTCAGGGAAGGATGGTTCTCCTGGACAGGTCTAAGGCGTACTGAGATGTCAGAGAGAAGATGCAAGTAGGATGCTCAAGCACTGAGACTGGCACCAATCCATCCCTGCTTGCACTCCTGATCAGAAACGGAATCCAAATGAACAAATTAGCATTTAGATTTATGTGCTCTGCCCAGTTAGAAGTGATTATGATCATTCAGGCAGGGCATTTTTAACTGGCCAGAGGAGGACAAGCCCACAATTAGTGAAGCTGAAGAGCCCAGGACCTAATTCTGCCAATGGCCTTGGATGCCTTTTGGTTCCTGCCATCCCAGAGGAGCCAGCCTGCATTGTGTGTTTCATACACTGTGCTTCTGACCCTCTTAACACTGTGAGGTTCCCCTGCATTGCACCTAAGGGGCTATTTTACATCACTTACTCGTAATTAATAGAGAGGCTTGCCCTGCTGTCCCAGGGGGCTTTTTCCTTCTATATCCAGGTTTTGCAGTTTGAAAGCTGAATAAGCGGGATCTGGGAGTCACTGCTTCTCCTTGAAGAGCAGGGCTACCAGATTGCTGAGCTGACTGACGGCTCATGCTGGGCACTGATTAAACATGGGGAGCCAGTTCACCTCTAGAAGTCTTTTTTTGGGGTGTGGTGAGAGAAGTGGTGCATTTTGGCCTTGGTCAAACCAATAGCAAAGCTTCCTCAGACTTAGGAGTGCCAGGAATTATCCTTAGATCCTTAATCTCAAGAGTGCTGCAAAGGTGGGGAGCATTTCCTCAAAAGCAGGGGGGAAGCCCAAACAGAGCAGGGTTCCCTGCTTGTCTGTGCTGCCCAGATCCTGGGGATGGGGTGGGATGTAATCCAGATGCTTGTCAGCAAGGCCTCTCAGCCTTGCCTCTTCCCTGGAAGTCCCTGGGCTCCTCTGGGCTGCAGTGATTCTCCCTGTGGGTGTCTCCTCACGGCTCCCAGAGGGCTGCACAGGACATGTGGCTGCTGTGCTTTGTGTAACGCTCCCGAGGTTGGGATGGCCTCGTCCCCATCTGGCTGCCCTGTTGCTTCCCACAAGTTAGCCCCCAGAAAGCCAACAAAAGCTGCAGGCTTGTGAGAGGGAGAGTGATGCAGGCAGGGAAATGTCTGTGAGAGCTCTGAGCAGGGTAGGGACAGCTGTGTTCGGGAAGTTGTGTATCCAGCCAGGAGGGAAATGTGAGAGAGAAGCTGGAGCAGGGCAGTAGGAGCTTTGCTGCCCATCTGGTGCCCACTGCTGCTCCAGAGGATTTCTTGAGTGCAGTGGGTCATGGAGCTGACAGCCCTTAGAGTGTCAGCAGCAGCGGGTAAGGAGGACCCTGAAGTGTGAGGGTGAGGGACTGGGGCAGGGGACATTTGGCCCACGGTGTCCTGACAGCATGTGCTAAATGTTAATGTGATGTTCTTAAGAAACGAAGACTAATAATGCTCAGCTGAATAATTTAACAGGGAAGATGAAGCTCAGCTTGTGAGGCAGGTGCAGGCTCATGAATCATTTGCTGGAGTTCTCCATCCTACACGTGTGCTCACCTATGTGCTCCTGTGTGGTAAAAGGCATCCGTGTCTGTGCATGTGCCTCTTCTCCACTCTGGAAATTTAAGGCAGGCACATCCTGACTGCTGGATTCTGGGCCCAGCTGAGTATATACAAATGGAGTTTTCTTATTCAAGTGTGCTCTCTGATTACTGTGCAGCCTCAGGAGGCCAGGGGATTGCTGTGTAAGCCAAAAGCAGGTCCTCCCTGCTGTCCTGTTCCTCTCTTTCTCCCTCAAATGGGAGAGGTAAAGCTTGACCATCCTTACTGTGTGTTCCTGTAGGGGACAGAGCTCTTTGCCTGACACCTGTATAAAAAGTTTAGGACCCCCCAAGGACAGTTCTCAAGGCCTTGAGACCCATGGAGTTGAGTTAAAGCTGCTATGGACTCCCTCTGCTTGAGAGGCCTTTGATATTTTGTTCATCTTTGGTGGCAGCATGAGACTTGGAAGGATTAAAGTGGTGGTGTCCTTCTTCATGGAAGCCTCTGGGTGTCTGCTTCCATGCAAGGAGCCCCATGGCTGCCTCTGCCTCAGCTGGGAGACCCCCTGTTTCAGGAAGAAGCAGGCAGACAATCCTGCTGCTCTTCTCCAAGCCTCAGCATCTGGACAAACTTCTTGTATCTTGTTTTCTTCTCTTTACCCATATCTTCCAGAGCAGATGACGACCAGCCCAGGGACCCGACCTCAGGTTGGTGGGTGTCTCTCAAAGTCACTGGAGCTGGCAAGGCCTCTGGAAATGGGCAGCCCTTTACTGAGGGCTTGGTCTGATATGGGCAGAGGGAAAGTCTTCCTGTGCCCACCCCAGGTGCTGTTTCAGGTGGGAAGAGAGGAGCTGTGGTCGCAGCTGAGAGGTGCAGGGCAGCCTTGCTCTCTCTTGTAGCCCCAGCCAGGAGCTGCCTCCAGGTTTGCACCAGTACTAACCCACATCACTGTGCTGGCACTGCCTCCTCTCCTGCCAGGGCATCGTGCCGTGACCCAGTTGTGGGCACATCACCTCACTTGGCCCTGTGGGATGCACTCGCCCACGGTGGCAGGTTCGGTGGGGTCACCGCTCCTGGGGTCAAGTCCTCGGGATGGGGGAAAGGATAGAGATGGACAGATGGGTAGAGGGGGCCCCTTCCCCAGAGATCATATCAAAATGTCTCTTTTGTGCAAAGCAGAGGGAATGCCCCCAAGAGCTGGTTTCCATGGCAACTGCAAATGTCAGGTTCCATGTGGTGAATAACCGTTTCCATGACAACACCTCCTTTATCCTAGGTGCTGGGAGCTGGAGTGACAGCCCTGTTGGGGGAGGGGACAGGGAGATGGCCTCAGGTACTTAACCTCCCCCTCGTCTCCCCCCATCCTTCCCGGCTCCTCGCCCTCAGCCCCTGCATCCCTGGGAGGGTGGTGCTGGCTGCGTGTGCACTGCATTTCCACAGCATCCCTTCTGCCCCTCCTACCCCCAAATGGCTTTGGGGCTTTGGCTTCCTCACAGAAGCTGAGATCCGAGTCTGTCCCTCTGTCTCCCTCCCCATCAGTTCAGTTAGTTTAGCCCTGGTTTTGCGTCCTGGCTAGAAACAAAACTATTCCTCGGTGCTGGGGGAGCAGTGGGATGTGACGTGGCCAGCTGCCTCTCCTGGCTCTGCACGGAGCCCTCTCTTCTGAGCACACATCTGGGCTGCCTGCCCTCTCCCACTCAGCCTGCTCCCACAGCTCTGCCAGCCTCAGCTCACACAGGCAGGCTGCCAGGGACCGTGAGCAGTGACAGGAGCCTCTCAGCAAGGAAATTGGAGGCTTTGTGGAACAATCTCTGACCGCAGGCTCCTGAACCCCTGCCTCACATCCCACTCAGCTCAGGAAAGAGGTGCCAGGCCCTTGGCAGCTCCTGGGGGGAGCAGCAGCCCAGAGGCTGGCGAGTTCCAGCGCTGCAAGTGCTGGGGCCACATGGCAGCAACAGCAGGATGTCAGGAGCTCTGCAAATCCATGCAGCTGATCAAGAGTGGGAAAAGGACCTGCAGCCTCTCCTTCTTCCCTAAATGATTCAGCAGGTCTTGGGGGATGGAGGTTGTTGTCTGTCAAGGTGCAGCACGGCAGCAGCTTGGCCTTCCTTTAGGGAGCTTCCTGCCCATCTCTGGGGCCATTATCAGCAGCCCCATGATCAATCCTTGAGGCAGGAATTGCGTGGGCCTGCTCCCAGCCTCTGCTCGTCCTGCCTGAGGTCCATCCGTCAGGGGAAGGCAGCTCACAGCCGCCAGGTGCCAGGCTGTGTGCCATGCCATGCCAGCCTGTCACCTCCTGGTTGGCACCTCTGTCCTGCGAACTGCAAAGCTACCTCACGGATTTCCTCCAGCTGTTGGGATTGTGGGCTCTGCCTCTGGTTTCTGGCCAGTCTGGCTCAGCCACCACTTGGAGACTGACAGCCCTCCACATATTGCATGCTGGCTTCTAAACACGTTTCACTTGGTGACTTTTATGGCTTGATTTCATTTTCTGTTTTGTTGCTGTTTTTCCTCAGGGGTTTCCTAAGAGAGGGGGCAGACCATGCCTGGACCTGAAGCTCGTGTGCAGGCCTTCCCTGCGATATTCTGATTGTTTTTTATTATGAATGTCACTGATTCAGGTCACTGTCAGCCTCTGTGAATGATGCTGAGAGACATGGAGTGAGATGTGCTGTGAATGTGGAAATCTGCCCTGTGCACCATTCCTCGGAGGATATTCTGGTGCAGTTGGATCCTGCTAGCTGGGAAAGGAGGCTACAGCTTGTCAGCTGCCTCTCTGGGCAGCACAGGACACACAGACCTGCCAGCAGATGAGTTTTGCCCTGCTTTTCAAATCAGACAGTTAAAGCTGTGGGTTCCTTAATGCAGCTACTGCTGTCTTACCTGGAGAGTCCCCATACCATGTGAGCTAAGCTACCCTTCAGGCTTGTTTGTGGTTGGATTATTGCTGATGACACTAATGGCTGCAAGAGAAGGAAGAACCTCTTCTCCACACCCAGGCGAGAGGAGTTTTGCCACTTTCAACCTCAGCATTGCCCCTGAGGGCCAGAGATGAGAGATGTTGCTGGAGAGCAGCACTGCCCTTCTCAAGAGCTACTCTGGTGCACAGAGCTGTCTGCATGAGGGCTGGGGAAGGGGAAACACGACATGCCTGCTTGCTGTGCAGCTGCTAGCCGAGTTCAGAGGCAGTGTCTCTTCCCTGCTGCAAGGACAGTAAGTGGCTCAATTAGGTGACGTGGCCATGCCTGCACTGAGTCAGGGCAGACACAAGAAGAGCTTCCAGGCACAGTCTCACCTCAGGCCACCCTGACCACTGTTCAGGCTCCAGTCACATGGTGATGAGCTGCTTCCTCAGAGTCCTTTCTGTGCCACTTGCAGCACCCGAGGAGGCAGAGGTTTATGCGTGGTGGGCATTTCCAGGAGAGCTGTTCTCTGGGGCGAGCAGCTGAGCAGGGAAAAGCGCCAGGCTTCTTTTGGAAAGAATGGTCCCTTCTTCAAGGGTACTGGTTGCCATCACAATGTCTTGGTTTTCCCTTCTGCCACTCTCCTGCTGCCCTGTTGACAGTGCCTTTAGCAGCATGTGCTGGGCAGTGGGCCAAGCAATAACCTCTGCATTTCTCTTCCCTTGCAGATGGCGCGCCCGATCCAGGTGAAGCCTGCGGACAGCGAGAGCCGTGGAGGTAGTTGTCATCTCTCCTTGTTTCTCCTTTGGTGGCCCTGTACTTGTGAGGGGGACCAGGAAATGAGACACAGGGTCCTGACCCTGCCTTCCTCTGGATGAGGAGGAGTCTGTGCGTGGCAGAGATCTGGGGGGCAGGAGGGCAGTGTAGGGACACAGCTGGACACAGCAGGCAGCTGACAGCACACCAGGTCCTAAGGGTGACGATGTGGCTGCCCCCTCCACCCTCTTTCCCAGCTATTTGAGGGTGCCATCATCCTGGCAGTATCTGTCCCAGGACATTACTGAAGCAGATCTGTGGGGCACTGGGGCCCCTGAAGCCCTTAGGGAGAGGTTCCTTCATTCCTACACCTGATCAGCCCAATAAGAGCCAGATCCCTGCAGCAGCACTGGCTTTTTAACGTGTTCAGCTCATTGCTCTGCAGCTGATTCTCCTGTCTGCAGCTCCCTCCACTGCCTCCCCCATCACTGCTGAGCTGTCTCAGCCCTGCCACTCTCAGTCCTGCAGCAGCCCCCAGCACATTGTCAAGGCCAAAATGCTGTTGCAGAAAAGATCACATGATGGGGAAATAATGCCTGAAGGGAAAGGATCCTGAGATGGAGGTGCTGTCAGCCTGCAGGGGACCAGGTTGGTCAGAGCAGCATATACTGAGAAGTTCAGAGCCGGAAGGTTGGGAACAAGAAAATCTGGTAATTTAATGGGGAGCTCTCAGCAGCTCAAATGCCTCCTCCAGGTGGAGAAGGTTCGCAACTTCAGCGCTTTCCAAACGCATTAACTCATTTTGCTTCTTTTCCTTGCCTTACTGATCTATTTCTTTTCCTTTTCTCTCCATTCCTACATCTGCCTCTCCATGCCCTGTGCTGTTGGTGCTGCCCCTGAAAGCAGTTTAGTAGAGGCCAGGGGAGGGTTTGTGTGCTGCTGTTTGTGCTGTGGGACAGCTTTATTTTGGTTTGGAAGGCTTTTGTTTTAAATTTCCAAACAGTTTGTAGTGACTGAGGATTATTGCACTGCCAAGAACATGAGATATATTTTATAATATTTTAAATGAATGTGTGTATTTATGGTTGTGTGATCCTCCTTTAAAAAAAAGTCTGTTTAAGTCAGACAGAATCTGTAACTTTTGGTTGTTTACTAACTTTTACTGAGCTCTGGGCATTTCACTTCAGCCCCTTGGTTTAGGGTAGAGTTTAAGGTCCTTATCTGTGCTATAGACAATAAAAAGAGACCAGAATCTTCAGGGTTCACTGTTGAAAATGATGTTATGAATGGATGAGAGATCCTTTAGATGTGCCTGCAGTGGGTGTGGAGGGGTCTGGCTTCTCACTGGCACCTCGTATTGCCTCTGGATTCAACCATTAGGTGGTCAGTCTCTCCCCCACCACATTGATTTGAAAAAAAAGAAGGTTTGTGTGTCTGATGAGTGCAACTCAAGTCTCTGGTGTCAAATCAGGGCTGAGGCCATCTCTGCATCTCTCTTTTGTTGGTGGGGCACTGCTGGGGACTCTTCTATACACACCCACCTGCTATTAGGTGTTGAGATGTGACATCTCTGATGCCTCTGTCAAATCGAGCTGAAACAGGTCAGCAGGTTAAAAACCAGGGTGCTGATTTGGAAACAAGGTTTTGGCCAAGGCACTGGACTCTGAAATCTCTAAGCTTATGAAAAGTGTCACATTCCCTAATGGTTGCAAATGTCAGAACATCAGCTCTGCTTCCCATGGACAAGAGCAGTAATCTTTGGAGTCTGAACACCTGTCTCCTGCAGCCTGTGCACCTCCCTTCAGGCTCATTGCAGAGCTCAAAAACAAGCAGCTCCCACAGGATCCATGATAAACTGGATTTTTTCCTGAGGCAGGAGCAGCATCAAGACAGCACCCTGTGTTTGTCTGAGTCAGGCTGCTCTTCTGAAATGTTTCTGTCGTGAGGCTCCACTTGTCAGAGAAGTGGATGAGCAACTTTGCAGATATGGGAAGAGCCATTCCCTATAGCAATAGCCCCCCACTGGCAGGAGGTGAAGGAAAGATTTGGGGCAGGTCAGAACTGTATGGATTAGGAATTTATCAAGGGAATAGCTGCATGCATCAGTGAGGCACTGCTCTGCATAATCCTTGAAGGGAACTTCTTTTATACTCACCAGGGACTGACATTTCTCAAGTGAAGCACCCTGAATTAAGTACGTGAAGTTAGAGCACCAGAATTTGTCTCTTGGTCTGAGAGATGCTGATTTTTCTGCCAAAGGGGCAGTTTTGGCCAAGCCCTGCAGGGGCTGTGTGGGGATATCTGGATGCTCAGTGTTCCTGCACCCTGCAGAAGAAATTCACTACGAAAAAGTTGCTGCCTGCATTAGTTCAGAGTGGGACTTGTGATTCTGGGGCAGGCATTGTCAGCTTTTCCCTGCTCTCTGCTGGGAGCCTGGGAGTGCCAGGAGGAGGTGGAGCAGGGTGGGCAGAGGAGTTGATGTGCTTGTCTGGAGCACTGGGCTGCAGTGATGGGGCATGACAGGTAACCCGAGCCGTTTAGCACTGCCCGGGGACGAGGAAGCTCTCTGCTTCCCAAGGAGATTTGCTGCATCCCATCCACAGCCAGGAGCGGGCTTCCCTCTCTCCCTGATCCCTGCTGTTTGCCAGATGACCTGAATTCACTGGCTTTGTAGGAGCTGTGTCCTGTGCTTGTGTGCTCTTTCTTGGCCGTAGCATTCGCCCTCAACCCCTGGCTTGTTCCCGTGGTACCTTCATCAACAACGTGCTCTGTGCTGGCCCCCCTCCTGCTGCCTGCGTGGCTGACGGTGCCCAGAGCATGTTTCCATGGGAACTCGACAGTCAGAGATCAGAGTGAATTTCCCTGCTTGCTGGACAGCACGGGAAATTGCCAATCAGAGGGTGAAAAGCAGGAGCTGTAGAGAAAGTGAAGGGGAAAACAGCAGGAGGGGAGGGTGTGCTGTGCCGAGGAGGGGACAGGAGATCTTCCAGTGCTGCAGGAATCCCTGCTGGGGAGCTGAAGAATGATGAAGCTGATGACCTGAGAAAGCCAGCGGGTTTGGTATCAGCCCTGAGAATGCCAGAGGGTTTGGGTCGATGGCTTTAGGATCACAGATCAGGTGAAAGGGTTTGAGAGCAGATCAGGTGAAAGGGTTTGCAGCATTCCAGCCCGGCTGGGGAGGGATGAGTCAGCCTGGATATTGTGGGAGAGCAGCCTTGTTTGGAAGCTGACGGAATCGAGAGGATCCCGGATCATGGGTTGGGCTCCAAGATGCAGAGAGGGAGAGGTCAGCAGCAAAGAGCCCTTTCAGAAGTCCCCAGCTGCCGCAGAGGCATCCAAAGGGAACAGGCTGGATCATTTTCCTAAATGCCATCTTCAGAACTGAGCTGTATGTAGCAGGATTCACTGTGATAAAAATCTTACGTTGTCAGTGATTTCATTCCCTTTTACTATTGCTGTTCTGGGCATTCAGAAAAGATTCCAAACCCCTAGGTGTGTGTATTTATATTTGCCTTTATAGCTTGAGTCCCAAAGGTGTCACAGTTTTAACCTGTGCTGCATAGCCAGGAAGACTGGCATTTTTTTTTTCTTCCAAATTCCAAAAAGGAAAGCTGAAATTCCCACATGAAGGCAGGACTTCCAAAAGGTTGTGTTAGTGAGCCCTGTCAGACAACAGAAGGTCTGTAAAACTGCAAGGATGGAGCGTTCACTGGTTCAATGCACTTTTCCCAAAGGGCAGGGTAAAGAAAAATGCTTTTGATTCAACAGAAATGGTGCGAGGAAGAATCCACAGGAATTACCCAGGAAATGTGAGGGCTCTCTGAAGGAGAAAATAATGAGTAACTTGTAATTTGATGTTGGTTTGATTGCAAGTTGTAGGATTACTGACTTTCCCAGATGTCTCAACACCCCCTGCCCCCGCCAGCCAGGGGTCCCTGAAGAGAAAGGCGAGACCATCAGATGCATTTCTGGCTGTCAAATCTCAGCCCACAGTTATTTGCTTGCTAGTTCAAAGAACAGAGGATTATTTCACAGCACCTAGAGTCAGTACAAGTGTTTCCCAGGGTATTTCTTCCCTTTGTTGACGATTTTTTTAAGGAGCTCCTTGTGTTTGCCACCCAAAGGCTGCAGTGTGGTGCACCTGTCTGAAATAAGGCCTGGTTGCAGCTGCAGTGGAGGTTCAGGGTAGAGGAAGGGGGAACCCTGCAGAGCTCCAGTGTCCCCTGCCATGGCCAAACTGGGCTCACATCTGGCACCAGGTGATGTCAGAGCACAGAGCTGCTGCTCCTTTAGTTTTCATGCTCCTCTTCACTGCCCAGTAAATCTGTTCCTGTCCAGTCCCGTTTTTTTTTCACCCCCCTCTTCCAGTCAGATTTTTCACCTTCTCTATGTGCTGTTTTTTGGTTGGTTTGACCTCCAGCACTTCTGAGCTGGCCCTTTTGGGGGCAGGTGCTGTCTCCCTGCTCAGAAGGCAGCTGTACAGCACCTGCTTTATCAACTCCTGTGCCTTGGCTGGGGATTATTGGGCATCACCGATTTGAATGGACTCGATCAGCTGAAATAATGTCTCCAAAGGCAGCCATTGCCATGCAGGTGCAGGGAGAAATGTAGAAAGAATCACAAGGAAAACAGAAGGGGATGGAATTCCCATGGGAATCATGAAAACGGGGAAGCTGGGAAATTTGGCCTTTAAAAAAATACACGAAGCCATATATTTCAGCCACTTCTAGTTATATAAATCAGGAATATCTGTTTGGGACTGAGTTAAGAGCCTGGGCTGTAGCACTTCTAACACTTCATGTGTGTGGTGGACACAAGTGGCACATGTCTGCCTGGGGCTACAGGAGAGCTGTGCCTGGCTGAGCCTGTGCTGGGGCCCTGGGGCAGGGCGAGGTGACTCCCTGTGGTGTCTGCTGCTGGCTGAGTGTGTCTGTCTGCACATTCCTCTTGCTCACTAAGGAATTGCGTTCTGGAAGGCATCCCCGGGGGCTGGGGATGTACGAGTGTGTTCCTGGGCGTGTGTGGGCCTTTGTGCTCATCCATTAGTGCTGCGTGTGTGCATCTGCTTTTCTGTGAGGGACGCATGGCACGTGTAGGTGCTGCCTGTGTGTGGAGCTGGCTGAGCAGTGGGGAAGGTGCCTTCCCTCCTTACCTGGGTGGTACCCATCCCCTGAGCCAAGGGGAGCAGGGACGGGGCTGGGGCGAGCCTTGGTGACAGTGTGAATGTGTCATGTGCCGTCCTCGCCTGCCATCCGTGCACAGCACCCCCCCGGAGCTGCTCTGCTGCTGTAGCTCCAAGACCTGTTGTTTTTCAGGTCACTGCACTCTCAAACAGAGAGCAGCTCCCTTGCTATTGCCCCTGACGTGCGTCACATTGCATTGGTTTGTTTGGAGCCAGCCCCTCTGATCCTGTCGCAAACAATAAGGAATCCTCTGGTGCTGCTGCTCCGGAGCCACATCCCGACACGTTCCCTCCTGTGGGTCATGTCTCCCCACGCAGATCTGGGGCAGTGGGGGAGGGCGAGCTCTGGAGCTGGCACAACTGTTTCCTGGCAAAAATGGAGGTTGGGCTGGCGTTTAGGCTGGGATTTCAGTGTTGTGCTGTTTTGCTGCTGTTCACATCAGTCTGGGGAGGATGCTGCCCCAAACACTGCTGTGCTCGTGCTTGACTGGACAGCATCAGGCATGGGATGGGCCCCTGTGGGTGCTGATGGGGGGAGAGAGTGGGAGAAGGCACTCTGCACCTTCCTTGCCTCCACAGTTACCCATTCCAACAAAACCACAATCCTCACTTCTCTCTTCTGAGGAGGAACCCAGAAGGACTCTGAGCTCAAAGTCCTGGATGTGTTGGCCACTCTTCCAGCTCCCTGCCAGTGTGACACGGGTACACAATGGCACTGGAGAGGGGGGAGCAGGGACTATGGAGCTGATGGTTGGCCTTCACCCAACTGTCTGGTATTTGGGTATTTGGGTGATCCCACAGTGAGGCAGAATGGGACCCAGGATGCCAGGGTTTATCCCAGGCCTTAGGAGACAGCTGGTTAGACTGGAGAGAGGAAGGGCAAATAGAAATCAAGATGCTTGGTTACATGGCAGCTAGGGAGACAGTGGTCTTGGAGAGAAAGAAAAGGAAGCAGAAGTCAAAGGTCCTGGAATATATCACCCTGCCTGGGTTGGTCTGCTGTGTTTCCTAAGGTACCTGTTGGACTTCACATGCTGATCAATAGAAATGGAATTGCCCAGACATTTTTTCTTACTATCGTTTCTTTTGGATTATTCAAAGGAAAAGGCTAATGAATGAAAGGAAATTATTAATCCTTTGTTTTCCACTGGGGAGGGTAGGACAGGGGAAGCCACGGAAACCCTTGAAGGTGTGAGGATCTTGGGCAGACCCTGCATTCTCACCCCTGGAAGAATTTCAGCCAACAGCAAATCATTTCCATGCCAGGCATGTTTTTAACACTAGGCTGTTTTGTGCTTAAGTGTTCCTCTCCTCCTGCTCTGGACTGCAAGCCTCATAGAAGGTTGATGTTTCTGTGTTTGCCCCTAGGGGACAGGAAGCTCTTTGTGGGCATGTTAAATAAGCAGCAGTCTGAGGATGACGTGCTCCGGCTCTTTGAACCATTTGGGGTCATTGATGAATGCACGGTGCTCCGTGGACCTGATGGGAACAGCAAAGGTGTGAACCCTCTGTGTGTCCTGCCCTTTGTCCCTGCTCTTTGAGTGCTCACCAGCCTCACCTTCCCACTGGGGCTCTTGTTCCCCTCCCTGTATTTATGGGAACCCATAAAACAGCCAGGAATAGGGAGCAGGAAGAGTCATCTGCTGCCAGGAAGGATTGGGGAAGGTGGGCAGAGATTGAGGGAACAGGAGAGGAAGCAGAGCATGATGAGTAGCTGAACTGTCAGGGTCACTCGTAAGCCTGTTCTGTCAGTCTGGGGCTGCAGCTTGAAGTGTTTGTACCCACAATGAGGAGTCCACAGAGAATTTGGGGAAGAGGTGATCAGGGGCAAGGGTGGAGATGGTGTCATCATCTGTAGAGTATATCATTGAAGTAATAATTTGAGACCCTTCCTCTTTTTTCCAGGATAGAGGACTTGGGATGAGTCATCCTTTTTGTTCCCTGCTTCCTTGGGGTGGCTTTCCTTTGCCTTACCTGAGATACAGACACTGTCTCTTGCGTGATGGCACTTTCACAGCAGTCCTGTCACTGCAATCTCCTGTGCTCTTTCTGTCCCTTTCCAGGCTGTGCTTTTGTAAAGTTCTCATCTCACACAGAGGCTCAGGCAGCAATCCACGCACTCCATGGCAGCCAGACAATGCCCGTGAGTATAAGGCCAGGGGACCTACCCTCTTCCTAATCCTTGTCCCATTTTCCTGTTGCAGGGACCTCCCCACACTCTCCAAAAAACCACGACAGGTTCAACTGCGGTGTCCAGCTGGTGTGGTTGGGAGGTGTGTGGGTGTGTGTGTGCACATCTGTGCTCCACTCACAGTGACCATCCTGTCCCCTGGGCTGCTGTTTGTGGCTGTGTTCGTCCAGACTGGGAGTGACAGCACTCACAGCCATAAAAGCTAAATAAAAGCCAAAAATCAGGCCTTGATTTTGTCTTGGAAACAGCTACCTGGAGTAGTTCAAAACTGAGCAGGGTGAAAGCTGACAATTCAGCCATATGGGTTCAGTGTCTGAGCACACTGCTTGGCTTCTTCTTTAGGCAGTAGAGGAGGCCTCTGGGGCGGGCTGGGTGTGGGTGGGAGCCCTTTGTGCCTTGTGTGGGGTTGTGTAGCCATGGCTGGGCCTTCCTGTGCAAGCAGAGCTGCAGCTGGGGCCTCCTCTCTGGCAATCTCCAACCTGAAATTGAGGCACCTCATGGACAGGACAGTGCACTGCTGCAGCAGGGGTATTCCCAGCTGCCAGGAGCTGCTCTGCCTGTCCAGCCAAGCTCATGATAGTGGAAGGATGGTGCTTGTGGCCATCGATGCTCTGGGTGTTCCTGGCTGCACCAGCACCTGGTGAATGCAGCCAGGGATGTGTGCATCCACACAGCAGCTGTGCGAGGCTCAGGTGTGACGGGAAAGGTGTGAGGGGGAAGGGTTGGATGGACAGACGGATGGGGAAGGGCACAGCCCAGGTTCCAGGCAGCTCCCCAGCACTTCCATGCCAATATTTGCTCTTCTGCTCCTCTTCCCACTCCTCTCTGCCGCCTGTCCTGCCCCATCCTCCCTTGCCTGACCGCTGACTCTCTGGCTGTCCCACGCCTCTTCTCTCCTGCCTCCTCTCTGTCTCCTCTCTCTGTGCCTAGGGTGCCTCCTCCAGTCTAGTGGTGAAGTTTGCTGACACAGATAAGGAGAGGACCCTCCGCCGTATGCAGCAAATGGTGGGGCAGCTGGGCATTTTCACTCCATCTCTCTCCCTGCCGTTCAGCCCATACAGCGCCTATGCGCAGGCTGTGAGTATCCCGCGGGGGGGGTGGGGAACGCTGCCCTGCTGGCCCCGGGCAGCACCTGGGAGACCTCAAACTGATCTCCTGGCAGCTGTGGGAAAGCCTCCCAGCACCTGAGAGTGCTCCTGGCTCATTTCTCCAATCAGCTGCCTTGTCTTGCACAGGTTTTGTGCGTTTTGCTCCTGGAATGGGGGGAGAGGGGAGAGCTGGGGCCTCCTCAAAGTGAGCCTGGGATTTCTCTGATGTGGAGGTGTTGGGAATAGGTCAGTCATGACCCAGTATCTTTCTGTCTTGTTTTGAGGACAGCTCAAAGCCATGGTTCCTGGGTGATGTCTGCCATATGATACCAACTTGTGAACCCTTCCTCTGGGTCTGTGGCACAAATGTGTGTCTCTCTGGTTTTGGAGCACCAGGAGAGCTCTGGGACCCAGCTTCATGAGTTTGTTTCTCTGCTGAAATACCCAGGAGGGCCCTATTTCCTCCAGCTGTCCTTGGCTCCCAGGTTTTCTCACTTGGCCAGTGGGACTGTGGGGTTTGCAAGATGCTGGACAGAGAGCAGTGGGTAGCAGAGAGCCAGAGGTGTTCCAGCATCCTGGCTGTGCTTTGGGTTTTAGTGAGAGAACCTCCTTGCCTTGGAGCCATGGTGGCAATTTCCATTGATGTTCGAGGTAGGTCCCAAACTCAGCAAGTCCCACATCAGCTGTGGTGGAGCATTGTTTGAGCCTCCTTGGTGACTGCCATTTTCAGGTCTCCACGTGTAAAGTGTAAAGTCTGTGGAAGGAGGCTCAGAAATCACTCAAGGCACCAGAGTTTCTTGTCTCGACAAAGAACTCAAAAGTAGATACTGTTACTGAAAGTAATTTTGCAGGGCGGAGTGCAAATAAACCTGTTCTTCTCGTGTATGTGGACACCTCTTTCTCCTCTGGCTTCAGCAGCCCCTTGATGTGCCTTCCTTTCATTCATGTGACAGAGAAGGAACTGTTTCTCATTTATTGGCTGTTTCCTCTCAAAGATTCCCCAGAAACTGCCAAATGCCTTTTAAGTGTGTGGCAAGAGTATGGATGAGAAAAAAGGAAATACATATGAGGCTCCATAACTTTGAGGAATTTTGCAGGCCAAACATAGAATTGGTCCAACACAGATTATTTGAAGGACCCCTTCTGACCAGGCACCATCTTTTGCCAGGATCCTTCTTTTCTGTCCAGCCCAGGAGCCAGCTGCACCTGAGGTCAAAAGTTGTAGCTTATCTCAGCTGTGGGTCAGCCATGAGATGATCATCCTGGTGTGTCTCCTGCTGTCCTAGAGATGGCCCTGACTTGGGCACGGTGTGGTGGTGAAGAAGGCAGGAATGGACCACACAGTGAGGTTATGATGGCAGGAGGTGCTTTATCAGCTTGAGGTCCAGGCTGTGTAAGGAGGAAGAGCAGCAAGACCTTCCAGACTCAGTCTTTTAATCTTCAGGAGCTCCTGCTGATGACAAGAAGGCAGTCAGGTCTAAGCTGTGCCTCCTTGCTTATCTGCATCTTCTTTCTCCTCAGTTGTCTGTTACTGTGCTGCTCTGTCTCTGATTCTTCACTGGCCTTCCTTCTCTGTGACTTTATCTTGGCTTTCCCCTTGACTCGAGACTCAGCCTGTCTCCCACTTTTTCAGGATTTTTTCATTCCTTTCCATTTACTTTCCACTGGGTTTGGTTCTCCTTTTTTTTTTTTCCCCTGAGGCACTGACCTCACACCTGACTGTTTCTTCTCTTGTGCCATCCTTGTCTTCGGTCTCCCTTCTGGAGGAGAGATCCCAGCCAGTCCTCATACACACACAGTGTCACTGTCAGAGGGAGAGGGATTCAGCCCTTTGAAATGCCATCTAACATCTCTGGAAGTGGGGGCAAAAGAGAGGGATTTCCATGCTGAATCTCATTAGGGTTCCTCAAAATGCTCTGCCATGGGCAGCCCTGGGGAGCTGGGACCTCTGGTAAGCCAGGGCTCAGGGGAAGCCCAAAACCCCTCATGCCTTCCTGATTCTGGGCTTGGAGGAGTAGATGCTGCACCCAAGGTTCCCCCCAGGGCTGGGAGATGCAGCTGCCCATTATGGATGTGGCTGAACCAGACTGACAGGAGCGAGTGCTGCTGGGGTGAACTGGTGCATCAGAGGCACCACAGGTTCTTAGAGTCATAATTTATTGCACACCAACTTCTCTCCCTGTCCCCACAGGGTTTGCTGCGTTACCAAGCCAAAGTGGTCCACAGGAGTTTAGGAAGAAGTTTGGAGCCTGGGTTGTTTTGTTTTTGTTTTCAGTTGTCTGTTTTAAATTTATATTAATAGCCTTTTTCTTCAAAAACTATCTCAAATTAAACATGAAGTAATCGTACACTAAGTTCAGTCTAAAGTTATTCAGATCTATGCAAATATGCAAAATAAGATACTTACAATAGTCAAACAGTGCATGTTAGCTGAAACTGTAAGAAAAAGTCTCATCTGGGAAGTACAACTGGCTAAGCATCTGAAAGCAGTTTATTTCAGTGCTTAAATCAGGTTTTAATCCCAGGTGCCTCTGCAAATGAGTTCATTTTATTCAACAAGTTAGTTCAGGTGGACTCAGGGAAATGTTTGGGAGCTGAAAAAAATAATTATCAATACAAAAGAGGCCTAAAGTCTTAAAAAAGCAGCTAGGGCAATTTACTAAGTGCTTATAATGCTTGAATATTTCTTGTATATCATAAATCAATTCGTTCCGAACACAAAACATAATTTGTTCACACCTCCCCCCCCCTTTTATTTCTACTCTTATGATTCATTATGGTAATTTTATGTAAGTGATGGGAACAATTCCAGAGTGCCAGTTTGGTGCTCGTGCAGCCAGATGAAGGCCTTGGTCCAGGCAGAGCCCAGCACAGAACAGGCATTGATGAGAAAAGAGAAGATCAGTATTCACACAGTGAGTAGGAAATGTGTTGGTTCCTGCAGCCATGAGTGGGGACAGTGTGGGGACAGCAGCAGGAACACGGGGCTCTTGCACAGAGGCACAGGGCCCTGGGACCCCAGGAGGCCACGTTTGCTGCAGCTCTGGCTCGAGGTGGGTGGTTCCCAATGACAGGAGTGAGTCCAGCTCCAGGAGAGCCAAGGATGATGTGGTGGTGAGCAGGGAGGTGACACCAGGGTTTTCCCTTTCTGGAATGGCACAGGAGTGACCCTCTGTGCTGTCAATGCCCCTGAGCCCCCGCAGAGCCCCTGCACTGGGACAGGCCTGGGAGCACTCGCCCATCCCCAAAAAAGGCTCGAGCCAATTTCACCCCATGGCTTTGCTTGTGCCAGCTTACAGAGGCAGCCATGCCATGAAATTCCTCTTCTTTTTATGCAAAAGCAATTATCAGCTTCTGTGTGGAGGAAACAGGGAGGTTTAGCTAGCCATGAACTTTCCACAGTTTGCAGATCTTTCAGATGAGTCCTGGGCCAAACTGCCTTGGCTTCACCCCTTTGTGAAGAGGTAGGTTCCTGCAGAGCTGTTTATGTGTGTTTATGTTGCAAGCAGACAGTGGGATGTGGCAATGTAAGGAAGATTTTTGTTGGGTTTTGTTTTGGGTTTTGCTTTGTGTCACCCCTCAGCACCTCCTGAGAATCTCTGGTTTCCTAAGAGCTGTGCCTGTACCTCCCCTGCTCTTCTTGCTTGACGTGAAGACAAAGCTGATAAAGGGGCTGGATAATTTTGCAGCCAGAACTAAGTCTTTGTTTCCATTGCACTCTGAGGGCATCTTATGCTCCCACTGATGGTCAAATAGGACCAGAAGAATTTTTTTTCATCTCTTAACTCTCATCCCAACCTTCCCACCCTTCCTTCTGTACTGTGCATCTCTGCCTTGGCAGGTGTGTCATGGCACCACGAGGAGCTGATGTCCCCTGGGCCGGGGTGCAGACTGGTGCCAGAGGACAGGCTGAGCTCAGTGGATCATGGGGCAGACCTCTGAGGGCAAAGCAGGCCACAAGAACTGGGCCTGGGCACACACCTGGTTGCACGGCAGGGTGCCCGTGCCAGAGTGAGCCCTGTGTATCTCCCAGCACCTTCTGCTCGTTGAGGCTGGGCAAAAGCAGAGGCATTTGGACCCCGTTCCTCGAGGCAAAGCTGTGTTATTTAATATCTGGCACTGTCCCAGGAGCAGTGACCAGGGAGAGGGGCCTGTGGGCAGACGGTGCTGCTGGGTGCCAGGAGCACAGCCCTGCCCTGCTCCCGTCCCACTGCAGGAGCTCTCTGAGCCGAAGGGGCCTGTCCCGGTGCCCTGGTGCCCAGCTGAGTGAGCTGAGACCCCTTCAGGCTGCGGGCCCATGGAGAGGGCGAGGCATGGGGGGTGCCCTGCCATGGCCCTGCCTTTGTGGACTGGGATACGCCCTGAGCTGTGTCCCCTGCCTGCAGGACAGGGAGCTGTGCCCAGCTCTTGGGGGCTCTCACGGGTGGCCAGGCCACTGTGCCACCTCAGCAGGGGCAGAAGCTGTGTGAGTGAGTACGTGGCTGCAGGGACCTCGTAGGCCCCAGGTGTGGGGACGGGGCTGGCGGAGGACAGCCACCACTGCCCACCCCAGCAGGTCTGGCAGTGTCGGGGGAAGCTCCAGGGCAGGTGGCAGGACCTGGGGGAGGTGATGGCCGGGCTGGTCTGCGCAGCCTCCCCCCGCTCTGCAGGGCCCTGGCAGCGGGAGGCCCCGGGCAGCGCCGGGCCCTGACTGCACGGTCCTGCTTTGCAGCTGATGCAGCAGCAGACCACGGTTCTCTCCACCTCCCACGGCAGCTACCTGAGCCCGGGCGTCGCCTTCTCCCCGTGCCACATCCAGCAGATCGGTGCCGTCAGTCTCAACGGGCTGCCAGCCGCTCCCATCGCACCAGCGTCAGGTGAGGGCCTCCCCGGCCAGGGAACCTCCTGCCCCAGCCCTCGGCACGGGGCCCACCCGGGTAAAACAGTTCCTGCACCTCCAGGCTCAGCAGCTGCATTAGCTCGCTCCTTTCTAGCAGCGCAGCCTTTGAGCACAGCAGTCTCTGCTCTGCACAAACCCCTGCAACCCCCCTGACCCTCTCACATGCTCAACACACATCCTCTTGCCCTACGGCCGTGCATTTTTGCTGCAGTTTTTCCTTTCTGTGCAGTGAAGAAGGACAGGGTTCCCAGGATTGCACTTGACTCTGAAGTCAGCAGTGCTGTTGTTCATGATCATCCCACAGCAATAATGCAGATTGGGTTCAAACCCCTGTCAGAACAGGCGTGTGTCATGCCAGGTGCTGTGCTAACCCAGATCAAAGATGTTCCACCCCAAAGCTCTGACAGCACTCAGGACTGGCAGTTCTGCACACACTCTTCCCACTAGTGCCACTTCTTAATTTTGTGAAGGCTCCAGCACCAGCACGTGGTTTGTCATCTCCACGTGCCAAATAGAAGAGATAATGGCTTCATACACAGCAGTCTTGCCAAGCAGGTGGAAAGGGGAAGCAGGGGCTTTGTGGGACCTTGACTTTCATGGGATGTCCTCTCTTCTTGCTCTTCAGGGCTACATTCACCGCCTCTCCTGGGAACAGCGGCCATGCCAGGACTGGTGGCACCCATTTCCAATGGATTCACTGGAGTGGTACCATTCCCAAATGGGCATCCAACCTTGGAAACAGTTTACACCAATGGCCTTGTGCCATATTCAGGTACTGAGAGCAGTAAAAAAACCCCACCATGCAGAGACCTGAGGAACTACATTTAGTTTTTCTTTTCTGGATTCCCCACACAAAACACTTTTGTAGGGGAATCCTCCCTGCCTCCCTCCCAGCCAGGCACTGAGACTCACTTGGGGGCGAGGGTGGGAAACACCACTACACACACACACACAGAATGCATGAGTGATTCCCTTTGCTGTGCTTCTGATTGTGTTTTTCTCTGCAGCCCAGAGCCCTTCAGTAGCAGAGACTTTGCACCCAGCCTTCACAGGAGTTCAGCAGTATGCAGGTACCAGCTTCCCTTGTCTCCCTCAGGCCCTTGTGTGGCTGACCAGATCCTCAGGTAAATGGTCTGTTCTGTCTCCTTGGGCTACAGCTGTGTATCCAACCACCACCATCACCCCCATTGCACAGAGCATCCCTCAGCAACCTCCCATCCTGCAGCAGCAGCAGCGAGAAGGTGAGGATCAGAGTGCGGATGGGTGTCCAGTGGCGTGGGTGGGATTTGTGGAGCTCATCTTCTGCACCACAGAGCCAATGGAGAGGAGACAGCACTAATTTTTGTCCACTGATCTTTAATGCTGGAGCTGGGTTATGGAAACAACCACATGTCTGCAGTGGGTGGACTGGCAAGGATCACAGGATGCTTGTTGTGCAAACTTCCTGACCTCACATCTGGCCAGATGCTGCCAGGTGCAAAGGGGCAGTAGGCCCTGGAACACCTTTCACACCAAAGGGGATGAGAGTCAGCACCTTCCCTACACAGTCAGGGGCAAAGAGTACTCATCCCCCTCTTTGCTGATGCCAGAACCACAGTGGAACCAGTCAAACCAGCCTCTCCAGCATACTCTCCTCTCTTTTCAGCCTTCATAGCCTACTGAATTTATTTTCAGCTTATTTCAAAACTGGCCTGAATAGAATTTGGAGGCGAAGGCATTTTCTCTTTGCTCCTGATTGGAACAGCAAGTGTCAGCAAGGGAGCAGCTTCTTGTGCTCATAAGGAGCAAGTGAAGGAGTGGACAGCACCAGATCAGGCCATAAATTGGATGTGTGGCAATCCAGGAGGTTTCCAGTTAAGGGTGTGGCTTATGGACTGAAGGCAACACTGCAGGGAGTGCTACAGCAGCAGCTGTCACACAGCAGTGTCTGCTGCTCTCCCAGGACTGGGACAGCTGTGAGCTCTCACCTCAGCTGATTTCCTTCCAGCAAAACAGCACCCAGACACTCACAGTGTTGGGTGTGTCCAGCACCCTGTGTAGGAACTAGGCAAGCTTTGAAAGAGAATCTGCTCTCCAGAAACTCTAGTTTTGTATAGAGCCTCCCAGTTGCTCTTAGAGAGCCCTCAGAACCCTTTGTGGATCAGTGAGTGAGAG
This sequence comes from Pachycephala philippinensis, assembly GCA_013397055.1. Taxonomy (NCBI): domain Eukaryota; kingdom Metazoa; phylum Chordata; class Aves; order Passeriformes; genus Pachycephala; species Pachycephala philippinensis. Next base: position 82,974 of record VWZT01015581.1, on the reverse strand, counting down.
ACAAGCAAGGGGAGGTCAGAGCAGAAGGAGGCAGTGCTAGGGCTCTCCTCCAGTGCTGTGCTGTGAGTTGAGCCCATTTCTCTTCCCCTGCCCTTTGGGGCTTTCTGTTTTGTCCTTCCCCATTGCCCCCATACCTGCAGGTCCTGAAGGCTGCAATCTCTTCATCTACCATCTCCCCCAGGAGTTTGGAGACAACGAGCTGATGCAGATGTTCCTGCCCTTTGGCAATATCATCTCCTCAAAGGTGTTCATGGATCGTGCCACCAACCAGAGCAAGTGTTTTGGTAAGTGCAGGCAAGGGAACATGATCAAAAACAATGACACTCATATTGGGCAGGGCACCAACAGTGCCATTGTCATCCATCCTGTGTCCTTCCTTCAGGTTTTGTGAGCTTTGACAACCCATCCAGTGCACAGACTGCTATCCAGGCCATGAATGGCTTCCAGATTGGCATGAAACGCTTGAAGGTCCAGTTGAAACGGCCCAAGGATGCCAACCACCCCTACTGACAGCAGTGAGCAAGCAGGAGTCACTTCTGCAGCACAGGTAAACTGCCACCATCAGGGCACAGCTCTGGTCAGGGCTCCAGCTGCTCCCTGCAGAGTGGAAGGCCAGGAATGGAGGCAATAAACACAGCTGGTGGGGCAGAGGCTTCACCTGAGCAGGGTGACCAGAGCAGGCCTGGAGATGATGGCCAGGTTCGACAATCATCAGGCAAATTTGTGGCAATGGGGCAAGCCCAAAGCCAAGCCAGAGAGTCAAGATCAGGCTCAGGTCTGGTGGAGGTGAACAGGGTCAGACATAGTCCTGTGATTGCCAGGCACGTCTATAATGACAGTAATAAACATCGAGGTGGGAAGACAGCCCAGGTGCTGGAGCCCAGGTGATGACATCCATGGACAGGACAGGTCCATGGACAGATGGAGACTGGCACTTCCACGCTGTAGATCAGACACAGGCTGATGGCACAGGGCTGTAGTGAGACTCTTGGACCCGTGGGCAGAGTGTGGACAGACATCACAGGTGGGGCCGGTCAAGTTCATCAAGGCCTGTGAGTGCCCTCGGGGCCCTGACGGGCAGATGGTTCCAGTGGCCTGTTTGTGGTCTAAGCAAGGTTTTACTCTGCTGTCCAACTGCTCCCAAAAAGCTTTTGACTGCCTGAAAAACCTTCGACTGTTTTAAACCCCGGTAGTTTTCAATTGTTACAGGGGCATAGAAGTTAGTCTGCAAAGAATGCTTTCTGGGGTAAGAAGAGACAATCCCGTGATTCACAGGGATCACAAAAAAGCAGAGAATAGGTGCGACCCTGAAGGGCTGCTGTCCAAGAGCCATCTCGTGCCCGCCTGCAGATGGGGAGCAAGGGAGGGCTGATCTCGTTTGGGTCAGAATCCTCCACATTTAAGCAGCAGCAGCAGCTCAAGGCCTGAGGTTTGTATAGATGTCCTCCTAATCTCCCAATTCCCTCCCTCCTCCCTTTCTGTTCAGGTGAAAGGAAAGTCCAGAGGAAGAATTTCTGCTTCAGGTTGATTTTCAGAGAGGCCAGTAAATTTATCGACTCTTTTGACACCACCCCTTTCCTTCCTCGGCTTCCCACCTTACCCACCCCATCTTCCTCCTTCCCTCCTTTCCAAGACATGCAATTAAAGAGAAGGCTCAATATCTGCCCAGGAGGAAGATTCTTGCCACGCCTGGACTCGCATATTTGCTGCTAACGTGGTGCAAAGCAAAGGGACCAGCAAACCAGCAGCCCCTGGGGACATGGAGCTCTTCCTCTCGGGGTGTGGCTGGAGTTACATGGACCAAGCAAACCCACTGGTGTGTCTCTAGGTTACTGCAGTGATGTGTGGAAATTTACTTCCGTCCCTCCCTCCCTCCTGCTCTGTTTCTGGCCCTTTCATAGATAACTATAAATATATACAGTCTCTATTTTTTTTTTAAACTAGCTCACAGGACCAAACTTTTCCATTCAGAGACTGACTGCTTGCAAGAGGTTTTGGAAATTAGGGGTTTACCTCTGCAACAGTGTCTTCTCAGCACGCACTGCAGATAGGCCTGAACATTTTGGAGCAGGGAGGGGGGCGGGGGGTGGGTTGGGAAGAGAGAGAGAGAGAGCACATCTCTGCTCAACACGAGCAAGAAGGAGAAATACATTCCTCCAGGATTAGGGCACAGTCAGCTGCTCAGCTTGAGTCACTCATCCACCTTAGCACCAGCCTGGTTAAGGATCTGGAGAGCTCTCAGTCTTACCTTTCCAAGGGCTTCTGCAGACAAAGCTCCTGGAATGTGGTGCCAGCCCCTACCCTGAGCACTCCCTGATTAGGCTGAAAGCACAGGAAACCAGTCCCTTTACTTAGAGGAACTGCACTGCCTCCCCACACATGGCACAGATCCATGTTTCACAGCTCTCCATGGCAACAGTATTTTCGTGATGAAGGCAGGAGAAGATGAGAGAGTGTGAGCAGATGCAATCTCCAGAACAGCTAGAGAAGCCTCCCAGGGGCTGCACACTGCCTCCCTGTGTCGGATACCCAGCACTGGGGTGGGCAGTTCTCATTCCAGATGAAACAGGACTTTTTCTCCCTCTGAATTCAGCACCTCATGCACCCGCTGCAAGCTTTCCCCAGCAGATGCAAGGAAAATAGGATGAAAGAGGGTTCCATTCTGGGATTTTTTTTCCCCAGCACCCCCTCCAAGAGAGAGATTATACATTATGCAGCATATACATATATATATACACATATATATATGTAGGGACAGCTCTATACACTATATACACATACTCTAAAGCACAGAATGTAGTTCAGAACTGGATTTAAAAAAGATCCCCTGGGAGTGGGGGATGTGTCATCCTGACAAGGCGCATCCCTTGAACAGTTTGGAACAGTCTCTTCAAGTTTCTACAAAAATAAGGAAAGGAAAGGAAAGGAAAGCAAGGCAGAACAGACCAACAAACCCCAGAGTGATTAAGGAATGAATGATTTCGATATTCCAGAGTTTGATAAGGTACCACAAACATTGGTGTGTGTGTGAGGGCGTGTGAGCACATTGAGATAGGAACAGAGAGTTGGTGGGGTAAAGTTGGTGCAATTGTTACTGAAGTGAGCTATGGGGATTTTGGAGAATCTCGGCCAACTCTCATTCTCCTCCAGTTGCCCTTTGTTCAGGTGTTTGTGGCACAGTCCTTTAAGTACCTTCACATCTCCTCAACCACCCTTCTGTGTCCGACGCTGAGAGTTTATGAGAGGTGAATGAAGCTGTGAGAGTCTGTGTGTTTCTATAGTCCATGTTTACTTATTGTAAATACCATTTTTATACTTAACATCTATTATGTATGTGATTTGTATAATGTACTTTATTTCTGCTACAAGTAATTTCATGAAGTTTAAACTTAGTCTAATTTTGAACAAAACAAAAAAAAAAAGAAAAAAGATGAACAAATGCAAAATGGGAAAAAAAGGACTTTGGGAATCCTAGGTCAAGCTGGTTTAAAACAAGCATTTACAGTTTCTTCCATCACAGTTACTGATGTGACTGTACAATGTTACAGGTGCGATACAAGCTTTGTCAACGTCAAATTCCTCACTCTGGTCAAAAAAAAATCCTAAATTTATTTAATAAAAGTTTTACTTGCTAAGTAACTGGGGCTCTACTTCATGTTGTTAGTTGCACCTGCATTTAGGTGATACTTACACTTGAAGATATTGTCAAAGCCCTGGGCTAATTTAACAGGTCCCAGGAGGTCAGCAAACAGGCCCACAGATCCAGGGGACCAATATTTCTTCACAGAGGAAGCATCAACACATAATACCAACACATTAAAAAAATCATTTAATTAAAATAAGAGATTAAAATTCTGCTTCGTGGAATCAAAAAAACCAATGAAGTAGTGAAGCAGGATGTCCCAGGAATGTACAGACATTCCAGGACATCCTGTACAGACAGACAGGGGTTAAAGCTGGGGCTGAAAGAAGGCTGGATGCAGTAAAAGCAGGTGAGGCTGAAGGAGGTGGGGAGATGGGAGCAGGGCTAAGACAGAGTGAACAGTGGGAAAGATCTCTGACTGAAAGGTAGCAACAGCAGAACCATGGCTGAAGCAGGATGAGAGACCACGAGTCATGTTAGGAAAAGTGAACTTTGCCACCACTGCTGCCCTGCTCCTGCTTGACACCAGTGATTGAGTGGGATGCGTAGTGGGATGGCAAGAACGTGATTAGAAGGGATATAGGAGGGGAGAGGGGACTGGGCATTAAGGACTGCTGTAGTTGTAGAAAGTCCGTAGCACCTGGTTCCCGCTGCTGGGGAACAAGGCCCAGAGGCAGCAGAGCTGCTGCAGCCACCCCGGGTAGAAAACCTCGTGTGCCCGAGCGGCTCCTCCGTGAATGATGGCGAGCGCAGCCTCGGGAGCAGGAGAGGCACTGATGTGGTGCACTTTGCCCCTGTGAGGGAATGGTCACAGGGTCACTCAAAGCCACGCAGTCCCTGGGGGGGTTTGAACTGGGCACACTGGCCCCCAGGGCTCTGCCTGCTCCTGTTCCATAATGAACAACCCCCGTGATGTGCCCAGGCAGGTGCACTCTCCCCAAACAGGTGCACACACCCTCTCAAACAAGAGTTGCTGTGCATTTTTTTTCACGCTTTCAAGAGACACATTCCTGCAAACAAACTCTATCCCAGAGTCCTACTCCCTCTTCCAAATACATACCTGATGTTCTCCAATGCTGAATCAGTATCAATCAGGCCCAGGATGCACAGTGTGACAGAGACATTTCTCTTCTGCATGATGAGCTCATGGCGCAGTGAGCTGAAGAATCCATCCAGTGCAAACTTGGTGGCAGAGTAAGAAGTGGTGAAGGGAGTGGGCATTTTCCCTGGAAAGGAAAAAGAGAGAATGGAAAACACCAGGAAACTGGTGGTAAGGAGGATTCATGGAGAGGGAATCTGGGCAAAGGTGTAGGCTTTGTCATACTGCATCAACTCATGTTCTGTTCAGATGAGTGCCCCTCTATATNGCAGTGAGCTGAAGAATCCATCCAGTGCAAACTTGGTGGCAGAGTAAGAAGTGGTGAAGGGAGTGGGCATTTTCCCTGGAAAGGAAAAAGAGAGAATGGAAAACACCAGGAAACTGGCAGTAAGGAGGATCCATGGAGAGGGAATCTGGGCAAAGGTGTAGGCTTTGTCATACTGCATCAACTCATGTTCTGTTCAGATGAGTGTCCCTCTATATAATATTATAATAAGTATTATTATACTATACTTATTATATATTTATTATAATATTATTATATATTATGAAAAGCACAGTTTGAAAATGTGTTTAGGGGTTGAACAACAGAGAAATATGAACAGTATACATGAACAGTACTGGGAACCATTGTTTGCACAAGGCCAGCACTTACTGCAGGTAAAGCCACCAACCTGCAAGGGAAGAAACAACCACCAGAGCACCTCTGTTCTTCTCCAGGGTGGGAAGAGCTGCTGTTGCAAGTGCCACATAACTCAAAAAATTCACCTGAAATGATAAATGTAGACATGGAAGAAGCAAGAGGTTTTGAAAGCATGAGCCAAGAAAGTCAATAGAGAGGTCAGAAATGGAAAGGAGCATGGTTTGGATTTGGCTTTTCAAACATCAAGTGAAAAAAATCATCTCTCTAAAGATGGGGACAAACATTGCATCCACGAGTCTTTCAGATTCCAGAAAAAGCAGTGGAGAAGATTCAGAGCAAAAGTTATTCCTGGGATTTAATACAATTGGCTATCCCTGCTTTCTCTGTATGCTATTCTTTAGTCTGCAATCCCTATCAAAGACATCCGTCTCAGTTTGCTCCCCTTTTATGTTTCTCTTCACTGAGCTCAGACTACAATGAAGCACAAAATCCAGCATTTCTTCAGAGCTTCACTGCTCTCTTAAATTATAAGAATTTCTTACCTATGTTCCTAAGTTCCCACTCTCCAGCAAACAGCCTCCTTCCAAAATGAAATAGAAACTACTATGACCCACCTGAATGAAGAAGACTGAATCAAGAAAACAGCTCTTCATTTCCATGGTCCCAAAACCTGGCACCAGGGTGATTCTACAGGAAAACTCTAAATCTGTGAACAGAGACTCAGATGGCAGACACCATTTCAAACAACCTTAACTATGTTCTGCAATTGTGCACATGCCGTAGATGAGTAGGAAATGCTGGCTGCCCACTCATAGACCTTCCTGACCTAAACACAACTGCCTGTAACTGCCCACCAGTCCTAAACTCCTGGGCTAAAGGGAGGTAAGAAGGACAGAAGGAAGGAGAGAAGTCTGAAGTTCTTCCCAAACATTCCTCTTCACAAATATACAACAACCGAGCAAAACACCTCTCTAGCAACAAAGCCTCCAAACTGCTTGACTTCAAACGTGAATGAAGCAAAAGGATTGTTCTCAACCATTGCCACAGACTTGGATTTGCCTTGGAGCTTCCCAAAGCTGTCCCAGGAGAAGCCAGACTCACCCAGTTCCCAGTGAGCTGGGAAGCCTCACCTGCATGAGCCAGCGGGTGTATTCCACATCTCCAGCCCACTCCTGGAAACGGTTCGTGCCAATGTGGTTCAGCACCAGGTAATCCAGGCCCCCTTGGAGAGCAGAAAAAGCAGTCAAACAAGGGGCCCATCCCCTGACCATCCACCAGGGAGCTCAGAAATGCCAGGAGGGCTGAACCACTCCCTCAGAAGGCTGGGAAGTGCTTTACCATGGAGATAGATTAAATATGCTCATCTGAGAGCAGCTTTGACTGCTCCTCAAGAGTAGAATTGAAAGGAAAACTGTCTGACTTTGACAACAACTTTCTGAAATGACGTTTCAGTGTGATTCAGACTCAGAACTTAGTTCTGGTGGTACATCTGTGTCCTTAACAACCCTCTCAATTCAGGGAACTGAAGCAGGAAGCTCCTACTAGAATGAGAAGTGTCCACACACCTGAAAACCAAAGAGATGCCCAGGATGCTTACCCAGCTTTTGGACAGCAAACTGTACCACCTTTTCAGGCTCTGAAGGGGAAGACACATCTGCAGGGATGTAAAATACTTTCTTTGCTCCGAGTGTCAGGCATTTCTCCATCACCTTGAAAAAGAACACATCCCAAAGATTAAACAATATGGGAAAAGAATAGGAAAAGAGGGCATACTACAGTCAGTGAGAGACAATTCTGGACAGAGACACACTTTGATTTAAAATCTACTGCTGTTTGGACCATGGAGAGCTCATTCTGCATCCAGACTTTGAATCTGCATCCTGCAAAGAGTTACCTCTATTTAACCATCTGCTAAAACTGTCTGCTTTAGGAAAGGATCAAGATTCCCTGTAAAAAAACCAATCTTCAGGAGAAATCTTCTGGAACAAGGGTTATGCTTTACATTAAGTTATTCTCTTTTTTCCAAAATAACTGGAAAAGAATTCATCTTTCATAATTCCTTTGCTATGTTGAGTACGTGAATGTGCCTGGCAATGATATGCAGTTTTAGCTATTTGCTGAAATAATGCCTGCCAGTCATTAGGAACTATTATTATGCTCACTGTCCCCAACTCACCTTTTGCACTATTTCACGGTGAAGAACTTTCCTTGGAAGTCACAGATCCCCACAGTTAAAGAGTTACCCTTTCTAAATATTGTCCCATTTCATAAAGTACAGATGAAGAAGTCTCATCTATCTGAGTTGGTCAAAAAGCATTTAACCTACAAAAAGCTTTGGGTTTTTAACAAAACAGCTACAGATAGAACAATTTGGACTCTAAAAAGCTGCACAATATCACACAGGAATTGTAGTTCATGGAGTATCTCAAACTGAAAAGGACCCATAAGGATCATCAAATCCAAATCCCTGCTCCTCACAGGACTCCCTCAAACCAAACCACATCATTAAGGACGTGGCCCAGATGTTCCTTGAACTCTGACAGTCTTGGTGCCATGACCACTTCTCCCTGGGGAACTTGCTCCAGTGACTGATCATCCTCTCAGTGGAGAACGTTTTCCTAATGTCCAATCTGAACTTTCCCTGATGCAGCTTCACATCATTTCCTCAAATAAATAAAAGTTCAGGCAGTTAAAAGCTCAGGCACTGCATAGGCATCTTGTACAGGCCAACTTCTCTTCTGGGTTTGTGCTTAACAACAGTTCTGAAGGAAAATTTATCATGCTGACAACTAATTTTTTTGTTGTTTGGTAAAAGCCTGAATCTCTCATGTCTTCCCCCATACAAGGAAGAGGTTCTTACCTGCTGCAGCACAGCTTCCCTCCTGGCAGTCACCACAATTTCAGCACCAAATCTGGCATAGTGATATGCTATCTGCTCTCCAATCCCAGCACTGGCTCCAGTCACAAGAACACGGGCACCAGACAAGCTCTCTTTTTTATGGGAAAGGGGATAAAAGATATAGAATTGAGTGAAGAAATGTCTTCTGCATATAATTTATTCTTTGCCATCAGTTTGGAGACACATCAGCCCTCTTGTGCCAGGCACTGCACACCTACAGAGATGGTCCTTGACACCAAGGAATTTACAAACAAAACATAAAAGGAGCAAGGCAGTAGCAAAGTGCCATTTTTTCCCCACAGAGACAGTAGGATCCCTGTTCTTAGACCATTGTGTTCCTCTTTGTTTCAAGTTTCTCTTTGTTTCTGGGAACGAAACATTGCTTTGAGGCCACCAACTCTGGTAGGACCACGGGCAGGAATGAGATCGTCAGTCAAAGTTTGGAAATTCAACCTCTTGTTTTGTGTGACTTATATTTCAGCTTGAAATCATCCCCCTGGCGAGCCTACCTGGGTTAAAATCGTCTTTCCAGAAGAAAGCTATGAGCCCAGCTAAAACCCCTGTAGCACAAAGCACTTTTCCAATTGGCTTCATATCCCTCCAAGTTGTGAGGAACAGAGTGAAGTCTTGAAGCTGAGCACTTCAGCCAAAATGCTGTGTTCTCCTTCCTCTGATGCCTGGAGCCAACCTGCGAAAGGCACGTAAAGGCTTTTGTAGAACCGAGACCCCACCTGAGGGGTCTCTCCCTTGGGAGCCACAGCCACTTTGGTCAAGAACAAACAGGATCTTTCACCGGCAATTCCCACATCCCTCCGCACTCAGAACCAGCCTCCACATACCGCGAGCCTACAGGAGAAAAAACCACCCTCGTGTCTAACCTTAGAGAACGCTTAATGCATTAAAGACTGATGACAGCTGGCAGCAGTGACCCCAAAGAAAGGAACCTCAGGAGGGATCAGAGAAGGAAGGCGACGGCAGAGCCTTGTCGGAATAAGAAGAGCAACGAGACAAGCTGCTCTGCCGCCATGCTGCGACACAGCGCGACCAAACCGGCGGCGGGGACGTCGCCACAAAGGCGCAGGAGCAGCTCCCGGCCCCCTCACGGACTCAGCCCTGCCCGGCGCTGCCCGGCCCCCTCACGGCCTCAGCCCAGCCCCCTCACGGCC
>VWZT01015581.1:22974-72909 GCA_013397055.1 Pachycephala philippinensis | reverse complement strand
CCCCCTCGGCTCTGCTCGCCTGGCTCCGCAGCTCCGCGCCCTTGGCCTCGCCTGCCCCCGCGCCCGGGAGCTCCGCGTGTGTGTCTGCACACGCCGGCCAGGGCTCTGGCGCTGTCTGGGGACGAGCATGGACACGTAACATAAGGCCGGGAGTAGCGCGGCGCTCGGATCTGGACGTACACCCACAGCGAGGAAGTGCAGAAGGGTATCCTTGGGAGCGAACAGTGCATTTTAGCAGAGAAATCCCTTTTCCCCAAAATGCGTGTGAATACACGGCTTAAAAAATTGGTTCTCTCTTGTCAGCTGTATCTGTCGTGTGTCCTACTACTGCAGTACCGCTGTCTGCCAAGTTTTGGGTTGTCCGTTTGTACAATAGCTTTTGCTGGTTTTTTTAAAGGGAAAACACCTCTCTGCCCTGTGAGTCTGGGAAAGTCAGTCTCCTCAGATCTCTTATTTATAATGGAAGTGCCAATAAAGGCCAAATATTCTCTTCCCTTCTTCCCTTTTGTGGGTTGCCATTACAGCTGTAAAACTGGTGACTGCACATCATGTAGGGAAGCTTTAAAAGCCTTGGCAATGCAAACACCATGGCCAAGTGTTCACTGGACTTTAACGAGCTTCACAAGATACTGGTGTCTGTCAGATTTATCAGATAAATACCAGATTTATCAGGTAGAACCACGTCATTAACATGGATGGCTTGGCCACTGCAAAATCCTTTAGTTGCTTTTAGTAGAGGTATATGCCAGTGATTCTCAAGACTTTAAAAAGTGGCACATGCTCTTGAGGTGTTCGACACTTCCTCATTTTTTAATTGAAAACCATCACTGATAAAATGTGAATTAGGTGTAGTTTCAAGGGGCTGACAGGGAATAGTTGTCCTAGGAAGGCAAAGAAGGTAGGTAGGTATTTTTCTGCTGATTTTTGCCGTCAAGTAAGACATGAGATTTCTTTATTGATACCCTCTCTTTGGCAGTCACAGCCACTGAGAGAGATGCACTGATGGTCATAACATGAACTGAACTGTTCTGATTTCAATTCTTTCAGGTTTCTCATCAAAGGAGGCCTGGCTGGAGCTGCAGTGTACGTGGCATATGACCAGGGGCTGCTGGGCAGTGGCACACAAGGTGCTGAAGCACTCAAAAAAGCTAGAGAAACGCTGCCTCCAGCTATCCAAGAGTGGGCAAATTACCTGGGCTGGGAGGTAAGAGCTGCTCAGGTGACCCCTGCAACACAAACATCTCTTCTGAATGAGGAAGAGAAAATATGGGGATGATACTCTAATTCCAGTGAGGCTGGCAGGAGTTTTACTGTTGAAACTGGATTTCACATGGCAAATATTTTAAAGAGGATTGAAATGGAAGGTGAATAAAATTCTGAATTTGGGGCAGAGACATGACTCAGAGATGTTATTTCAGTGGAGAAGGGGTAACCAGGCTATGCAGGGTCAAGGAGGGGATTGCACACATGCTCTGGCAGATATTTCACTATGCTATGGTATTCCTAAGCTTCTTTTGAAGGATTCTACATGTTTAAAAAAAACCCAATGAAAATATTATCCTCCCAATTTCTTACATTGCTAACAGTTCCTCAAGATGAATTTAAATTGCCTGAAGAGGCCCCTCCTCTATGAGTAGTTCTTAGGTTTTAAAATCCTCAGAAAACAAGAGGCCTTTGTTTAAAGTTTGAAAAGATTTTTCATATTACAATTACAAACTAACAGATTGCTGTAAGGAGACAACCATGGAGATGTTTTTTTCAGCAGCCCCTAAATAATAAGTTCTACCTTTTGCACCTACTTTATATTGCAGGAAAGAACAAAGCCTAGACTTAAAACATTATGTTTGATCCCTTTTGAGGCTTACAGAGAGTAGGCACCTAAGTATTTTAGAGATCTGAGGTCAAGAGGCTTTGCCAAGGTGATGTGAATTCCAAGTGAAACCCCTCGAGTGCTGATATTTTGTCTCTCTCTCTTTCTAGCTCCCACCCACTCCAAAATTTGACTTTTCCCTCTCTGATTCCTGGAATAAAGGTAAAATAACAGCTCACTAACTGAGTCTGAACTCAGCCTTTGGCTTTCCAGAAGGGATGAGCATTCCCATTGTTATTAGAATTTTAGACATTTTTGTTTGAAGGCCAAAGCATGTTATAAATACCTGGTAAGATACAGTTTTTATGGTGAAGCAAAGAGTCTTCATATAATTGTGGGGAAACAGAGTCCACAAATACTGTGCCACGTCCAGCATCACCCATGGAGTCTGTGGCAAGGCCAGAAATAAAACAGGACTTAAAGAACATGAGCTCAGTCTTGTAATTGTCTTAACTCACGTACAGGCCCTGAAGTTGGAATTTCTGTGTCACAAATGCTGTTGAGACAATAAAGCTGTACTGGAACCACGGATCATTCAGGCCACAGTGTATTCAAAAGCTGAGTTAGAGCTCAGGGTTTAAAGAGATCTACAATGATGGAGTTGGAAATTGGGAAATTTGGCGTGAATGATGGTGACCTTGGGGTAATTGTTCTCTGCTTTCCTTGCAGGAGTGCACACAGTCATGTCTGCCTTGTCTGTAGCTCCCACCAGGGCCTGTGAATACACAATGGAAGGCTGGAAATATGTGAAGGATCTTGTGAAATGAACACATTCTCCAAGGTTCAGGATTCTCTCAGTCCATCCCTCTGGAGGGCAGCTCGGCCGTGTAAGGGCTACAATAAAAGACTTTGGAACTTCCATTTGTATTTGGGTTGGTTTTAGCCTACAGAGTGGAACAATTGCTTTGTCTTAGCACTGATCAAAGGCTCCAGGGATCACAGATCAGTTGGAATGAAGTGATGGCCATGTGCTGAGGAACAGCCTCTGTTCTAAAGCTTGGAAACTAAATAGATTATTCTGAAGCTGAATTAATCTTGGCGTTGAATGCCATCTAATTCACACCAAGCCAACAAGAGTTCAAAAAAAATTTTAAAATCCAAGGTAACAGTAAAAGATGCTGTAAAAGATGGCCTAGGATGATCATGCAAGCACAGGGGAGAGTAACTGAGCAGTTTATCTGCATGAAACATTTTGTTAGCTTGCACTATGCCCCAGCTGGCAGACTGCATATTTTCATTCTAACATGGATGAAAACTTTCACGAGGTCACTTTTCAATCACAGCCAAGCCAAATGTAAGGGGCACCAGTGGCCTGGAGGGCACCAGTATTGTAAAATAAAGTTACAGATTGATTCTGTGTTTTTTTACCCTTTTGATGGGATTGCTACAATTACAGAATGAGCCAAAACACAACTGCAGAACAGGAAACAGCAGTAGGAGGGGAGAGCAGGATGAGTCCTTACTCAAGTCAGGAAGCAAATTAAAAACACAAGGATGAAGAAGATTTGCAGTTTTGTTTCCTTTTTTAACAAATAGATACATGATGAAGCCAACTGCCCAGAGATTTCAGAGGATTTGGCTAAGATGCAGATGGCTTTAAAAAGTGCTTAAGTTAATTCCTGAAGGATGGGTCCATCTGCAGCTCTTAAACCTGATGGTCCAGATGGAAGCTTCAAGCTCAGTAAACCCTGGAGCTGTGTCCTGCAGGTGCCAGATGCTTCACCTCACTCCAGAACCCAGATAACCTCTATCAATGCCCCATTTCTTCCCTAACTTTCCAATGTCCACTGCTCTTGAAGCAGCACAACTTTGGTTCCAGGTCTACTCGCCCTTCTCACCGGGCCAAACCTCCCACTAAGAAAATTCTGACGCTCACCTAGAGTTATCCTCTCTCTGGTTTTTGCTACAAACCAAATGTAACCACTCTGAACAAAGCACACTGTGTACAAACAGAATACTGCACCTCTGGTATGCTTAGAACTTGAGTTCTCCGTGCTTTTCAGATCTTCTCTACCACTTCTTTTCCCTTTGATGATTGCTCTGCTAAGCTTCATCACTGTAATCCTGATGAATGAAAAAATATCTTCAGGCAACTCATAAAAAACCCTTCTCTAAAGATGGAAAAAACCCCAGTGACCCTACAAATTAAAGTAACAGGATTTTTTTTCTTCTTGGCATCATAAAAGCCATTTTAGGGTAAGACTAAGGTCATGTTGCTCCAGAGATAATCTGCACAAAGACAAATTATAATTTGGGTATGACAAAGCAACAGATCATTTGCATCAATCTCAATCATGTTAGTTCCTGAACACATTCTTAAAATGATGCTAAAGCACAGCCAGTGGCTGCTTCTAAAGAAATTATGGATTACTTTTAAAGTAATTATGGATTGCTAGGTGAAATTACTGGGCTAAAACTGGTGGAGTTTTGGACTACCCTGATCTATCAGAAGCTAAATAAAGTGATTGTGACAAGCACCTGCAGGAGGTTCACAGGCACCTCTGAGCTGTCTCTTGACAGAAGCTGTGCTGCTATCACAGAATGTAACTCCTTTTTCAGACATTACATTGCACATGAGACCAGATGAAAAGAATTCCTCACCACTTGCCCTACAAGCTCCTTGGTAATTTTGCAGTGGCAGGGTGTTCAGACTTTGACAGCTGAGATCCACGAATGTTCTCTGATGGTGGCACATGGGCTGGTGGTTGTTAACTTTGACAGCTCTGAGGTAAAACACAGTATTTCACTATTTCTGGGAGTGCAAAGGGACAGCTGTAAGGCATTTTGACACTTCATTTTTGAACAAAGTTATGGTTTAACATACAGCGGAAGAAATCAGTTTGACAGGGACTGCTGAAACAAAGCAAATAACTGTAAACTGGCGTTTATTTATGGAAAATGGAATGCTTCATTAACAAACATTTTTAAATGGGATATGAACAACACCTTACAAAACAAATGAGTTCACATTGGATTGAGTGACATAATATGGCAGCAGCTTAAAAAAAATTACACTTACAGTAGCCCATAAGTTACAATTAATGGTAACCCTGGGTAACAGATTTGTTTCACTTGCCACCTTGCATTAAAAACCAAACACAATCAGTAGCGACGGTTGAAACGAGGATCGTTCGGTCTGTTTGCTCTTTCCTGGCCAGCAAATCCTTCTCCTTGCATTCCTCCTCCGTGCATGATCTGACTCTGATTGCCACCCTGCATGAAACTGCCACGCCTGCAAAGGGATTCAGACAGTTTTATGTTCTCTCATGCTGGTATAGTCAGGTTGCTAGAACGGGTGTTCTTTTTGCATGATTTTTCACTCTTCCATAAAATGCACTACATAAAACCCATGGGGATTATTTTATTATTCCTTGATATTCAAGTAACAAATTAGATAACTGATACTCCCATAAAATGTTTCTCTGGCTAATTTAAATAGAAGAAATGCCCCTTAAAAGGAAAAAAACCCACTTTGCTGCTTTTAAAGTTCTTACCCTGACATGCCTCCACGATGCATCACATGGCCAGGTCTGCCTCTACCACCACCTAAAAAAGTTCAAATGCTTCCTTTATATCCACAGCAAGAGTTTTACTTCATCTCCAAGGATAATGTCTGTATTTTCTTCTTTACATAGCACAGCTAAGGAGCTGTGCAAGAACCATACCTTGCCATCTCTCATGATCCCGTCCTATCATCCCTCCATCCACGCTGCTCTGCCAGGAACGATCTTGGTGCCCTTCAAACTTTCGACTGTGATCTCCCCAGTCACGTCCATCCCTGTAAAAACATGAAATTCCCATCTTCTCACATGAACCAGAGCACATGAAATAGTTTTTATATTTGAATCCAAGTCAAAAACTTACTCAAATGCTTTACCAAGGCTCATGTGAGTATTATATTTATATTCCTATCTGCTAAGTCAAATCTTGGTAGAATCTTTCTGCTCAAACCAACTAAGATGACAACTAAACAAGATACCGGGGAAGAACCACTATCCTGAAAATAGCAAGCTTTGACAGGAATGTTAGTTAAAATTAATGGAAAGCACGATGACTCTAAGATGTGAGGTTATTAAAAAAAATCAGGTCAAGTGCATGTTTTGATGCACAAGGCATCAAAACAGTCCATCCAACACACCTGTGGTGAAGGCTGGAAAAAAAAAGAACTGTACTTCCAAAAACTCTGATACATGGAAATACTCCTTGGGTGCACAAGCAGGGATGTTTCCAGCACTAACCGTGACTGTGGGGGTATCCCTCTGCTCTCACTCATCCTTCTGTCAGAGCCGTAGCTTCCCCAGCTCTCCCGGGAGTCCCGCGAGTGCCGGTCGGGGCCTCCGTGGCGCTCGTCTGGGTAATGCTGGAAGGCACAGAACTCTCACAGGGTGCAAAACACAGACCTGCTCTCTGTGTGAATCTGCTCTCTGTGTGAACCTGCTCAGCTGTAATTACTCCATCTCAGAATCATCTCAGAGGGAAGGGACCTCCTGACGTCTACTCAGGGTCAGCCAGGTCAGGCTGTCCAGAAGAGTCTCCCAGTGGGTTTTGAGGATCTTCCCAGCTAGAGACTTCCCAGGTTCTCCATGCAACCTGCTCCAGTGTTCCCAGTTAAAGGGGATTTGAATTGTCTTCAGATGGAATTGTGTTTCATTTTGTGCTCACTGACTCTTGTCAGTGGACACCACTGAGTGGCACCTGGTTACATCGTATCCACATCCTCTCTCCCATTAGGAGCTAAAGCACATTGGTAATATCAGCCCAGGACTCTGCATTTCCTGCTCTTGAACTTCACCATACTCCCCTCAGCCCAACTCTCCAGCCTATCCAGGTCCCTCCACACCTCACAGTAAAGGCCACTGAGGACTCTATGGCTCCCTAAAATTAATCTCCCACTGCTTGAATGAGCCCTGGAGGTCTTTCCCCCAGCCCTCAAACACAAACATCTCCACAGTTCAGCTGTTATTTCCATGGTAACCTCACAGAGAGAATATGTATTTTTGTACTTTTGCCTCTTCTATGCAATCTTTTGGAATACTCTATTTTGACACAACTCACTTGCTTTGATTTCTATCAAAATAACTATATAATAAGTATTTGAATTTAATTTCATCTTATTGAAGAAAACAAGACAATCTGATTATTCAAACGTATTTTGGTGGATATCATGTAATTCTCAACTACTGAAATTTAATCTCACACACACTATAGAAAACCAGGTTGTAAGACATTAAGATATTTCTGTAGCTTTATAAAGCAACTCACTTGTCCATCCCGATCTCCCATAATTGTCCTGGAGCCATCTCTCCTAGAAACAGACAGTTAGAATCAGACTGTGACAGTAAACACACAGCAGTCTATAAAAATCTTATTTAACAACAGAGATGAAAAATCCTCCTCCCACATCGTGCCACATTATCCACAAAAGGCATGGACAGCTGGAACATATGGAAACCATGACACATTTTGGATCCCTGGAAAACCCAGTTAGTCCTAAGGTATAGACCAAAATATTCTTGTTAAAATTCTAGGTGCCTACAATATTATTTAGAAGTTTTCCAGAATCCTACAAATATGTAGCATTGTAAAAATACTTTGTCCAAGCCTGCCAGAAGCTTTAACTCATGTCACAGTAGGAATCTTTTCATGGCTTTGGAAGAGAAAGTCCACAGCCAGTAAATAGCCCTTGAAAAATAAAATGCAAACCAAGCACACAGTAAAGGCAGCAAAATGTGACAATAAATACCTATTTTTGTCTTTTGTTTTCAGGCACCAGTGGAGGTAGAACACCAACCTGTCTATTGAATGCTCCTGGTAACGCCCACGATCCCTGTGATCGAAGTCATGGAAGCGATCCTGGCGACTGAAATCTGAGTGGTACCTGTCGTTCATGGCCATTCGTTTTGCCTCTGGCCAGTAGGGATCATCCCTCCTGAAAGAAAGAACAGACTCGTTTTAGCCCAGATAATGCTCTTTGATATTGTTCCTCCTCCCAAACCAAAAGAAGGGCAATTAAGTTCAAAAAGGCATTGAAAAACCTGGGCTATTAAACACAATCATCTCGATGGAACCAACAACTGCTGAGAGCACATGCTGATGAGACAGAACCTGTAAGTGACGTTTTCCAGTGGCACCATGAGGATTTGGTGGCTTTACCTGCCATCTATGTCATAGGGTCTCCTCATGGCAGAGCGCCGCTCCTGCTCGTAGCGCAGCTGCTCGTGCTGCCGCCGCAGCTCCTCCCTCTCGCGCTGGATCCGGTCCTGCTCCCTCCTCCTCTCGTGCTCGATGTGCATCCGTTCCCTTTCCAGCCTCTCCCTCTCCATCCGCTCCCGTTCCAGGCGCTGCCGTTCGATTTCCAGCCTCTCCCGAGCGATCTCGAGCCTCTCCCTCTCCTCCCGTTCGCGGATGGTCTGGAGGTGCTGCTGCCTCTCCCGGCGCTCACGTGTGCTGTTTGAAGAGACAGAAGTTACACGTGTAATCCTCCAACAAATAAAGCAAGGTAAGATAAAAGTGTTAAAAATGCTGCAAACTTACATCATCTCCTTGAAATTACACCTGGGCAGGGCATGGAGGGAAAGTACTCAGTGCACACATGAATTTATTTAGAGACTGAGCAAATGACTCCCACAAAACCCACCCCTGCGGGCAAATACTTCTATATGGTCAAGAGAATCTGAATCCAAATGCCCACAGCTCATTTCTTATACCAAAACAAAGTATCTGTGAAGAATATTTTATTTCTGTGAAGAAAGCCAGGATGGTATGGTGGCTAACGAGTCCACTAACGCTCAGGAATTTAACTATGAGGGAGAAACTTTTTCCTCTCCAATAAAAATAACAAAAGCATTTTCCTCCTGTTCAATTCAACTACTGTTAGGCGAGAAATAGAAGTTTTGTAACGTGTGGAAAATGTGGAATTGAGGTCACAGTTCTAGCAAAGAAGTTTGAAGGATGGCAATTATCACCTCTAAACATTAGGAAACCTATTAAACATATGAAACAAAGAAAAAGCCCCACCAAAAATAATTCAACACCTAAATTAAGTTCAACAGATACCCATAAAAATATAACAAAGTTACAAGTGGGGAAAAAAAATTGAAGGCCTTTTTATCTCTAAGTCTTATTTGAATAAAAATAAAAATTATATATATTTTAGGGGAAAAACCCCAACAATGTCAGTGCTGCTCTTACCGGCGCTGCTCTGCCTCCCTCATTTTTCGCTGTGCTTTGATTTTGTCAAAGGGGACAATCCCTTGTCTCTCTCTGCTCTCTGATTTGCGGTCCTGGCTCTTAACACTCTGTGTATTTAAAAGAGAAACTTTAATTTATTAAAGGACAACCATCACAAACACTACTCTAAACTCTGTTTCCATTTGTACAATTCGTATCTCTAAGGTTGGTCTCTGCTTTTTTCCAAAAGCTGTTTTATTTTAAACATTACAGACACCATGTATCAATACAGTAATAATACCTTCCCCCATTTGGCAGGATTTGAGTGCTGATTATGAGATCAGCCAAATGAGGGGTATTTTACGAATTAAGATCTAAACCCCTGTTATAGAAACTCTAATTGGACAAACTGGCAAGACAAGTGTGGGTCACACATAGCCTGGCAGGATTCAGGAACTGTTTCTAAGGAAGATGTTTCCCATGCAGAAGCATTACTTACTCTGTCTTTTGACGTAGTGGATGTTTTCACACTAATAACAGGTTCTCCTTTGGATTTATCCATGACTACTGTTCTCTCTGTTCCTTTACTTCCTAAATAAATCAGAAGTGGAAAAAACCAAACTCCATGACATACACCACTCATTGCTGTGCCAGAAGTTCTGTTCTCTAAAATGTGAAAATGGGCATTTAACTCTCTCTTCAAAAGCAGTTATTACACTCCACCTAATCAGGTACTCCTTTTAAGGATTGCACAATGTCAAACATCTCCCCTTCCCCTTATACATTCTGGATTTCCAACTAAGAATCAGAAACAATCCTAGAATATTTCACTGTTAAGAACTACTCACAATTAAATATTCCTACCTCAACATATCTTTTATTCTATAAAAGAACAACAGCCAAATTACCTGATTTAATAGTTTTAGGTTGATCTGATGAACCAGACTTCTGGTCATCTTTATCTTTTTTTTCTTTTTCATCTTTGTCTTCTGTCTTTTTAGTGTCATCTTTTTGGTCAGATTTCTCATCCCTTTTAGCACCGCCAGGTCTGTGGATAGATATTGATACAGATTAGACTAATACAGACTAAGAGAAAAGAAAACGCAAGGAAAATGCCACCAACACAGCAATGAAGTAGAATTCTGATGTGGTAACAGTCATAATTAGATTTCCAAACTTTTCCTTCCACAAGTTCCTGCTCCATAAAATGAGATATTCAGACCATCCCGTGCAGTTGTCAAGAACTTGGCCAGGATTCAGGTATCTCAGCTGGAAGCATGAGGGCAAATTCACACCACCACGTGCTTAATGCCCACAGAGTTTCTTATACAACATGACAATGAACTATTTTTGCCAGGCAACTGGGTGAAATAAAAGCAGGAAGTTCTCAGCAAGTAGCATTTAATAGAAGTTATGCCTCAAGAAGACAATTAAGGCAAAGTGCTTAGTGTTTAATTCACTCTCTTAGTGCCTCATTCAGCTACTTTCAGTAGTGCTAGAGAGGAAGAGCACAGTGCTCAAGAGGAACATGATCTGGGAACAGGTCTTGGACAACTTTCTTTTAACTGTCTGGGACCTGGAGGAAACTGTATTCCAATGAGACACAAGGTAATGAAGAAAGTGAAATTCTCAAATGGTCTTTCCTACAGATTTAAGACATGAAAGCCCCACAATCATTAATAAAACCCCAATAGGGCTAAATTAAAAGGTGTGCTTCAAAGTGCAACTTTCCAGTGCCTACTTTAAAGCATGCAATAGCAACATTTTAAGCTGGGCACTGAACATCAACTGAAGTTTATCTTGTAGTAAAAGCTGAAAAGTCCATGTACTCCTGGTTTTGAATGTCTGCCACAGAAATTCTTACTGTAACTTTGTTTTGCCTGACATCAACACAGACTGAAGAACAGCAAAACACCTTTGGTAGGAGAATTTTTAACACAGTACCTCTCACTGACTGTTTCTCTCTTTGCTTCACTCTCTTTTTTTTCACTTGTCTTCTTCCCAGCGGGTTCATTTTTTGCCTGAAATTTATTTTGCACATCATCAGCTGAGAATGTGGCCTCGATCATTTGCACAATCTGGTGGGAACTCGCTATCTCTGAGGACCAGTACTCACTTTTTCCACAGAAATGATCTTGCCATGCAGCTCTGTCTTGTGCAGGTGAGTGATGCACTTTGTGGCCTCCTCGGCCGTGGACATGGTGACAAAGCCGTAGCAGCGAGCGCCAGGACTGCGAGCGTTGGTCACCACCTTGGCACCCACCACCTTCCCAAAAAAAACAGGAATTACTCTCCCTGTGACAAATCCCTCACGTTTAACATCAAGAACTACAAGCTCCTTTTCTGCTCTTTTTAATTCCTGGCCATTACCACGCAGGAAAGTTCTGGTTTTGAGAGATTAACAAATACAAAAGGAGCATTGCTTGGAGCTGACAGTGTTTCTGTTACCAATAGAATGCTACAAAAGTTGAATAAAGAGGTGGGAGACAAAGAGTGAATTCTCTTCTGGAGAAAGACCACAAAAGAACAATATGAAAAAAAAAGGGCATCTAACTTTACATCAACATCACTTTGTTTAAGTATAAAATAGTAAAAACCAATACAAATTTTTAAGCCAATTTCTACATATATGCTAATGCTCAACTGCTAAGTGCCAGCTTCCGTCCAAAAAAAGTTTATATGTCACTGCTGAGGCAGATCAACAATGTCATCTGCAATCTTCTTTACAAAACAGGAAGTTTCCCCAAAAAGTAGAGCTTGAAAAAGGCACATAAATCGTGTTTTCTTATGCTCAGATACTCAACACAGCTCACTTTGTAATGGAGAAATCAATCACATTTCAGGTGTGATGTTTCAAAGTACAGCTGAATGAAGAACCTACTTCTGAGCATTTGATTTATTGTACATGTACATCTACTTCCAGGAAGCTTAGCCTTTGCTAATACCCTGAAGACAATAACAATATTTTATTTAAATGACTAAATGGCACCATGGCACCTATCTAGAGCAAAATACTAGGTTGGCTGTTGTTTAGTTTTTAATCACATTTAAAATTTTGTGGCACATCTCTACAATCAACATTTTTGGTTACCAGATAGAATTCTAAGCAAATCAATGGAAGTATTGCATCACAAGGAGCATTAAAAAGGTTTTACCAGTCCCACGACTTTCAATCTCAAAGCTACAATTAATCCATTTTTGTACCTGTCTGTAAAGTAATTTTTAAGTTTCAGAGTATTTTCATCAGTAAAACATTCAACAGCAGGTTGTCAGCACATAGAATTTGCTTTTACTACAATCTGCTGATAGTAATGTGTAAAAGGGCTTCAGAGGTCTGACAAAAATCCTTACTGATGGCTCTGACACCAGTCTTTTATTGAGCTCTTTCCATTTTCCAGCTGACAGGGAGATTTGACATTTTGCCT
Source organism: Pachycephala philippinensis (assembly GCA_013397055.1). Classification (NCBI taxonomy): domain Eukaryota; kingdom Metazoa; phylum Chordata; class Aves; order Passeriformes; genus Pachycephala; species Pachycephala philippinensis. Next base: position 60,444 of record VWZT01015581.1, on the reverse strand, counting down.
GTCCTTAACAGCAACTGCAGGACCTCCCCTGCCAGCAAAACCAAACAACACCTCCCCATATCCCAAACTACCCAAACAAGTGTTTTTTAAAGGAACTGCCAACTCCTGATAAAAATAAAACCTTCAGTATTAAGGCAATTCCTAAGAAATTCCCCAGTAATTTTGTCTTAACGTTTACTGCGTATTTTACTTAGTCCTAAGGAAGTCTTTAATAAACATTAAATTCACAGTTGAATGTGAATTTTCAGCAGGTGAAGATATTGTACTGCAGCACAGGAGACAGAAGAATGTGTAAAGTTATTGACTATTTCAAATAAAGGATCACAAAGGGAATTTTATAGTTGTTTGGAAGCGAGCAACAGAATAAAAAAAAGCCCCAGTCATTCAGTGTGATTTTTATCTTGATATCCCACAATATTCTTGATAATTGGTTTCCTTTCATTGATACTTCCAGTGATGGGAGTTTAGAAAGTCTTTTTAACACAGTTTCTAGCAGAAAAAACCAAATAAAACAAACACCAGAACAAAAACAAGCCAACAAAAATAACTCCTTACCTTCCCATATTTGCTAAACAGATTCTTCAGATCTGTAGCTCTGGTGGTGGAAGCCAATCCACTCACCCAAAAGTTTCTACCAGAACCGCTAGCACTGCGACCTAGTTGGGAAAACAAACAGACAAAACCAAAACATACCCCAAATCCTAATTATTTGAATTAATTACTTGAATTATTATGTGAATTCAAACGGAGCAGGATCACAGATCTTTAATTTTTTAAAATCACAGAGGAGTGAAATGCATTGTGTGACATTCTCCTCCCATGATTTGCTTTGCTGAAGGTAAGGAGCATTACAAGTCCAAAAATTGGGATGGAACTGGTTTTGATACAGCAGTATTTTATATCATTCTCCAAGAAAGCAGTTGAATTAGGCACCTCTGAATTAATTGAGGCCCTTCAAAATGTGCTAGGATAAATCCCAGTAACTTACAGAAGACAGAAGTCCTGCAAGAGTTGCAGGAACTATGTCTGCACCCCAGCTGTGCTCATTTCTTGCCTCCTTATCTCAACTCCAAGGGAATGCTGATGGGATGCAGAATTCCTCTCAAGGAACGCCATTCACCATCAAGAAACCAAGGAAATTTCTCTATTTCTGCCCACACAGATCCACAGTTGGGATACAGAGTCTGACTTCAGTTGCAGGAGTTAGGAAAGACCTGGCCTGCTTTAGCCATGCAAGAACTACAGAACACCTGGCTAATTTTGTATCTCAGCTACAAAGGTGATTTAATGAATGCTAATGAACTTGCCAAGTCTGAACGCCCAACATCAAGTGGTTAAAGACTGACCTGAACTCCAAGGTTCAGTGTTTACTGTTTCCAGTCTCCTTTGAAATGCCTTTACTGTCCTTCTGTCAGTCTGGGCAGTTTCAAGGCCTCAATGAAAGGGTTTCACTCCAGCTCCCTGCTCCCACATTTCTGTTTTGGTGGTTTTTTGGTGATACATGGAATTTTACAGAACCTCTTTCATTGAGGGAAGGAATTTTCCCCAGAACCTTTCCAAAATGCTATTTTATTTGGGTGTCTTTCCATCTTCTACTTCCTGATAATTTCAGTCATTGGCACAAGTAACTGAGAACACAGTTGTTAATATTCACACAGGTTTCCTAGGGAAGGATTCAGTGATTCATATCAATCTCTTACAAAAACACCCAAAAAGAGGTTTTCTGTATAAAAGTGAGTATACACCTGCCATCAACTACCTCAAAAGTGCATGGACAAAGGTATGTCATGCATGCAAATACCTGGGAGATGCACTGTTTTGGTTTTAAGATTTTTAAAACTATGTTAATGTCCTTTTTGATTAAGGACTGATCAGTCTTAACATCTCCAGGTTTTGCCCTCCCATAAGACTTTTAAAAGTGCTCCTGCAATGGTACTGCACTTTTAAGACAAAGAAATACTGGAACTTGAAAATATTTAAATTAGAAACAGGAACAATGCAGCCGTTGGGAGCCAACCATCGACACTGGAGACATCTTTCAGATGAACATCCATTGACTGCCAAATCCACCAGGGTGAGCTCATGAATTTATTTTCCTGCACTCTTGTTGACACAGTTTTAGGAATTAATGCACAGAACATAGAAAATTCATCATCCTAAATAAAATCCTTTCATATAGGTGGGCAAATAGCAATGTATGAATCAGAACTGACTTGTACATAGTTTTTTAGCTTCCTCCTGGCTCAGTCACTTTGTTTTGCATGCAGACAATGTTACACAGTCAAGCAGCTCCCTCTCACCACCACATTTATTCACAGAAAATGAATAAAAGAAATGTTATGGACCACAGCACATCCACTGGAGAGTGGGATGCAGGAGCAAGGTAGTTATCAGACACCCAAGCTCCTGAAGGCTGCTTTGAAAGCAAACTCAGCTAAGAGTTTTTTCAGTCCACAAAAACAATACACTCAAGTCCTTAGGTAAATGACAGCATGCACAGAACACTCCCTGAAATATTCTGACATAAGAGAACACAAGATTACAGACTGAACCCAAGGCTGACAGGGAGGTCCAGCAGCTTGCGCAAACAGGTATAACCCAGGATCTTGGAAAATGCAGCTGACACGGAGGTGAGTCTGGGTTGTAAACCCCAATTAAAACCAAACCAATTCCTCCTGTCCAGCTGGCAGAGAGACCTCACAATGAGTTTCTTGCTTTTTGTAAGAATTGCTAGTATTTCCACACTTAAAAGTGCTGAACTACCTGCCAGCAGCATGTAAGAAGAATGGTAACAGCCAGATCTAAATTTTCAGCCCTGGGCAGGTAGAAGAGAACAGAGAGGTGGGGTGAACTGCAAACACTCAGCTGCCTGGTGTATTAAAAGGAAGAACTATAAAGACATCTGACACTGATCAAAGTATTTTCTTCTTGCTTATGATGCATATTTGCACCATAAATAGGATCTGCAGGACAAAAATTTAATAAAATCAGTGTAATTTGAAGATGCATTAAGCTGTAAGATTTGTGGCATTGAAATACGTGAATACTAGATCCCAAATTACTTCAGCAAAACAGAAGATGGGAAGGAGAATTCCAAGTGTACAGTAAAGCAAACACAATTGCAAAAGGCTCCTGACTCACTAACAGCTGTTAGTGGGCATCACCAGTGCCAAGAAAGACATATTTGCCATGTATTAACATCTACCTTTAAAAATCAAGCTACAAACAAAACAGTGCAATGCACATGTTTTGAAAAAATGCATGGAAGTAAAACACTTATTTTGACATGAATAAAGAAAATCCAGAAAGAGGTGAATTGATGCTATTTAACAACTGCACAGATTGCAATCAATTTCTGCTGAAATAACTCATTAAAGACAAACACCTATCCAAGCAATCATTGAAGTTTTACATTTGAAAACAAACATACCTTTCTCATCTTTTGAGATTATCTTTGTATCTCTGTCCTCCTCAACAGGGCTAAAGACAAAACACCATATTATTCAAGTCAGAAAGAAAAGTGACTAAATATAAATTATGAAAAAAGCTAAAATTAAATACCTACCAGAAAATATGTTGCAAACGAAAACACACCTTTGTATACTTGATTTAAGAAATCTGACAAGAAATAATGAAGTCAGATTCTTAAACAGACTTACATTAAGAAGATGATTACAAATAAGAGTAATTTGGGAAAACAACCTTTGAAGGTTGATGAAGGAAAGAAATCAAACCCACTGCGTTTAAAAAAAATAAAAATATCTGCACATGGAGAAATAAAAGAGACCTTTAGGAATAGGCTACAATTTCATCAGTCTCGGAGGCCAATTGAAGGAAACAGCTTATTCACGTCACTTAAGGACCAATGATAAAAGATAGCATCTGGTCTATAACGGAGAAAAAACAAACCTCTTTTTCTGATCACCGCCCTCACTGGCTGAGGACTCTTTAGTGGCAGGGGAAGATTCCTCTGAATTAGCTTTGTCTTCTGTTCTCTTGCCATCTTCTTTGCTATCTCTGGCTTCGGCACCTGCGCCTTTCTCCGCTGTCTCCCCACTAGAGGCTTCCAGGCCTTGGGAGCGTTTGCTACTCTGATCGCTTAGGGTCTCTACCACTACACCTTCAGAGTCCGGGGCCTCTTCCTCGGGGCTCTGTTCACTTGTCTCCCCTTTTGCTACCACTAAACGCTTTGCTTCCTTCCTTGCCAAAGCTTGGGCCGATTTGCTGTCCAAAGCTAAAGCATCTTCCTCCAACTGAGCGGCAGCGAGAGCGTCCTCTTCCTCAGCCAGCCTCTTGCCTGGCCCCGCGTTACTGGCTTCCTGCGCACGCGGCCGCTCCGCTTCGGGAGGTTCTTCGTTAAGTAGCTCAGATTTACAAGTTTCCCCCAAAATGTCGAGTATTTTCTCATTTTCTACGGATTTAACAGGAATAGAATGGCACAAGATTTAATCACCAGGGAAATACAGCAATCACAAATGTGGAACTGGCATGGCTGCCACACTAACACCAAGAGAACTGCTAAGCTACACAGAGATTGGAAAACCCTAGTGTACACAGTGTTACAGCTACCACGCTAACTGCTCTCTCACACACTGCCAAATCAGCCCTAGCACCTCAACAGGCAAGAAAAATGCCCCCACAGATTTAACAAAAAACTTCAGGCTCAGCCTTCATATTCTTCAGCAAATCGTTCAGCTCTGTTTCTTCTCTAGTTAGCTTCCAGAGTCCGAGATGCTTAACTGAACGTATCAAGGCACTGAGAGTTCAATTTTTAAATTTCTGTGAAATTCTTTTAGCAGAGACAGTCCAACATGAGAACTGGGCATCTTCTTATGGTGCATGAGTGTGTTTGCAGTCCAGAAAGGGAAAAGTATCTGTATGAAATTTCCATGAAGAAACTCTCTTCTTTCTTCTGTATCCAGTAACTAATCTTTATATTTTAATGCCCTACAATATCTTTTTACTGCTTTCACTGCTCTCTACTTAGTAACAGAGTTAAGGTGTGTGCAATATCACAAGATCTGTTTACAAGTAGAATATTTAGCTTTTAAAACTGTGATTAAACTTCTCTAAATCCATTTATGTAGTTTAACAGGTTTTTAAACCATTTCATTTCACTGGAAGTATTTCAAGCATCACTTCACAGATCTGGGGATATGATTGGGTTTCCAATCTCTATGACCCTGCATGATCTGGATTGTCCATTATAAAAATAATGCAAATTATGTTTGTTTGCTTGGGTTTTTTAATAGTTAATGGTTTAAAAAGTATTAGTTGAAAAGACAGGAATATGTTTTTCTTTAACAGTACCTGGCTCCAAGTGTAGCTTCTCCATTTTCTGTTTGGGAAAAAAAGACCACAAAATGAGGATTTTATAAAACGTATTTTCTAACACAGAATAATAGCAACTCCCTGCCCAATCCCAAAATTGAAAACTACACAAATTCATCTACTACATTTAGCACTTTTTTCACCATCCACTGGAAATGAGTATTTTATATAGGTACCTTTTCTGGCACATTAAAGCCAATCAAAATATCAGCCACAACAGCATTCTCCCAAATAACACTGAATTTTAAAGGACCAATAAAGAATCTTTGTGTACCACCACACCAACTACAGAATAAAAATAAACCCAGCTACTACTTTATATAATCAGTGGGAGAGAGAAGAAATCAACAGTACAAGACACTTTTTATCTGCCATGAAAGTGAAGGAAGTCTTGAGAGCTGACTGAAAAGTGGGAAAACACCACAGGGCACCCTCATTTCAGACTGTGCTGAGCAAGGTCATTAATGTCTTGTATTCTGTTACAATTTCATATTATGGTCACATTTTCTTTCTTGTAGTATGAGAGCTGAGTAAATATTAATAATACAACATACTGATAACATGACAACCTGAAATACAGCTACATTTTCAGTTTACCTTCATTTCAATTAAATCAGAAGAGGAGGCTTCTAAATTGTTTTCAATTTCATCATAATCTTCCTAAAAGAGTAAGAAAGGAATGAAAGCATTTCTTACCAAAAGAAGTTTAAGGAGAATACATCTGTATTTAATTTTCCCTTTCAAGAAGATCAGAAGTACTTTAAACTGTTTGACAGATCTCAATTGCTACTTCAGATTGTGACCCAAAAATGAGGAGCAACACGTAAACATACCTGATATTTAAATATCTTTCTCCAATTACTTTTCATTTTAATTTCAACAGGACATTGTCTATTTCAAAGTTATTCTTAGAGTCTTATTTCACATTTCTGTGGTTACTGAACATGTTTTTTCATTTTTCCACTTTTTAACTTTAGTTTCTAAACGAAAAAAACAAGTCAGAAATGAAGCTGACTTAGGTTTACACTTTTCCCAACCGAAAACATATCCCAAAAAATCTTGCTTCCTTAAAGACCTGAGGGTAAGATGCAACCAAAATTCATTGGTTACATGAGATTAGTTTACAGAACACCACAAAACTGCCGTTCAGGTGAGGTGGATGCTGTTGCAATGACTCTGTGTTTAGGCCCACGAAAGGGGAGATTTTCTCCAAGCCTTTGTGTTTGTTTGCTCTGTTGGGGTGCAGACACCACAGCCAGGCTCTGTTGAAACCCTGCAAGAGGGGGGACTCAGTGGTACCTTGTAGCTGGTAAGCCACAGAGCAGCTGTCAACTGAAGGAAAAGAAAGAAGATTTCTTGTTGTTGAACCAGCAAAATGCACAGCTCTGTGCCAAGGGTTACCTCAGATGTAATACTGATGTCTCCCACCTCCAAGGTATGACCACCCCCCAGTGAAAAGATGTACAACTAGAGTCACTCAAGCTGCACCTAAATGTAAAAACAGTATAAAAATAAGTTAAAAGTGGGGAGAAGTTAGGGAAGGCTCCACTGTAACGGTGTGAACCTGTCTTCTCCCCTTCAGGGATGTCTGTTGGATAAGAATTGTACTCTAAGCATGCTGAATGATGAACTCCAGCCAGCTTCTGTAAGGAATTAAAGCTGGTTAATATGGTGGGGTTTTTTTAGCAGACAGATACAACCACCAGCAATCCTTAAGCTGTCACAATTTTCCATTACATTAATGATGTTATTCCATAAAAGGTTCAGTGTGAGTCCTTCAGAGGCACCAAGAGTTGCCTGCAGTAAGTAACACACTCAACTGAGGAGACCTGGGACAGGGGTCTCTGTTATGCTCTGATTGTGTGACCCTCCCCAAGGCACTGGAACCTCTCTGTGATCCAGGGCACTGCCCAGTGAAGGGTCCCCAAAACAGGATGCTGACACTTTTTGGACCCAAGGGTCTTGGCCCCAAAGTGCCACTTTCCTGTGGCACTGACACACCAGTCAAACACAAAGGCTTTGAGAAAATCTCCCTTTTCAGAAGGTAAATGATAAGAAGTTGAAACATGTATGCAAAAGGCAAAGAAGAAGATTATGTTCTGTTTTGTGAGTGAACAGCCTAAAATAAAAAAAACACCCAAACCCACAAGGATCCAAGAAGGATAATACTTGGGGAGTGAATGTGACATACGGATAACCCTGTGCTGTCTGCAAGTGACATTGCAAGCTGCCCTCAAAACCAAGTCAAAACCCTGGCAATGTCAGAACAGGCTGCTCTTCTTTTATTAACCTCTACAAGAAAACAGAACAACACAACTTCCTTAAACTAGAGCATTATTTCTGCAGAAAAGATACCCAAATTACCTGAGCCGAAAATTTATTTTTCTCTCTCCCCATACATATAAATACCTAGATGGCTGGGTATATGCATATATACACTTTAACACATAGAACACACAAACAGGAAGAGGGAATACAGAAACTAATACAGCATTTTCAATTCCAGGCTCCTTTCACAGCAAGCAAATATGATACTGCAAGGTAAGGAAGATGGTGACTCATCTACTGAGAACATTTCAAGCCTCAAGAATATTTACCACTTAAAAGACTAGGACATGAGAGCTGTAAATGGGAAATAGAATCCAGATCACATTCAGGTCCTATATTCTACTGGACTGAAATACCTTGTTCATGTGCCCATACCCCCATTAAATATCTTCTGAAAAATTACGAAGACCTCTACTCACCTCATTTTCTGTTAGCTGATCAGGAAGTTCTTTCATTTCTGCTTCAACATTATCTTTATTATCAGAAAGAGAATCGAGAATATTGTCAGGACTATAATCTTCTCCACAGTCTACAGCACTACTGTTATCTATTTCAGCTTCATCTAAGACACTAATATCCATCATGTCGATATCCTGCAAGGTATCCAGATTTGCTTCAATATCCTCCTAAAGAGAGAAAAAGGGTAAATGTGTATTTATTACAGGTTACATGATGCTTATTCTTAGTAACTGCAATCATGATTTCACTTACCTGCCCATCTCTAGAGTTTTCTTCTAGACCGTTGTCTTCCACACCTTCTTCTTCTGGTTTTCTTCCTACAAACAATATCACTGCAGTGAGATGTAGCACTACATTTTGTAACATGTTTAAGCTTTGGTGAATTACCTGTTGAACACTCAAGTTTGTTTCAACAAGTAATCGTTAAGAGGCTGATTCTGAAGTCTGGGTCTGTATGGATATAACTGAGGTCACCTTGCCACTCCATAAAAGCAAGCAGCAGGAGCATGAACTACAAGTAGCACAGTATTTTCCTAAAGCTACAGTCTCATTCCACAACACTTCAATACCTGAAAAGACACAACACCCTCTGGGTAATCCACTTAAACGTAACACCTTAAGATTGTTACAAAAACACCTCCCTTAATTAAATGGATTTAGAATTAGTGTTCACTTTCAAGATCTTGGACACAAATCAGGTTTAGGCACATCTGTCACCCCCAAACTCCTACTGCTATTCAAAGACAACAGCTCTTTCTCTATTTTTAGCCAGTCTGTCTTAAAAGAAGCAGCTTAATAGTCTGTTTCCCTTTGAAAATATTCTTTAAGAACTGGCTATGAGCAATTCAAGTAAGCCACATGAAACATGGCATGCAGAATATTTAATACTTTGAAGCAACATGTAGTTAAATAAAGCTAAAGTTTAAACATAGTTAAAATCTAATTATAGGGGCTTTCCATGGAGCTTATCCTGTAGCTGCCTGCTGTGTACCTGACACAATTCTACTCATGGTCACAAATACAGAAACACCTGCAATTTACAGTTTCATCTTCACGTTTCAAGACTTGCTAATAAAATACAGTCAGGTGTCATATTATTATTGAAAGTTGTTATTGCTCATTAATGCAAAAGAGTTTTACCATTTTCCACAAGGTAAAAAGCAATTTATTTTTAAATTAAACTAATGTCCCAGCAGAAATCGAGTTTGTATGCCAAATTCTAGCTACATGCAAACAGTGAAACTGCAAGTGTCCAGACACCGTACCTTTGCTAGTTCTTTTTGGCATTCTTTTGGCGGTCAGCTCTGAGGCCACGGGAATTTCGTCAGGATCTCCTCCTTCCTCCTCAATGGCCTGTTGGAGACAGCAGGATGATATCCACTGCAGTATTTGCTGGTGTGCATTTGTACTGGATTGGGATGGGGCAGTTAATTCTCTTCACAGCAGCTGACAGGGGGCTGTGGTTTGAGCTTGTGCTGAGAACAGTGCTGATAACACAGGGATGTTTTAGATACTGCTGAGCAGAGCTTACACAGAGTCAAGGCCTTTTCTGCTTCTCTGCCCCAGCAAGCAGGATGGGGGCCACAAGGAATTGGGAAGGGACACAGCTAGACCACTGCCCAAAAGGTGTTGTGCTCAGCAATAAAACTGATGGAAGCTGGTGGGGCTGCCATTACTTGGGGGCTGGCTCAGCATAAATTGAGCTGGTTGACAGTAAGGAATTATTTTCTTTCACATCACTTGTTTTTCTTGTGTGCTTCAGTAATTTCCTTCATCTATGTTGGTCTTTTTTTTTTTTTTTCCCCTTACATTTCTTAAGATTATAAAACTGTCTTTATCACAATCCCACAAGTATACTCTCCCTTTCACCCTTCCACTTCTAGCCCCCATCCTGAGTGGCCATGTGGTGCTCGGCTGCCTGCTAGGGTTTAACCACAACTGCATTTTGAAGGATTTGTGACATGGAAACATTGGTGTCTCTCCCTAGTTCAGGTCACACAGCCAGGCAGCCGTATCACCTGTCAGAAATACTAAATAATAAAGTGCAACACATCCCCACAGCAAAATCAAGCTACAACTGGGGAGCAAAGCTCCCTACTCTGCAGATAAGCACATTAATGGTATAAAACTGGGAGAGACTCTTACAGGAGCTCAGGTGCATGAGTTTTTTCTCAATGTGCAGGCCTGTTAGAACCCATAAAAGGGCCAAGGCTGACCGCGCTGTTCTGGCCTCATGGAAGTCTGTGAGAATACATTCCAGAGAGGTCGGAGAGATGGAGTCAGGTGAAGTGTGGTGGTGCCAAGCAATAGGGCAGAAACTGATGCACAGAAAGTTCCACCTAAATAGGAGGATAAAATTCTTTACTGTGCGAGTGACCGCGCACTGGAACAGATTGCCCAGGGAGGGTGTGGAGTCTCTCTCACTGGACACATTCAAGAACTGTCTGGACCAAATCCTGTACCGTGGGCTCTGGGACAAAACCCTGCTGGAGCAGATCACCCGCTGTGATCCCTTCCAACTTCACCCTTTCTGTGAACGGCATACAGAAGAAGCACGAGAAGAGATACGAGAAAGAGACAAGTGTGTGTATGTCGGGGGAACGGGAGAGTAAATCGGGGAAGGACGCGCGGACATCGGGGTCAGGCAACGACGGAAAGGCCGGGGCCATCTCAGATTTCATCCAATGCAATCTGAGCCGCGCTCCACAGCGGCGATGGAGCGCGGGCGGCGGGACAGGCGCCCGCACCACAGAGCGGCGTAATGAAAGCGCGCAAAGGCAATGCCTCTGCAGCGGTCAGAGCAAGGGGGACACGCTGGTGCCCGACAACACCCCGCGGGTGCCCGGCAGCAGCACCGGAGCCCGCTCCCCTCAGGGCCGCCTCACTCCAGGCCCCGGGCCCGGCCCCGAGCGCGCAGGCGCTGAGAGCGCCACAGACAAAGGACCCGGATGGCCTCACGCCGCTGCCCCCCCGCCTCCCCCCGCCGCGCTTTGCCTCACCTTCCTCAGCCGCTCCATGAGGACGCTTTTGTTGCCGCCGCTGTCCAGGTTACGCCGCTTAAGCTCGGCCCGCAGGTCGATGACGCGCAGCTCGCTCAGCCGCCGGGTTTCAGGTTCCGAACCAAAAGCCGCGGCCCCACCAAGGGATGTGAAATCCCCCAGTCCGGCCGCTGATTGACTCTCCGCCATCAAGGCCCCTTCGATATTTCGCCTCGAGCCCGAACGCGCAGGAGAACACGGCACAACCCAGCAGCGAACCTTGCGATCACGGCACAAAATGGTGGGGAGCNCTCCGCGCAGGCGCAAACGGCGGCGCCCGCGTCCAAGGACGGCTCGCGAGCCATTGCGCATGCGCCGGGGGCCCGGGGGCCGGCCGGCCGCGTGACGCCTCCGCCGCTCCGGAGTTGGCGGCGCCGCGGCGCGCGCAGCCTCTCCGGGCCCCGGCGCGCATGCGCGCTGAGCATCCTTCCCTTTCCCGCCCCCTCGCCGTCCCCTGCGTCTCGGTTTTCCTCCATTTTGTGCTGCGGCTGCGGCTCTCCCCCGTTGTTTTCATCCCGCCTTGCCCCGCGCGCGCCAGTCGAAACCACGGCCCATGGCGGAGAGTCACTCAGCGGCCGGGCTGGGGGAATCTGCGCCCCTGGGTGGGCCTGGGGTCCCCGGTTCGGAGTCTGAAAGCCGGCGGCGGCCGCTGAGCGAGCTGCGCGTGATAGACCTGCGGGCCGAGCTCAGGCACCGCAACTTAGACAGCGGCGGCAACAAGAGCGTCCTCATGGAGCGGCTCAGGAAGGTGAGAGCGGGCGGACACGGCGGGGCTGCCTCAGGGGCGGGTGTAGCGGGTGAGACCCCGGCCCGGCGGGCCGCGCTGGGGAAAATGGCGCCAAAGAGGGCCGGGGCCGGTTCCGCAGAGCCCGGCAGGATCCGTGCGAGCGTTCGGTGCCCGGTGAGACTGGGCCTGCACTGGGCTGACCCAGGCTCGCCCTGTGACCGCTGCTGTCACGGAGTGTCCCCCTCCGATTCCCGAGACCTGTCCAGCACTCGGTGTCTGCCGTGGCTCGAGTATTTCTAGCCTCGTGCACCACAGTATTCCGCTAGCCTCTGAGTTCCTGCGTTTACAGTTCTGTCCGCTGTCTCTCGGGCTTTTTGTTGCGTACTGTTTTTCTGCTTTTCTGGCTGGTAGCCTGTTCGTTGTATCAGCACAACGTTCCGTGTGTTAATAGCATGCATAATCACTTCACTGAACTGCTGCTTGCTGTGTCCCAGAGCCGAGGTTTTCACCCTGTCACAACAACCCGTGTGTCTGTGCACAGTCCCAAATGCTGTAGGATTGGCTTTTTTTGCTGACTGCTTTCTAGAAAACTTAAGACCAACACGTTACTGCCTTCTGCGTGCTTGTTGGTCCAGTCTGGTGGTTTTTCGTTTGTGTCTCCAAGTTGCTGATTCATGGTTTGGAACTTTTCAGCCTCCGGTGTCCAGCTCCTAAACTCAACAAAAACGCCCAAATGAAATTTTTTATGTCTGTCTTGATACCTATTTTTATCTCTTTTCCCTATTAGGCTATTGAGGAGGAAGGAGGGAATCCTGATGAAATTCCAGTGATTTCGGAAAATATGAAGAAAACTCCAAAAAGAAGCAGCAAAGGTATGGGGCAGTTAGAGAGACTTTCCACCCTACCATCCTTGAGTTTTCAAGCAACTGTACTCATGAAATAGAACCTTGCTAATCTTTTTTCTGTTACTAGTACTCTTCCCCACATTTATGCGCAGGTTTCTAGGGATGGGTGTGATGTAATGTTAAACTTCGCAGGAATTTATTCTCAGAATTTAATGTGATTTAATAAGGCAGGAAATGTTGAAGGATCTGTTGGTTTGTTCTCAGAGTTCCCTGAAATTTGTATTAAGAATTACCAAGTAACACTGAAACACTGTCAGTGTTTTTAATAGATACTTTTTTGTGTAGAAGTGCAGAGTTTCTAGCAAGTGCAAAATAACCTCTAGTGTTATGTTAGCTGTTGCTTCATGGCTAATAACAGTTGCAATTTTCTTCCCAGAAGACAAGTTTTTAATCAATTTCTGAAGTCAGAAATTTTTTCAAGGCCTTATGCTTGATTTTTCTAGGGGTGAGACAGTCTTACATAATCCTTATTTTCAAAAAATAATCTACCGGTTTTCTAAAATTAGTTAATTAGCACAATTTGGTTTCATTTTGTAAACAAATAGTGTTTAAAACTTTGCATTGGAGCTGAGCAGAATAACTAGTATTAAGTATTTTCATTACTAAATTTGATTTACACGAAATGTAAATTTGTGAGATGAAATTTGACTGTCTTGCCAGTTAATTTGTTTGATTTTTGTCGTTGCATCTGATTTGGAGTGATGGTGCAATTGCTTGCAGACTGAAATGTGAAGTCTTGACCAGATAGAGGGCAAATGTCACAACTTTGGGTAAAAGAGATATTTTTAGTCATACTCATTTTCAAGTCTCAGAAAAATACCTGATGTCTATTACAGCACTTTTAGTGTTGGGATGGAAATAAGATGAAATGTTCCTCTTGGCTCTGAAACCCCTCTCACTTTTCAGTTGTGATGTGCTTGTAGTTTTGGAGAAAAATAAAATTCATAAGACATCAAACAGCTGCTTGGCTCTGAGTTTGAGGAGTTGCTCTTTGGGGCTGAAGCTTGTGTAGTGTTTTCAGTAATGCCAGTTGGGATAATTCATGTCCAGCTGCTGGACAGAGCACTGCAGTAAAACTCCCAGGTAGAGTGGGGGTTTTTTTTCATTATTTTGTGCTGTGCTTTTCCTTTGGTTGCTTTTTTTTTTTCCCCTTCTAGTAAATGTCTGTAAAGAAATGAAAGGTTGAGGTAACAAATTGCTGCAATCTGAGCTGAGCCAAATGTTCTGGGGAGGTCACAGAGCTTGAGCTCTTGCCAGGTGTTGGACTGTGGCATGTTTGTCACTTACTGGGCTGGTAACAGTTGTGGGAAACAGGGAAAAAACTGAAGTGAGTACCAACTCTCATCAAAAAGTAAAGCTTGAAGGATACATCTATAATTACAGTTTTCATTCTAACGATGGTAATGTTGTTAGGACGTAGACCAGATGAAGAGGGAATAGAAGACAACGGCCTGGAGGAGGATTCTGGAGATGGCCAGGTACACGAGGCTGGGTGTGGAGGGGAGTGATGGCAGCATGGCTCTCAAGTCACCGTGACTGTGACATGTGCTTTTTTTCTTTCCACAGGACGATATTGAAGCAAGTTTGGATAACTTGCAGGATATTGACATGATGGATATTAGTGTGTTAGATGAAGCTGAAATAGATAATGGCAATGTAGTAGATTGTGGAGATGATTACAGTGCACATAATATTCTTGACTCGCTGTCTGATAGTAAAGAAAATGCTGATGCAGAAGGGAAAGAACTTCCAGATCAGCCTACAGAGTATGCTGTAGGTAACTTGGAGGCATCCCCACCATTTTCAGAAATTAAAGAAGAATCAAGAGAAATACCAATAGTGATGGTATGCATCTCTTATGTGTGTGGAATCAGGGTTTTCTTTTTTTTGAAATTTATTTATTTCTGAATTAAATAGCAAAATGGTGGCTAAAGAGTACTTGGAACAATTTGGGACTGTACCGACTCTTATGGTCATTGCTTTTCTTTTTACGTATTTGTGGAAATATGAGTCTTAATTTTAAAATGCTTAGATGTTGTTTGTGTACATGTGACTATTAATTAATAGAAGTTTACAAAGCATTTGTTTTTCATCCCGCTTTGAATTCTGATTCACCTTACGTTTACATTACTATTTTCACATCTTTATTTTAGAGAACATGTGAGGCATGCAAATAGTGTCACTTACTTTCTTCTCAACTGAGCAGCACTATTCAGGGAATTATATTCTAGGTTATTTTTCTGTTAAGATGGGGTCTTGCAGTTATTTAATTGCTGAAAGTATTTTTATGTTGTCTTTCTGTGTCTGGCTGTTACATTGTTCATATAACACTGGGCTAGAGGATAATCCCTTCCCCCAAAATTAAGTGTTTTATCTCCTGAAATGTACAACAAAGCATTTGAAAAAAGTTGTTTCTTCCCCATCTAATGGGGGAGAATTGCTCTTTGTTGTGTGTGCACATTGGCTACGAGGTACTAAAGTTGTGTGGTTCTTTTGTAAAGTTGCAGAAATAAGCTTGGCCCCCTATCCCCAAACATATCCCTGTCCTACACAAATCAAATGGAAATACTCAGAAAAAGGGTTTTTTTGAGTAACTAAATGTCCTGAGGCCAGGTCAGGTCCCACGATCTGCTTTTATCAGTGAAGGAAATAATTATCAACTCCCATAGGCTTTTTGGCTCTGTGCTCTTGCTATAAATAACAGTGATACAGATCAGACACATTTTTCTGTTGGAATCCCCATACTTAAAAGATTTTTGTGTGCTGACCATCATAGTTAAGAAATAATGAGAGAGCTTATTCAGTCAGTGGGGATCAGGAAGAGTCCTGGGGGTTATCACTCAGTTTTTACCATTATTGGTTGCTTTGGATGCTGGATGTGTTTGCTGAATACCAGCTGTCAGTGGAAATAAAAATCTTCAGTTTCTCATTCAGGTTTCACTCACAATACTGCTTTATAGATAACAAAATATCTCCTGTTTATTTTTTAAAGGTAGAGTTTGAAGATGTTGGGAACAGTTTAGATGCTTCTTCATCAGATTTAACCGTAATAAAGGTAAATGGTAGCCAGTTTTTCTTTACAAACAAAAAAAGCATGAAATGCACTATGTAAGACTGTATGTTGAAACAGTTTGTGTATAGTGGGTGCATTCTTACTCTGCAAAGAATGAGAACTAATGCTTTTCTGATCTACTTATAAAGACAAATATTTTTCTATCAGGTCATATATATATATTTATGATGTATGTATCATACTGAGTTTGGTAGTAGATGGGATTCCTTTTGTTTGATGTAAATACCAGCTCATTGTGTTTAACTTCCATTAAAAATGTCTGTAATCCCGTGTTGAGAAGAAAGCTGGAACTGTTATTCCTGAAATGCTGGCCTTGTTTCCAGATCACTCCTGGTAGGTTAAGAACACCAGCTCCAGGTGAAGCTGGTGTTTCTGTTGATCCTGTTTTCAGAAAGGAGACTTCACAAAATACGCTCTAGAGAAGGGTAACATGATGATAAGCTTTCCTCTGTGCTACTTACATTTATTGGTTTATTTACCCCGGGGAATGTGTACCATGTGTTCAACGGGTGGCTGAATTTGAGAGGTGTTAAAGTTTTCACAGACTTCATAAAATTTTGAGACGTTAAAAACTCACGTTAAACCTTCTTCTGAGAAAATTATTTAAATTTCGATGTTTTCAAGGCTGAAATAGGCTAAATTATAGTAATGCTTTCACTAAATTCTCTCCTGTAATGGGTGGTTAAGAGATATCATTCAGAATAGCATCTTGCTTATGAAATAGTGATATTTCTCCTTTTTAAAATCTTTTTCACTACAGGAACTTGAAGAGTTACCTTTGGAGCCAGGTACTGTTTGTTTTTGTCTGGTTAGTTTGATTTTTTTTTTTAATTAATGAAAAAAAAATCCTGGGCATTTAAACAGTTTCATTCTTCATTTAGGCTTTTTGCGTCCCTGTTTGTTTTTTTGGTCTTTTTTTTAATGCATTACTGTAGTGTACGTTATTATGGTGGAAAATCCAGGTCATGCAGGGTCATAGAGATTGGAAACCCAGTCATATCACCAGATCTGTGAATAACCACCCTTGGAAAATGTGTTTAATGCCATGAAATGGTTCCCTAGAACTGTTACTGCAGAGTGGAGTTAAGGAATGAGCCTTAAAGACGTAAAGGTTCTGAAAACAGATCTTGTGATATCACAATGTACAGTGGTTCTGTGAATAAATATAAATACAGGAGTGTAGGCAGTGCAAAGCTCTGGTGCAGAACAGAAATTAAACAGCGACTGGACTTCAGAAGAAGGAACACGCTGCCATCACAGGAATTTGCTACAGATCCCGCTCGCTTTCTGGACTGCAGACACACTCAGAACTATCAGAAGATGCCCAGTTCTCATGTTGGACTGTCTCTGCTAAAAGAACTTCACAGAAATTTGGAAAATTGAACTCTCAGTGCCTTGATACGTTCAGTTAAGCATCTCGGACTCTGGAAGCTAACTAGAGAAGAAACAGAGCTGAACGATTTGCTGAAGAATATGAAGGCTGAGCCCGAAGTTTTTTGTTAAATCTGTGGGGGCATTTTTCTTGCCTGTTGAGGTGCTAGGGCTGATTTGGCAGTGTGTGAGAGAGCAGTTAGCGTGGTAGCTGTAACACTGTGTACACTAGGGTTTTCCAATCTCTGTGTAGCTTAGCAGTTCTCTTGGTGTTAGTGTGGCAGCCATGCCAGTTCCACATTTGTGATTGCTGTATTTCCCTGGTGATTAAATCTTGTGCCATTCTATTCCTGTTAAATCCGTAGAAAATGAGAAAATACTCGACATTTTGGGGGAAACTTGTAAATCTGAGCTACTTAACGAAGAACCTCCCGAAGCGGAGCGGCCGCGTGCGCAGGAAGCCAGTAACGCGGGGCCAGGCAAGAGGCTGGCTGAGGAAGAGGACGCTCTCGCTGCCGCTCAGTTGGAGGAAGATGCTTTAGCTTTGGACAGCAAATCGGCCCAAGCTTTGGCAAGGAAGGAAGCAAAGCGTTTAGTGGTAGCAAAAGGGGAGACAAGTGAACAGAGCCCCGAGGAAGAGGCCCTGGACTCTGAAGGTGTAGTGGTAGAGACCCTAAGCGATCAGAGTAGCAAACGCTCCCAAGGCCTGGAAGCCTCTAGTGGGGAGACAGCGGAGAAAGGCGCAGGTGCCGAAGCCAGAGATAGCAAAGAAGATGGCAAGAGAACAGAAGACAAAGCTAATTCAGAGGAATCTTCCCCTGCCACTAAAGAGTCCTCAGCCAGTGAGGGCGGTGATCAGAAAAAGAGGTTTGTTTTTTCTCCGTTATAGACCAGATGCTATCTTTTATCATTGGTCCTTAAGTGACGTGAATAAGCTGTTTCCTTCAATTGGCCTCCGAGACTGATGAAATTGTAGCCTATTCCTAAAGGTCTCTTTTATTTCTCCATGTGTAGATATTTTTTTTTTTTTTCTTAAGAACAGTGGGTTTGATTTCTTTCCTTCCTCAACCTTCAAAGGTTGTTTTCCCCAAATTACTCTTATTGCTATCATCTGCAAAACAGAATTGTCCGTTTAGGGGTACAAATCCCTATTTCCTGTCACTCTTCTAGAAATTTGGAAATAATAGTGTTTATTTTGGAACTAATTTACTGGTAGGTATCCAATTTTAGTTATGCTGTCTAGATTTAATGTTCTTTTTGCATATGATCTGTTGAATAATATGGTGTTTTGTCTTTAGCCCTGTTGAGGACAGAGATACAAAGACAGTCGCAAAAGATGAGAAAGGTAGGTGTATGTTTGGGGTTTTTTGGGTTTTTTTATGTACATAAAAAGGAATAAAAGGAGGAATGTTAATTCAGTGAACCCTCAAAGTAGTTGTAACACATCCCTTCAAAATATAACTTTAAAATTTCAGTTCCTTGTAACTTCTATAACCTTATTAACCAATGAAGTTGAAGGTTTTTTTAAATAGGAAGCTCTTTTGTGAATTAACATTTGATACTTTGTAATTCTCCTAAATGTGATTGAAGTACAGCCAATGAAGTTGAAGGTACAAACTCATTAAGGCTGTCCAAATGCACATTAGCTGTGGATTTCAGAAGTTCATTTTTTCAGGCTACAGTGTGTATTGATTTTAAGAATGAATAGAAAATGTAGAAGTAAAATTGCAGTGGAAGAGTTTTATGAAGGAAAAATGTGAGGGGTTTAGGACTCTTAATTTTGCACTGCTGCATTTGTGTTTTACATGGTCTTTCATGTTTGGCTTTTTTGTACCCTAGGCCGTGTGGGGAGTGGTTCTGGCAGAAATTTGTGGGTTAGTGGACTTTCCTCCTCTACTAGAGCTACAGATTTGAAGAATCTTTTCAGCAAGTATGGAAAGGTATGTAGTGGATATATAAATTAACAAATCATTGCTGACCTTAAATTTAGCTCTTGTTTTCCCTAATGAATAACTGGGTAGGCTGAGTACTTAACTTTGTCTTCTTTGGAAACTCGGTGTCTGAAAGTAGCACAGTTCAGTAAAGAAGATTGAAATGGAGGGGTGGGAGCAGAGATCCAGTTTGCAGAGAACATCTGTGCAGATACCTGTGAAAATGAGGCAGACTGGTAGATCATCATGCAGTAGTCTAATTATGTCTTGGGTATCCAGCAATAGTTAAAGCTGTTTTAAACTGTTCCATTTCAAGGGGTATTCCTTGGAGAAATCCAGTCTTTGAGGGCAGGCTTCCATTTGTT
This sequence comes from Pachycephala philippinensis, assembly GCA_013397055.1. Lineage (NCBI taxonomy): Eukaryota > Metazoa > Chordata > Aves > Passeriformes > Pachycephala > Pachycephala philippinensis. Next base: position 40,916 of record VWZT01015581.1, on the reverse strand, counting down.
TTGCAGTGCCTGCTAGGATACAAGAGCAGAAGTTGTGGAAGGGAACTGTTTGCGTGACCATCTCCCCTTCTGCCAAATACATTTCTGAATGTAATATTAAATGTTTATGTCACTGAACTCCTCTGGCTGGCAGAGGTGGTCATATGTGGATACAGATAGCCTGTAAGGAAAGAGAAAGTGGTGGTAGTTTTGTTTATTCAATTTTATTTTGGCTTTTACAATCCCACTCTCCCTTCTCTGTATATACAATGTTCCTTAAGCTGCTGACCTGCTCAGCAGCTTGAATTTTCTGAGCTGCATTATTGAAGATGTCCCTGCCTGTGATAGGGGATTGATTGAATTAAATGGCTTTTAAAGGTCCCTTCTCATCCAAACTGTTGTAAAAAATGGTGATTAAGTTAGAATTTATTTAGTGACAGACCTCCAAACACAAAATATTATTTTTTTTCCCCAAAGGTGGTTGGTGCAAAAGTGGTGACAAACGCTCGCAGTCCTGGTGCTCGCTGCTATGGCTTTGTGACAATGTCAACATCTGAGGAGGCCACCAAGTGTATTAATCACCTCCACAGAACAGAGCTGCATGGTAAAATGATTTCTGTGGAAAAGGTAAGTGGCAGCTATTTCATGGCAGTGTAATGAAAATAAAAGCATGCAATTTTAATTGTCTCTGTCTCTGACTATATATTTACTTCTGTCTCAATTTCTAGGCAAAAAATGAACCAGCAGGAAAAAAGCCTTCAGACAAAAAGGAAGGTGAAACAAGGAAGGAAAAAGACAGGCACCATTCTGCAGAGTCCAAATCTGAGAAGTAAAGTATTGTTTTTTATTTTTTTTTTGATGTTTAAAAACCACTCATTTGACATACAGCCAGGTGACCAAGTTGAACAGTAACTGTAATAAATCTTGATTCAATGTTTCATCCTGCATTTGAAATAGGAGTAATGCTTGAAAACTTGAAATTGATGTTTGACAGTAGTAAGGGCATCTTAACTGAGCCTCTGTTCAGAAATACAAAGCTCTTCAGTGTTAGTATAAAAACCTGTTTGTTACATCAGGAGATACTAAATCAAATCGTTTCTAGATAAACCATTATTTTTACCAGTCATTTGTCCTCTGATCTGACTCTGTCTTCGACTCTTCTTTTAACTGACAAATGTTTCTAGGATTTAATGTGTCTTTTTGATATACTGTCTGTGTGGTTAGTGAGTGATACTTCCAACATTTGTTTTTCAAGTGGTTTGTTGCTTTTGAAAGAGGCATTTTGCTTTACTGCTTTTCGTAGGTCTGTTGGTATTAAGAAGGAGGAGAAGATCGACAAAAAAGACGATACTAAGAAATCAGAAAAAGATGAAAAAGAAGGAAAAGAAAAGGATGAACAAAAGACTGGATCTTCTGATAGATCCAGGGCAAGCAAATCGGGTAATGCTGGTTGTCTTTCAGAAATGATTTCAAGGATACTTGTGTTACATTAGATGTGATTGATAATTCAGTAAAAATAAGCTTGCTTAGTAAAACTCACACAAACATGAGAAAATACCTTGAAAATTTTGTCTTGGATTTCTAATAACTTACAACAAAGTTTCCATGATTTTTATGGAACTGTCACCAAGTTCAGACCTGACACAGTGTGTGGTTGTGTGTCCTTTTTTGGGCTTTTTAAAAACTGTGGCAGAGGATGTATTTTGTGGACAGGAGAATTAAATTAAATTTGTGTTCTTCTAGCTGTCATCCCTGCCAGAAAATACTGCTGTAATTTTGTGATAAATTTACTGCCCCCATCCTCAACTTGGCCAAATCTCGGCAAGCTATTTAAATCATAATTAAGTTCCATAAGTTATTAAAAACCGCATTAAAATAGCTTTTTACTATTTAGTATCTTCACAGTTTGAAATCCTGCAAAAATTGTTGAATGTCTTTTGTACCATTTATTTTTGGCTTTATTTTGTTTCCTAGTGAGTCGAGGAACCGAAAGGACAGTGGTAATGGATAAATCTAAAGGAGAGCCAGTTATTAGTGTGAAAACCTCTACATCAAAAGAGAGGGTAAGTCCAACTTCCAGAGAAGCTTTTGTGTAAAAAATAGCTGTCAATTAGATTGATGTGCTCGGAGTTGAAGGTTTTTTGGCCTTGCATATTGGTACAATTATCCTTTTATCACTTTCTGGAAAGCATCGGGGTGTTAATGATGTGGCAGAGGGGGAAATGCTTCTGTTTCACCTTCTTACAGTTTTTCACTGCTGACCTAGTGGAAGAAGTAGAGTTTCAATATGAAAGTGGAATTAGGATGATGTGTTTTCCCGAGCTTAGAATGTTAGTGGTGGTGTAAAAGCAGTGTTTGTTTGAAATCAGTGCGAGTCAGGTTGTGTTCCCCTAGTATTTATATGTATTCATACTATTTAGAAGTTCTAGCCCAATTTGGGGTACTTTTCCGTGACCTGCTTTCTCTGGAATTCCATCATTGTTTACCTCTGGGGAAGGTATGGTAGCCTGTTTTGTTCAGGTTGACATAAAATAGGCAATTGCTTGGGAATTTTCACTGGAAATGCACCGTGTTCAGCTCATGCATTGTTCTGATTCACCTCAGAGCACAAAAAGCCAGGACCGCAAATCGGAGAGCAAGGAAAAGCAGGATATTTTATCATTTGATAAAATCAAGGAGCAGCGAGAACGGGAACGACAGAGGCAGAGGGAGAGAGAAATCAGGGAGACGGAGAGGCGCCGGTGAGTTCCCAGTTCCCTCTGACCTTAAAGTGGCATTTTTTTGTTCCCTTACCTGTTTGTGTTTTGAGCAGGCTGCAAAGAAGCGCTGTGCTGACCCTCCAACAGTGGTGTCTCAGATTGATTTCGTACTAATTATTGCTAGAACAGACATAATGCCAAATGATGGAGGCTTTTACTGCTGATATCAGTATTTTCGTGAGACTTCTGTAGGTGCTTTCAGGCTTTGTGTTCCACTTGATTGGATTTGAGTTTCCTTCAGTTTTCCCCAGAAGCTTGTAAATACTTTTTGTTTGCCAGATTTCTGTCTTAGGACATGCTGTGCTCTCTGAAAGCTTTTTCAGACCTGACTTAAGAGTAGATATTGTGTTACTTAGGCAGAATTCTCACCTTGGCTTTGTTCATTTGTATGGAGTTTTTTATTTTCTCCTAAGCTGTTACTAAATTGGGAAGAAATCATTAACATTTGAGCAACTGGTGGGAAGAACATAGAAACTTCTTTTTAAAAAAGGCAAAACCAAATAAACCTCACCCAAAACAAAGAAGCAGTAAAGCTTGGAGTGAAGCTTCTCAATTAAAAGCAAAGTATCTCTTGTAAATTAGAGAGAGAGAGAGACGGGATCGGGAGCAGCGTCTGGCAGCCATTCACGAGCGGGACGAGAGACAGAGGCTGCAGAGGGAGCGGGAACGGCTGGAATTCCAAAGGCAGCGCCTGGACAGAGAGCGCTTGGAGAGAGAGAGGCTGGAGAGGGAAAGGATGCACATAGAGCAGGAAAGGAGACGGGAACAGGAGCGAATCCAGAGGGAGAGGGAAGAGCTGCGACGGCAGCAGGAGCAGCTGCGCTATGAACAGGAGCGGAGATCTGCCATGAGGAGGCCTTATGATCCTGACAGCAGGTGAGGAGCATGGCACTGGGGCTCCAAACTCCTCGGCCACATCCCCTTTGGGACTTTGTGTAAATGGGGAGCACTCTTGACAAGGCAGTCATGGGAGATCACAACTGGAAGACTCTTTACGTGCTGCTTTTAACACTCTAACAGCAATTTGAGGAACAGCAAATGCCGTACTTGTACATATGTAAGCACTGTTCTGGTACAGCAGGTGTACTCTTACTTCCCAAAGACGAGTGACCAAGAGTAGCAACTGTGTGTATCAACTCTAGATGGTGGTGGGAGAGATACTCTTTCTCTTCTCACGTCAGCACGTGCTGAAATTAAGCCGGATTTGGTAAACCAAATCTTTGAAACTGAAATACAGCTCCTGCTTAATACACATAGATTTTTAATTATTGGGTTGAATGAGGTTTGAGAGAGCAGGAAAGCGGGGATGGCTCTGGGATTGCTGCTGATGGTGACCCCGTGTGCAGGCGAGATGACCCGTACTGGCCCGAGGCGAAGCGGCTGGCGCTGGAGGACCGCTACCACTCGGACTTCAGCCGGCAGGATCGCTTCCACGACTTCGACCACAGGGACCGGGGCCGCTACCAGGATCACTGCTTGGACAGGTTGGCAAGGCACTGGCTCTTCTTCTTCCTATGCCTTTAGGGAAGTTTGGTGTCTTTTTGTGGCTTGAAGGGTGTCAGAAGAGTAAAAGAAATCACTCTCGTGCATTTTTCATGTGTGATTTCGCACGTGCTTACAATCCTTTTTTTCTGTGGGTTATGGACATACCAGAAAGAGGTTGCATAAAGATTATAAGTCAAGTCCTAATGTAGTCTGCCATGATGCTGATGGAGATAGAACAGCTTCTCTCAAGGTGTATGGAAGTCTGCTTTATGAACCCCTACGATTTAGCCATTTCGTTTTGCTTTAAAACTTTCCCTATTTTCATCTTTGCAGCCTGGCTAATGTAGGTTTTTAGCACCACAGAATGGAAAAATATTTTCTGCGTGGTGCCATTGAGACTTCTGTTTGCTCTCAAAGGATCTCTGGTGAAAACTGTACCATTTGTTTTTGCTTGTTACTCATTTCTGACGATGGTAGGTTCACTCAGTATTGTCCGTTGGTATCACTGAGTACCTGGCCATCCTCAGTGGTGCCTTTTTTACCCATATTACAGTGATAGATGTTACTTTGATCTCTCTTTTTGCTATGAAACAAGAATTCTTTTGAGTATCTTGCCACTGAACATTAGCATCCAGATTTACAGCCTAATGAAGATTAACTTTTCATGTATTATTTCATGCAGACATTGAAATTATGATTACTGTGTTGATTCAACTGAAACTTTTATTTTTTTCTTCCAGGAGAGACTGTACAAGGGGAATTCCAGATCGAGATGGGCAGGTGCGTTACGGCCAAATTACTGCTTTAGTAAAAAAGCCAAACAAGCTGACCCCAAAGCAGAAAGGACACAGTGTGCACACAGCCTTGAACACAATCACCACTGGGTTTCAGCTGAGATGTTGAAGCAGGACTAGTTTTGTGTGCTGATGAGCATAAAGTAAATTATTATGTTACCTGCTTGCTGGGGTGGTGGCCACAGATACAGGCAAGGGTAAACTTCAGAGGGATGGGAGCATCTTTTCAGGCTGGTATGCGGCGGTAAAAGCTTTCTGGTTGACCATCTTGGGTGTTAGGAGAGAGCTGCTGTACTTACTTAGCTGGCAAAGGCTGCCTTCTCTCCTATTTATCTAAATAAAACAACTGGTGCCATAATGAAACAAGCCTGTAAAAGGACAGGTGTAAAAATCAATGCCATAATGGGATTCAAAACCTTTCATTTCTGAAGAGAGGTAGGAGGTAGGCAGATATTTTATGTAGAAACTAAAAATCTGAAGCCAAGAATGTAAGCCTTAAAAAACCTTACCAGACATAAAAGACTTCTCCCACCAGTGGACACTGTGGAATCTGTGCCAATAAACAAAATCAGTGCCTGGAGTGAACCATGCACAACAATGGAACCTGTGAAAAATGAGACAGCTACAGTTCTGTTTCCTGACAGCTTATAGAAAGATAACATCCAAAAAGCCAAATTTTTGCAATTCTTGAAAAAAACCTTGTTTTGGTTCTTAGCATAACTGGGTCCTGTTTGCCTTTCAGCACTACCCGGACGAGCGGCACGGGGGGCCTGACCGTCACTCCCGGGACAGTTGGGGTGGCTACGGCTCCGACAGAAGGATGAGTGAGGGAAGAGGGATACCCCCACCAACCCGGTTAGTGCCTGGCAAATCAGGGAAGTGATTGGGGATTCTTAAAATTTCCTCTGAACCTTTGAAGGGTGACAGCAGAAGCAGCTTGACAAAGTGTGAATCCTCTCTCCAGATCTTTTGAGCATCTGGAGGAGCAGGGAATTTCCACGTGTAGCTCGCACATGCTTTGGGAGAGTGAAGCTCTGTAGTGAGTAAAGAGCTGCTCAGTTAGCTCAGCTCCAGTGTGGTTACCTTGTAAATAACTTTCATTTCTACACATGAGATTTACAGATGCCCCAGTAAGGCCTACACAAGTCTCATTCATGGCCAGTGGTCAGTTTTTAAGGAAATAGAGTGAAAGTCTCTGCAGTGGTGGGGGTAGAGAACTTAGACTCATCTGGAATCCTAGTGGTTTCTCTTTCAACCAGTTAATCAAGCTGGGCATATTCCAGCTGCATAATGTTCAGTTCTGCCTAAATACACCAGACAGAGGAGTGGCAGCCAATGAATTGATCCATCCCTAAGTATTTCAGTCTGTTGCAATATCCACGATGTCTCTGGATCAAAAAGGACAAGTTTTGTTGTGTGAAGGATGCTGTTCAGCAAGTGTCTCTGTCATTGTTTCTCTTTGACCAGTTTTGATTGCAATGATTGGGTGGCTACAGCTACAGCTTGATTAACCATTTAACACACTTTGGCATGGGGTATGGTGTTTGGCTTTACCCTGTGCTGCTAAGTGGGTAGGGGACATACCTAGAAGATGTTCTTTTATTTTTTTAAGAGATGGACGTGACTGGGGAGATCATGGTCGAAAGTTAGAGGGGCATCAAGATCGTACATGGCAGGGGAATGTGGATGGAGGAGTGATGGGACGGGATCATGAGAGATGGCAAGGTACACTTGCTGCTTACCAGTGTGATCGTGGTTTTTTTCTGTGAATTACTGCTGCTGAACCTTCTAGTGGTAGTTAAATTACTGAGAAAGCAAATGAAATTCTGGGAACAAGGTGACACTTTTACTAGGGAAACACAAAAGCCTGTATTTTTCTCTTTTTTTCCCTTTTTTTCTCTTCTTGTATTAGGTGGTGATAGAAGCATGCCTGGTCAGTCAGGACCAGGCCATGGGATGACTCGAGGAGGGACGTCAGGGTAAGAAGCTCTGTCAGAGTGCTTATAATATCTTTGTAATAGTTGATTAATCTGTATAAGAGAACAAATTCCTGTGTCAATTCTGAAAAACACCCTCAGCTTCTATTTAAGCCTGGATTGGCAAGGGGAAAGAAACCCCAACAAATTAAAGAATTAAGGGAAATTCAGGAAAATTAAGGAAACACCTTTCAGAGTCACAGCAGAATTAACTTCCCTGGGCCGTGTCTGATTTGTCTGGCATTGTTTTCAGGCGTGGAGGCTTCACCCCAGCAGGGAGCCAGAGCCAGATGCTGCAGGGCAGTGGGATCCCAGGTGTGTTTGCGGGCCAGGAGCGGACAAACAGACTGAGTGAGCCCCGCTTCAGCCGCCGCTACTGACGGCACTCGCTGTACATAGATGTATTTTTTTTAATGCCAGATGACAGTGGTCGTGAGTTTTATTAACCAGGGTCACCTTGAGTTTGTGATTCTAAAAAAAAAAAAAGCAAGACTGCTGCTGCACTGTAGCCAAATACTACGTCAACTTGGTTTGGGGTTTGTTGTTTTGTTTGTAATGAACATGGTGTTGGTCAAACATCACTTTAAGTTTCTGTAAGTGAAACATTCCATTTTTCAAAAATAATAAAATCGGTTTATGGCTACTATTTTCTTGTTTCTAGAGTCTTTGGCAACCTCTTGAGAGGTTTAAGTCAGTAAAGAGACAATCTGCTTTTAGCACTGAGATTTGAAGAGAAGTGATAGATCTGTGACATTGTGGATGTGGAGGGGGCTGGCAGGCTCTGCCTGTCTTTAATTATTTTCTTTGTGCCATTAAGTTTAAATATTCTTTCTACATTTCCATTTTAGTTTTCTGTCATTACGGGAGTAGAAGGACGAGGAAGAAAAAGGAGGAGGAAGAAGGAAAGCTGGGAGAAAGGGGGAAGGAGAGAGGAGGAAGAAGGAAGGAGGCCAGAAAAGTAGGATCTAGTTAAGTCTAGGGGTCAATGCTCACCTTGTTCACCTCCCTCTGATGCTGATAGCCTGCTCTGCTCACTGCTTTGCATCTTCAACATAAAAACCTAAAAGCCAAACAGTAAAATACTCCCACAGTCAGAAGTCCGATGTTCTCCCCCCTCAGCAGCACCACAGACACCTGGGGGCACAGGTACGGCAGAAAGTGCCCCACATCCCCCTGGGCACTCAGGGGCAGAGAGGGGATGCTGAGGGGAAGGAGGATGCAGGAGGGACCAAGAACAGGTGTCCCCTGGGGTCGGGCTCACAGATTTGGGGTGATGTCACTGTGGTGGAGCCCCTCGATCAGAAATTTTAATTCCTCCCTCTCTTCCCTATGGTCCAGTTTTCTTTCTCCTGCCCACCTCTGGCTTCCTGCCCCATGTTTTAATTCCTCCCTTGAAAACTTCTCATTCTTACACATACTGAAAAATAACACTGATTTATATAAAACTTGATTTTCAAATAATCCTCTTCATCAACTGTATTATACACAGGATTTTAGAAGGTAAGGAATTCTGAATACAGATATACAGGGCTTGAAAATACAAAGATAACTTCTGTGTATATATATATAAATTAAACATAAAGGGCGTGAAAATGTAAGAAAATAGGTTCTGTAAGGAGGACATAGAAAGAGGTTTGTATATTTATATTTTTCCTGTCAGACTTAAGTTTGTTAGAGATTTTGGATGGATTTAAATCGCTGCTGCTGCTGCCTGGTGATGACGGTGAGGAACTGCAAGGCTCTGAGGAGTCGCTGGTGCTGCCTGCTGGGTAAAGGTGGTGCTGCAGGTCAGAAACGGGCACGGTGACATCGGGGACTCGCTGGTGTCCCCTGGCACAGTGACATCGGGGACTCGCTGGTGTTCCCTGGCAAATAAAAACAGAGCTAGAGACAAGAAACCTTCATGTGCAGGGTCTGGAAAGGAACACAGCTCCTGACGAAATGTGCAATGGTTGCAATTACACAGGCAAAGATCCCAAAGCAGGAGTGGTGACACCGAGGGACAGAGGTGCTCTGGGCTGTTGTTTTAACAGAATGGGGTGGCCCCAGAGCGCTGAGTGCAGGTGGGGTGCAGGAAAGGTGTGGGGTCTGCAGTGTGAGTAGGTGTGGGCTGGAGGTGGAAGATGCCGCTATCAAGATGGCAGCTCTGGATGGACCTCAAGAGTGCCACAGCTGAGATGGTGGGCTTGGCCAGAACTCAGAGTGCCACAGCAGAGATGGTGGGCTTGGCCAGAACTCAGAGTGCCACAGCCAAGGTGGTGGGCTTGGCCAGAACTCAGTGTGCCACAGCTGAGATGGTGGGCTTGGCCAGAACTCAGACTGTGCCACAGCCAAGGTGGTGGGCTTGGCCAGAAGTCAATTTTGGTCACACTCAAGAAGGTGTCACAAGCTGGAAGTCAAAGTTGGCCACCTCCAAGATGGCAGGGCAGGCCCAAAGTCATGATGCCACACTCAAGATGGTGAACAGAGACAAATCTCACAGTGCCACACTAAAGAAGGCAACAGGAGCCAGTGGCTGTGTCGTCCCAAACTCAGAATCTCAGCCGTAGCCAGGAACCCACGTGCCATCAAACACCCACTTGGGTGTCTCAGGGCCAGGTGAGAGGTGGCCCCTGGGAGTCCAAGGCCAGCCAGAGCCATCAGTCCTGGCAGCTTTTGTCTGAGAGAAATCCTCTGACATTTGCAGTTTCAGGAGGCGGAATCCCCCTCTGGGCCACAGGCCTCTCAACTGGGCCCAAATCAGGATTCTGCCTCCTAAAATTTCATACGTCCAAGGATTGCTCCCAGACAAACTCTGTCCTTATTTTCAGGTATTACCTTCACTTCACAGGGTTTCCCATCACACAGAGGACGCTCAGACATCCTCACACAAAGGTGGAACTGTTTATTACCATCAAGACAACAGCACGACCCCACTGTGTCATCTACAGGTATAAAGCCTCAGAAAGATGGATTTCTCATATATCCAAAGAACTGATGAAAAAAATCATCATCATGGCTCTGGCCATGATTCTGAGTCACTGCTGTCCTGGAGATTCACAGATCCCAGAAGACGACATGAACTTCAAATTCTGGCCAGTATTAAAGTTGTCCTGCTGCCACCTTCCATCCCAACACCAACATTCCTGCCTTGCTGTCGGAGCCCACATGGTCACATTCCTCAGCAGATCACAGCAATGGTTTATCCACAAAATGCCCCAAAAGCTACCAAGGTATCCACCAAAAACCATCTGAACTCCTGGTGTAAGGCAGGAAGGAGTCCCAGGACCTGGAAGTCACCAGTGTTGTTATTCCATAAGGGATCCCAGCAGGATCTACAGGGAACCGAGTGACATCCAGAACTTCACAGAACTTGGAGAACAGGAAAACAACACAAAAGAGTTTGTTTGCTGAAGGGCAGGATTCCACACAGGAGGAGCATGGGGTTGGTTGGTGTTTTTTTGGGAAATTCACCCATATTCCCATCAATTTATAGAGTTCTAACATAAAAAAGCAACAACAAAAGCTCAGTACCCCTTGGATATTTACACACTGTGAGTGTATCACCTGTCACTTCAGGGTTAACAAATTTGTTTCACTGCCCTGGAATATCACCACAAAGAGATTTCAGAATTATTTTTAACAGCTCACAGCACAGCCCAGAAATTTAAGCCTTGGAAAAACAAACTTTTCCCTTTATTTATATTGCACCTGTTTCACAAAGAGCTTACATGGCAGAAGTTCCTTCTGCTGCAAAATCAGAAGAAAACGGGTTTGAACACAGATTAGAAAGGAAAACTGAGCTTCAGGAACCATCATGAGTTGACCCCAAAATACCAACACTATTTTTACAAGTCACTGTGCACTTACAAAGCCTAAGTCTTGCCTCAATTTTATTTAGCATTCAGTTATTTAAAAACCACAAGCATTTTACCAGATGATAAAAGATGTTCTTACCACCACTGGGTACTAAAATTGAACCTGCAAGGGGAATACATTTAAGATCTCTTTCAAGAGAACCAAATACTCTTTGGAACTACCAACAGAACACCTACATGGAGTGGGGAGAGATTGGTTTTCATATTTCTACAACTACCCAGGGCTGTTTGGGGAGGAATTTTTTCAATGTTGTGATGTATTTATGCGTTAAAAATGCTCAGTGGAAATCAAAATACCTCAAAGGATTCCGGTGCCTGTGTTCTAAGCCTGGTTACAGCATTCCAATCCCCCTAGTTTCAGACTGTGTGAGGCATCATCCATGGCAAAACATCCACCCAACTCCTAGCCAGTGGCCATTATGACACTCCCAGAGCTTCCTGCAAGGAATAAACCCAAACCAACCCCCTTGGCTTTGATTTAGTAACAGGGTCATTGTACACAATTGTCTAGGTTTTGCCCTTTTTATTCCAGTGTTTCCGTACTTTCTACAGACCTGTGTACAGAGTCAAACACGCCATTCATTTACAAACCAGCTTTAAACAAACGTCTCACTTGGCCAAACAAAAAATCTCGCAGAGGTCCAAGATTAAAATGTATATTACAGCAGTGTCAGGAACTTCCTTTCCCTGAATGTGGGCAGTATTGCTTAAGGACTGGCATTTGGGATCCAGCAAAACCACCCCGTGGAACCGACTCACCTGACTGTTTTAATGACACCTTGTACCACACCCAGCCATCCCTGCTGGCCACGGAGCTGGGCTGGAGCAGCAGCAACTCTGCCAGGAGTCTCCAGGGACGAGATTCACTCCCTGGGCCCTAACTGGACCCATTATCCTCATGGGATATCCTCATTTTGGATAGGAGTTTTGTTTCAGACACAACAGTGAGGCCACAGGCCCAGACTGGAATTTGGGACAGTTTGGAACAGGAAACCCTCACCTGCTGCCAGACTCTACAGAAACAGCTGAGCTAAAGACTTGCCATGGTAAGTGTGCAGGGCAAGCTTACTCTGAAAACACTTGCCAGAAAAGCTCTGGCTATGTTCTTTTAAATGAAACCATCTGAATATATTTGATAAAGCCTCTGATCTGGTTTTTATTTACTCCATGTGGCAGCTGAGGCTATAGGAAGATGGCACAGCAGCAGACACAGCAGAGGATGGACAGATGAACTCAGAGTATGCCTGGACACCCCTGGAGCCCCCACTGCCACTTTTTTTCTGGTATTTTTCCCCCTGTGATGTAGAGAAGAATCATCTCCATTTTCCAAAAGGGAAACTGAGGCACAAAGACCACAATTCAGTTTGCAGGAGTCTAACAGGTCACAGCCAGCTCCCTTTGAAAGCAGCTGGAGAACTTCAGCCCCTCTTGAAAATCTCAGCCTGAATCTCTCATACTCAAATCAGTCTCTTGCAGAGTCAGCACCTAATCCAAACCCAGAGTCCACCAAATCCTTGTTACTTGTAGGTAAAAGCATTGAAATGTTAGGAAGTGAGCCTCAGAAATACACATTTGGCACTTTCCTGTATTAAAAAGAAATAATTATGCATACATTAATACTGGAACAGGCAAAAGGAATTTCATCTGAAGGAAAGCTTTCCTCATGACCTTGTTCACCAGGGTTAGGGACAGATTTATTTAGATTTTCTACCTAAAAGCCCAAGCTCTCAGCTAGCACGAACAGACTGAACTCCAGTCCAGGCAAGGAAGTTCTGCTCACACACAGCAGCAGCATTTTTAACCCACCTCTGAAGTTTCAGAAGGACCATTTCCTCTTTTGGGCTCTCTGGTGGAAGGCTGTTCATGTAACTACCACCCCAGCAGCCAAAAGAATAAGATCAGCTTGATTTTGCACTTAAAAATAAATTCTTTATTATCCAGAAAGGAGCCAAATCATCATCTCACATCATGGAAATGGTCATTTGTAAAGCAATAAATAAGAGGAGTGTTCTGTGCCACACCCTGAATTGTGTCACTGGTGTCTGGTACCTCTCTGGTTAAAAGCATAAAACTTATGCTATCAAAGTCTCACTGTACAACAGTCTGGGAAGGAAAGAAGGCCCCTAAAATCTTTTGCTAAAGCAACAGAAAAATCTGATTCAGTGAAACCCAAGTTGGGTTTCACTCACTCAAAGGAATTTCATTCAAAGGAATGAAAGCCAAGTTTCATCCCTTTCATGGACAAATGCAGTACCTGACACACACAATCACCTTGTCTAGAATTCATACTGAATCAGTTCTTAACCATAAATTATCTATTTACTGCGGATTCAAACAATATTTCTTTAATTTCCTATTCGAGCCAGGGGAGTTGCAGGAACAGCACAGGATACAAAATTTAGCTTCTTTCAGCAGGGAGTGGAAGTCAGGCTAAATCCACACAGCTACTCCAACACCAGCAGTAAAGAAATTTTTAAAACCCAAACAATTGGGGGCTAAAAAGATTTAAGAAACAATTAATAATGATGATTGTTCAAATCAATGCATTCAAAAGATATGAATCATATGAGAGCATAATTTATGCATAAAACTGACAACAAAACACCTTTCACCTTTCAATTTCTAAAGCAACAGTTTTGAAAGAACAGGTGTGAAGCAAGTAAAAAAATAAAATCATAATATTCCAAACACTTTTATTTGTGAAGGAGTTTCCTGCATGGCCAAGTGGTAGCAATGTCTGAAGTTACAGGACTACATGATTCAGAAAACAATGATGATTTTAAGTTTGGCTTGGTTGTTCTCTACCATGACCAGTGATTTGGAGAACTGTGTTTTTCCATGCCTGAAGCAGTTCTGGGAGAGATCAATCCTTCCACTGCCTGCTCCTCCAGAAACACTTCTGGTTTGTCATCCAGGACTGAAGGCAGGGTTGGGAATACCCACAAGAAGTTCCACAGATGCTGGAGATGAACTCAAGTTTACCTCAGTCAATCCCCCTTAGACAAATCCTGATAAGCACAAGTACCCCTCGCTTTCACTTCTTTCTGAAAGCTTCATTAAAAGTATCATTAAACCGTTATTAGAGAACAAGTTAAAGGTGACATTACCAGCGTGGAAAGAAGATACTGGCCAGAATTCAGCTGCCAAGAGAATAACCAGCTGGCAGACTCTGAAAGGAGCAGTGCCAGACGTTCCACTCTGCAGTGACACGTGCACCTCCCCAGAATCTCTGCTCTGCAGGCGTGGTTCCAGTGTCAGGTCTGGCTGTCCCAGGTTTAAAGCTCTGCCCAGCAGCAGCTGCAGGTCCTGCACCACTCCCCTCCACATGCACCTGCCCTGCTGCCAAACCCGCACAGTTCAATGGCTTTGTGACATTCATGGATGTACTAAAAGTTTTCTGATAATGCTGGGGACACTTTGATATCACAGTCTGTACCTGTCTGCCAGGATCCTAAATATCAAAACGATTCAGGTTGTAGGATGTTGGATAGTTCTGCCTGTTGTACTGGAAGTGGTCTGTGAGGACGTTGGTGCGGCCGTACTGAAAGTCTCCGTGCTGGGCAAAGGCTGCGAGTCCATTTTGGGACTTTTCAGGAGGGTTTCGGTGCCGTTCCAAGTTCACCAGGTCTCCAGTGGTGACTGGGAGCAGCTGCTGCTTCTTTGCCTCTTGGTTTGCATCGTATTTTGTCTGGGAAAGGAAGAAAGAACGTTTTTCACAGAATCATTTAGGCTGGGAAAATCTGAGATTATCAAGTCCAGCCTGTGCCACATCCCCACCTTGTCACCAGCACAGAGCACTGAGTGCCACGTCCAGGCCTTCCCCAAACATCTCCAGGGATGGGGACTCCAAACCTCCCTGGGCAGCCCCTTCCAAAGCCTGACAACCCCTCCAGTGAAGGTAGATTTTCTTAGATATTACCTGACATACCCATATATCCAGAAAAAAGCAAGCATTTCTACAGTCACATCACTTTTTTTGTTAGAGTCTTAAAATATTAGTGGCTTCTAATAAAAACCTCACTCCTCTCACATGCCAAACAAACAAGCTGATCTTTTGCTCAAGAGATGTTGAGTTACTTCCTGATCTTCCCTTTTCAAGAAAAGCTTAAAATCGAAATTTAATTTTGTGAGAGGCCCAGCAGTTGGTGTGACCCAAATCCCTCACTTGGGCCATGCTCATCCCTCCTCTGCAATGGAGCCTTGTGCCCCTTGTTCTCCATTTTTGCTCTTGTAGCTCTTAACTTGTACAAAAAATAATTCAAAGCTACTGGACTGCTTCAGCCGTGTTTCCTGAATAAATAAACAAAGAACTGCCTTACCTTATTGTACAAGAAGACCCCGAGGATGGCTGTCATCATGCCCAGGACATTGGTGCTGGTGACGGGGTTGCGCAGCATGATCAGGGACACGGTGATCACCATGATTCTCTTGGTGGCGTTGGCCACAGAGTAGCTGAGGGGGCTGATCAGGTTAAGGATACTGAAGGCAATGACATTCTGGGCAAAATTACAGAATCCACTGATTATAAGCAGCATCAAGGTCCAGGACCAATGAGACATCGTGCTCTGCGGCAAAGCAAACAGCAGGAGAAAAAAATTATCTCGGGTTTCAGGTAACAACACAAACACAGCCTGAGGCACTTCTTACCTGCCATTGGAGGGAGGAATATCTGCACTGAGCTCTAAAGAGGCCCCCAAGCACGGTGCTTTATGCAACTCCCAACTCAGAGAAACCAGAGGAGGACATTGCCCACACTCTGGGAGTGTTTGTTCCTGTCTCCAGCTCCCAACTCTCGAAATTCATGCTGTCCCATAAACTGCCTCTCCTAACGCTGATGGGAATTCTCACAATAAACACTTTGTTAACTTGTGTTGGCAAATTGTGTGAAACAATTTGCAGGTGTTTCACAACACTTCCTTCCACACTGTTAGGAACTGCACTGAAACACTTCAGTGCGCTTTTCTGGTTGGGTGGTACAGTTTGTTATTTATTTTTGTTCTCTTTTCTTTCTTAATAGCAAACAGTTCTCCAAATACAGCACTTACCAAGTCATTCTCTACCAAGAAGGAAGAAAGATCCACCAAAACCCACGTTGGGATCATGAAGAACACAGCATGGCACCCGAGGATGTTCAGCAACCGGAGATGATGAATTCGGGAATCTCTCAACACCTGACAAGAACCATCATTGAACAGCAGTCGGGAAACAGAAACAGCTTTAGGGGACAGGTAAGTTAGGAAAACAAGTAAATACTCTTAGAGTATGAACTTCCTGTAAGGGCGACCAGTGAAAAACTGATGCCTCTTTGAAAAACAATGTTTTTTTGAGTGGTGACTCTTACTATCCACAAGATATTAATACTAAAATTGTTATTAAAAGCTCTACAACCAGAAATCATAACTAAATACAGTCAAATACACACTTTAATTTTGTTTCTATGATTTCAAGGAGTGCCCAGTGTTGACAGTGACTTGTTCAGCACAGAGGAATGATTTAATATAACAAGATACATTAAAAGCTTTCAAATGAACTGTTGAATTTAAGCACTATTGAACTGCCATCAGAAAAAAAAAATCCACGTTGAGGAGTAAAGAAAGGGCTCAGGATAAACTCAGTGCAAGAGCTTCAACAGGTAGCAAGAGCTTCAGGGAACACACACACAAAATAACAACCATCCATCCCTCTGGGCTCCTCTGACTGCAAAGTCCACTAAAAAAAAATACATTTATGTAACTTAAATTCCATCCTGTCCTGCTGAAGGGTGACACCAGTGAGCAATGCTGTGAACAGAACCGGTACCTTCTTTGAGAAGATGTTCTGAAGTGAAAAGCAGAGAGTAGCAGCAAGTGCACTGATGAGTCCCCACATGTCAAAGGACAGCTCTGTGACCGTGGCCAGCAGGACACCAGTGATGATGGGGATCAGAGACAGGTACACCTGCAACAGGGACAGAGGGGGAACTTGCATCTGGTAAGAATTTTCAACTGAGTTTATACATCCTGCTGATTTAGGGAGGAAAGGAGAGGGAAGAGCAAAGCAACAAAACCAAGGATCAACTTTTATACTATTGTAGTTCAAGAAAATTAAGTCACTGCAGGAGACACTGACAACTCCAGTGCATCAGAGAGCACCACCCTGGTCAGGCTTTAGATGTGTTTTACATTGACAATAAAAGGAAAAGAGACTTTTAAAATGTGCATCATCTAATTCCTATCACAAAATCCACCCAAAGCCTGAGCTCTGCTGCCCCCAGCCAGCACAGCACCCTTAAGCACCCCCAAGAAAGGAAACCTCAGCAAACCTGTCCGCACCTTCGTCGTCTGCTTTTCCTTCATGATGATCCGTGAGAGCAGAACCACCCAGATCGGCATCGTGGCTTTCACTGGGGACGGTAGGAAAACATCGGTGGGGACCCGAGGCTTAGGACAACTCCATCAACCACCATGAGCAGAGGGATGGAGCAGGGGCTCAGCCCCGGCCCAGCACAGCCCATGATGGGTCCTCCCTCCCTGTCACCGTCCTGGGCACTTGTACAAACTGGATCGTGGTGTTCTGGGACACCGTGCTGGGCACCCACAGGGCATACACCAGGGCACTGTCCCTGGATCTGGTGGCAGCACACACCGGGGATGGGGACACTGCTCTGGGAACCTACAGAACACACAGTGGATACTGGGACACCCCACCGGACACCTGTATGAGCACGCAGTGGGTACTGGCACACTGCACCAGGTGCCCATATGAGCACGCACCGGGCTTCAGGTCACCCCACTGGGTATGAGTCCAAGCTGGCCCCCAGGACATCCCCCCGGGCACCGCCTTGCGAGCACAGCCGGCGCTGGGACACCCCACCGGGCACCCCGCACCGCTCGGCCCTCACCTGTGTGCGCGTAGGACACGGGGACCCGCCAGAGCGAGACGTGCGCGGACACGGAGGCGAAGTACTTGCCGAAGGCGAGCGGGAGGATGTAGCGGGGGTAGGCGCGGGGCGGCAGCTGCGCGGGGCCCGCGGGCGGGACGCGCCAGGCGCGGAGCAGCGGCGGCAGGAGCCCGCACAGCCCCAGGATGTGGAAGAGCGAGACGGTGACGGGC
>VWZT01015581.1:0-22727 GCA_013397055.1 Pachycephala philippinensis | reverse complement strand
GAAGCGCAGGGCAGCGCCAGGGCAGGGACGGAGCGAAGGTCACGGGCTCGGAGGCACCGAGACGATCGCTCCCGACCTTTAAAACTAACGCGAGCAACGCGTAGCGCCGGCTGGGGTAAAGGATGGGTGAGTACCTGGCAGGCAGGAGGGGTTCTAGAGCCCGCTTCATCCATGCACCCTGTCAAGAGACATTTCTACAGCATTAATTTGCCCATTAAAACACGCACTTTAGGTAATGGCGACTCCCCAAAGATTTGCTGATGAGCCATTTCATGTCATCCATTGACAAGGAAGAAATGGCAGTGTTTTAAGTTCAGGTTTTGGGAGTAGAAGGAGAAATTTTGCGAGAGCGGTAGGAGAAAGCAGTAGCAGAGAAACTGAGTCATGCACAAATGAGAGTACACAGCAGGTACGCACATGGTAAACTTCATTTGAACTTGTTTACAAAATTGACAAAAAAATATCACCTTGTAAACTTATTCACATTTGTTGGAGCTCACAGAACTGGTTATACTGGCATGCTGAAATAAAGATTGTCAAGCCTCATCTCACCCTGGAGGACACACAAGTGAGTTGACCCCTTACAGCAGCAACAAACTCAGCAAGGAACAAGATTTAAAGCTTGCATTGGGAGGAAATTTCTCCAGCAGTTTTTGTATCACCAGGGAAAGGGCTGGGTCTGATTCCTGACGCTCCCTCAAACAGATGAGCATCAGCACAGGCAGTGTTTGGGTGTGATCTGAAAGCTGCGATGAGCTTCGGGCATCACCTTACCCAGTGCAGTCAAGGGCCATCAATTGCATCAGAAATGGAAGCAGTGGAGAAAAAGATGGAATTTATCAAGTAATACTTTGTCATTTCCTGAAATTTGGGAATATTCAAAGGCCTCCAAAGAGCACAGACCCTGTTCCTAAATGGGACCATTCAGGGAAGGAGGGAGGAAGGGCAGGGGGAGATAAGATGCACAGTACTTTTTTACGTAAACCAAAGTCAAGCATTTCCAAAATGACCAGCAGCTTAGCCCTCTACCATCAAATCTGAACTGCAAGACAGGAGCTTTCCCCAGCTCTAAACCACACTGCTCAGCCTCAGCAACTGCAGAAGGACAAAATGGAAGTAAACTGAAAATATACTTGGACACATTTTTTGGTAACCACTTCTGGTTTCACTCTCAGACCTCAGATTTCAGAAATGGAAGCACACAGACATCGTATTTCTGAGATACCCACACATTTCAGTAACAGTCAGATCATAAATGATGAACAAGAATGACTTCAAAATAAACCAAACTTCATCAGTTGTATTCCAGGGAATGAACCAACACAATGCAGACCTGGCCAGGAGCACCCTCCTTTGAAAACCAGGGAAGAGCTTGACTCTGCCCTCAAAGGAAGGACAACTCTTGCCAAGGCTTATCTGCAGCACAGATGGGTTAACAGAGTTAACATCGCTAAACCCAGGAATATTTTTGGTATAGTGTCCCCTCCCCTGAACAGAAGCCCAGCACTGGGGACTGCATAAAACAACATAGTCGCAAATATTAAAGCAATTACAGTTAATAGAAATATCCTTCACTTTCTACACCCCAGGCTGCTTTAGAAAGCACTGTAACAATTAGGAATAAAACATTACAAAGTTACCGAGATGAAAAGATGAAGTCTGATCTCTTTAGACTTTGAGGTACATTATCAGCAGTTGGGTTATCAGTCTCCAGAGTTAAAAACAAATCCAACCTGTGTGACTGAACACCACACCAAGGTACTTGGAAGACATCCCGTTATCCCTACCGGCAGTGTCCGTGGGATTCGGCTCCACCTCCCTGCTCTGACGGGTTCCCAGTGCCAGGGCTCCCTTAGCTGGGCTGAACTGAGCAAACTTGGGGGGGAGGGAAAAAACGAGTGGAGTATATATAAATAATTCACAAACTGGTTTGTGCAAATTTTTTTTATTTCCACATTTATATCACAACGTGTCCACTTAAAGGACCAAATAGCAAAGTTGCTCCCTTCTGCATCCCAGGAACACAGAAGTCTAGTTACTGTACATTCACTAAGGCTCTTTGTTTTTGCAAATTGCGTTTATGATGGATATCCATAAGGCAAACAATATCTAAAGGAATGGTAACAAGTATATTTCCAGCATACAAACAGGCTTCCTTTTTCCCTCTCACAGTACAGTTACAAACTTGTAGCACCCTCATTACATTTAGATTCTAGAAAAGGTGATTTTTCTTTTTGTTTTTTTTTTGTCTTTTTGTTTTTTTTGTCTTTTTGTTTTTTACCTATAAGTTTGCAGGAAGGGAAAAGGAGGAAAAATATTTGGCTGGTGGTGGTGGGATCAAAAAATATCGTTAAACATCTAGTTTTTGCAGCATTTCTCAGAGACTGGATTTAAACTGAAACCAGACTAAAATATGTGGATGCCTATGGAATGTTGAGCTGAAGCTGGTGGCCCAGCCTGCAGTGCAACACCTGCTGTTTAAAACCCAATCTCCGTACCACATGACTCTTAAATAACGCAATCATGTTCAGAGATGTAATAGAAATAAAACTACAGTTTTTGCACATTGTCTCTCGAATATCTCACTGCCAAATAAAAACCCAAATCAAGTCAAATAAATAGATGCATATTTTGTTAAGGTAACTTCCACAATTTTTCTCTGTACCTGCCTGTAATAAGATTCCGGCATTCAGAAAGTGCTGGAAATCCTCTTCACTTCTTGGGGACTAACACTTTTTATAGCTGGCTCGCTATAGAGTTTTGAACTCAACTGATCAACCTTCGTATGCCTTCCTTTGCAATTGTTAGTAAACTGGTAGCAGCATTTCACAAAAGGAGAATTTAAAGGAACGAGCTGGAAAGGCCCAGCTCCCTCCCCCCCTCTGCTCGTGGGGCCTGTTTGTCCAGGACAGGAGGCTCTCTCCAGCTGGAAGTGGCATCGTGTCTGCCAGTTCTGCTAACTGCAGGTGTAAAAAGCGTGGTTAGCAGAACTGCTCTCAGTCTAGGCAGACGTAAGGCAGGATGTTCAATCTCCCATCATCCCCGTGTGGATCTAAGGATATGCACTGTGTCCAATCATACCAGTTACCCTGTGTGTCATAACAACCGTTCACGCCTGGCCAGTTGTGGTCACGTATTCTGTCGAGGTCATCGCCCGTGACCTCTCTGGTGACCCCAGGCAAGTCTGTAGGTTTGCTGTTAGGAGCTAGAACGTGAGTCTTTCTAGCCTCTTTTCTAGTGCTTTCCTCCTGCTTTAAATACTCAGACATGAAGTAGTGAGCTCCTGGAGTCTGTACTCCTGATGAAGACAGCAAGCTACTCTGTCTGTTTAAATATGACTGAATGATTTCATTTCTGGACAACTCTTTCCAGTTCGTTTGTTCAAAGGGGCTTTGCAGGTTGGGTTTTTGCTCCTGCTTTTCCGTTTCTGTCCTGTGCTGTTCAGTAAGTGCAGGGATTTCTACCTGCAAAGGATCTTTCGGTGTTAAAGGTTTTATCTGTCCTGTCATGGGATCAAAAGTGAGTTTTCTCTCTTTTAACCTCACAGGTTTCACACCCCCTTCTGTCACGTGCCCATCCAAGTTGACTGTATAGTCTCTGGGTCGGTACCTTTTCTTCTTTTTGCTATCAGACCCTGAAGCAGCATCGTCACTGTCCATTTTGGAAGTGTCCTGTGGGAAGCCCATGTGTGGCGGGAGCGATTCCCCGGGGTGGGCTTTGCAGCTGGGAGCCGTGTGCTGCTGGAGCGTCCCTGCTGTGTGCCTGTGCTGGCCCTCGGTGGCTCCCTGCTGCTCCTGCCAGTGCTGCGCCGCCTCGGGGGCCGCCTGAGGAGGGAACTCCAGTCTCTTGGCTGGCATGGGAGGTGTGGATGGTTGCATCAGGGAGGGCGGCGGCGATGGCACCTGTGCAGCGTCTAAGAACTGAGACCTTTGAGATGGACTGGGCATCGAATCCTTTGGTGAGTACGTGGTGTGCTGCCGAGCGAAAGTATCATGCCTAACATTCCTGGGGCTAAAGGAGGAGCAGCGCGGGCTCTTGGGCTGGTGGGGGCCCGTGGCTTCTTCTGATTTATCATGCTGCTGAAGCACTGCAGTCTTTAGTAATGAGGAAGTGCTTGAAGGTTTTACAAGTCCTGGAGAACTGGTGTGAGGTTTTACAGCGTTTACTGGGATCTTATTGTGTTTATCATTTTCACTGAGATCTGTCCTGCTGCTTTCGGGCCCTGCATGTAGGTTTATGTCTACAGGACTAGGAAAATTTTCAGGACTACCTCCAATTCCATTGGTTGGAGGGGGTGAAGAGTTTTGTAATACTTCATGACTAGCTTTGGAGACCTTTGGGGGAGGAGGGCCCTGATGCCCATCCCTGTGATCACCTTTCCTTTTCCGATTTCCCAGTTTCTCTGTTTTTGGAGAATTTAGTTTCTGGATATCATTCCTGCTTTTCAGTTCGCTGATGGGCTTGGAGCCGGCCACAGCAGGAAGTTGTGTGTCTGGTTTGCAGTTGTGAGCACCTCCATTCGCTGATCCTGGAGGGTTGGGCAGCCCCCTTGGCACTGGCTCATTCTGGGTTACAGGTTCTATCAACTTCTGCCAATTCCGCAACAATTTCTTGGCACGTTTGGCAAGTTCCTCATTGGATGTCTTCTTCCTCACCTCATTGATAAGCCTCCCGAGTCTTGTTTCCTACAAAGACAGACAAGGTGTTTTACAAACATGTATCATTCCAAGCAAAATTCTTAAGGAATGTTTCTGCTTTGTAATGCTCACCCCTGAGCAACGCCTGCTTAAAAACACTAAAAATTTAAGTGTTGAATTTATCTTTTTGGAAAGGATTAGTCCAGTGCTCTGCCACTCAACGTGAAACTGACTGTAGGTTTCAAGTCCTTGTTCCCTGGTAAAAGCAGGAGAGCTGGGAAAAACATCAGAAAGGCATTCTTTAATGAGAAAGAACCTTAAGAATAAGGGTGCAGGTTCAGATTTGAGGGTAAACGCAGCACCCAAAGGTGTGTGTCTATCACAGGGGAAGTATAAGACCTGCAGAGAGCCGAGAAAAAAGAATTCCAGGATCTTTGCCTGTTAGAGTAACTTGTTAACAATAAAAAATCTCCATTTGACAAACCTGACTACCAGGTGTGAGTTATGTCCTACCTTTTTCCTCCACCTCTCTCCTCTCCCTTCACTCCCCAGCCTCGTGGAAACGTATGAAAAAGCCATTTAAACAAGCATTCCCAGGGTGTCCCAAGGTGGTTTCATGAGCGGAAGGAAGTGTCTGATTGTTCCCAAAGCACATTTGGAAACAAAGAACGGTTCCACAAGTCAGATTTCTTAAGTACTTCAAAGGAGAACATAGACCAGACTGTGAGAGAAATATGCAACCTGTTGTGATGGATATGTTGAAATACAGGTGGAGTTGTAATTAAGCAACAGTTAAAAGCAAGAACACCGCTAATTTCAATACAAAGAGTGAAAAAGAAATATATAATTCAGCCATAAAACTTCTTTGGACTGTTTCTACGAGTGGTCAGTGAGAGTTCAACCCTCCCTACACCTCATCCCACCACGAATATCAGGCCTTGAAACCTGCTAAACCGAATTTAAGATTAATTTTGTAGACACAGAGCAGCTCTATTCCTATTTCAGATTTTAGGTGCTTGGTCACCAAGCCTCTACAAAGGTGACTGGAACTGCAGAGTGATATTGCTGAATGCAACAGAATTAATCAGTGGCAAGTGATGATTAATGTAGTGCCCTGCACAAACAGGAACTGTGCTGCCCAGAATACTGATCTGGGCCCAGAAAGGATCCCTGTGTTCAGCGAGATGTTGGAAGCAGCATGAGAGGGACAAAATAATATCTTAATTGTGAATCCTTTGCAATCCATCTATTGTTTCCAGAAAAGCTCCGATGGAAATTAGAAAGCCAGGGAAAAGTCCTTTTATACACATAAAAATCATGTTCAGAGGGTGACATACCTCAAGTGCCTCTTTGGTAATGGGATATTTCTCCAGGCTGGAGATCACTTCCAGCACTGCCACCATGTTATGGATCTGCAACAAGGAAGACAAAGTCACTTCATGTTTCATGTACTGGTCTTAGTTAACAAATGTAATTTAAGACCTTCCACTTTATAATTGCTGGAAGCATTAATCACAAACTGCTATCAGACTGTCTGGCTTTAGGGAGCTGATTGTTCAAGGAATAGGGACAAGGACACTTTTACTGACCTAGTTGGAAACTGCAGGAGCTGTAACAAACACGCTCTTATGTAAAACTCAAGGAAACAGTCGCAATAAAACCGCTGTGACTGAGTAACAAAGTTCTGAGACCCCTTTGCAAAGCATCAATTAAATGCCCACAGTCTGACACAAAACGAGTGCCAAGTGGAGCGGGAGCAGCAGCCGGTGCAATTGGAAATGCGGAGTTCAATCCTTCAGGCCCCACTGCAGGTTTACCCAAGCCACTGCTCCACAGTTTTACTCCAGTATCACTTCCTGCACTGCACACAGGAGTCTCAGCCTGCAGGTCCCTCCTCGGGTCAGGGCTGTGCCCAGCAGGTGTCCCCAGACCATCAGCACCAGCCTCGGCTCCTCCGGCCACTCCACCACCCCTTGCTGGGGCTGACGTGGGGAGGAGGAACTGCACAAGTCCACATCCATTCAAAAAGTGAGGAGCAGGTTCTGTGACGGGCTGCACTGCAACCCCAGCACAGCTGCACATCCTGTACATCCTCAGCACATGTGGGATTTTCATGGTTTTCATGAGAAACCACACACTACACATTTTAGGGACTTGGTTTAGGGGTGAACATGACAGTGCTGGGTTGGACTTGTTAATCTCAGGGAACTTTTCCAACCTAAACGAGTTTAGGATCCTACACAGAGATCCCTGTTTCCATTACCTGATGCTGAGAGTGCTGAAACCTGGAATTTGTAATTCACCTTTGGAGAGATATTTAAAAGATAAGCAAAGGAAAACTTGAATCACAGTCTCATTTATTGCTTAATTGCATTTGTGACTCAACTGGACGTGAAGTGCATGTGAGAAAAAATCTCTCAGCAAGAACCTCTGCAGGGATCCCACATCATCCTGAAACCTCATCAGGAGCATCATCATCATCACCAGGCAGCTCTGCCCTTCCAGCCACACTCCCCTGCACAACCCCTCATCTTAAAAACGCTGACTTTTTTAAGAATTGCCTTTTTCCAAGCCAGTTTTATCCCTCCACTAAGACACAACAGGAGCACCAGGAGCTGAAGTCTCTTCCTTTCACAAAACCTTGGGCACAGACCATGCTTTGTCCATCCCTGCAGGACTGTTTAGTGCTGGAGATACCTTGGTAAAGCTGTCAATGATAAAACACTTGTCCTGATTTTTTGATTTACTTTTATCAAACTTATGTTTAAAGTCTATGAAGGCTTTGAACGATTCTAACTCCTATAGGCTGTAAAACCAACTCCAGGTCAAAGATGAATTAATTTGTCCTGGTTCTTTCTTCACTCTGCAGATATTTAAAGCCCTACCATGAGGTCAGGCCTGGTAAAACTCTGCTTAACCTTTAGAGCAGCAAAAGCACCTATTCTGACATATTTTAGTTCTTATTATTTCACTTCAGTGCACTGACTTTCTTCCATGTTTCAACCCTTGCCCTACCCTCAGTGCCCAGGAAGGACAGTTTAGCACCACAGTTTAAGCAATACACAACATCAGGGTTGGTTTTCTCAGTTTTTAGAACCAGAGCCCTTAGAATGGTTAAAGCTCAATTCTGGGAGTTTCCAAACAAATATTTTTAAACTCGCAAAACATGATACTCTCCTTCCTAACAAATATTTTAGATTATGAGTTACCAGGGTGAAAAAGGCTCTGTTGCATGCACCAGTAGCTGGTACAATTATTTTTGCAGTTACTGGTAATCCCCAAGTATTCGTTATCTAAATGACAAACTGATGGCAAAAAAAGGGTCATTAGCCTATCAGAAGGTCAGGATGGGGAAAGTGATATGTTCATGTGTACACACACCTACAGAAAGATGAAACAGGTCAGGGAATTTCCAGTCACAGCTTTGCCTTTGTTCAATACCCCCAAATACGCACCAGTGGATGCCCCAAATGCTAAATCACCTCTCAGGTCTATGCCAGGACTGAGAGGCTGTGACTTCCCTCCCTCCTCTGGGGGACACGTGGTGCCAATTAAGGACAGTGAAAGTGGCCTTGCACCCTCAGCTCCTGCTGGAACACAAACCACCCATTTCGGATTCCTCACACATTTGTAACCAATTGAGAACGCGCTGTCACGGAGCAACTGCTGAGCAGAGCACGAACATCTCACACTCCAGACAACTGCAAGCAGCTCCTCTCATTTTCCCTTTATTTTGACCTGAAGGGAAGCTTGATTCTTTGAAAATAAATACATTAAATGTTTAAGCACGTTCAACAACTTCTCCCCCCTTCCCCTTGTGTAGTTTTCTCAGAACGTTTCATCCAAAGTGCCATAAAGAGGTGCTTAAAATAAAAATCACATTTGCCTGTTTTAAAATAACACAGAGTATGAAATTTCTTGTGGCACAGTTAAACACAGTGATGGAAACAAGAGGACCTCCCAAAACACCTCAAGTATCACCTATTCCATGAGAAGACACCATAGGGATAACAGCAGCACCCCAATCTTGCACACCAGTATCTTTACCTGAAACCAACTGTTACAATAAAATTCATACATTGCCACATAACCAACATGACACTAATAGTACAAAACACCACCCTACTTTGAGCAGCACCAAAAAAGAGAATTTATTAACACGAAGGGCTACTGAAGATGCTTATTGGGAACAGAACAGACAGGTGAAGTACCATGGACGAGAGCAGGACAGGGAATTTGGCAGCCCCACTCCCTCTGGACACTGGACAGGGCTGTAATGCCCAGGTCAGTGTCTCAGGAATTTGCATTTTAGTTTCTATGTGCCTTTGCCTGCTCACACTGCAACCCCTTAGTACCCCGCAAAACAACAACTTCCAGGACCCACATTTAGGAGCTTGCAGCAAACAGCTCAGAATAATTGATAAATAATTGATAAATAATTGATACGGCATTCCAAATTCTCCCGTGCTGCTCCCATGTTGAGAGGACTGACTGGCACACAGACTAATTCACTCGAAAGTTTACTGGAGAACATCTGCTTTGAGTCATCCATGATAATCCTTTCCAGCCAGCCCTAATGACAGCCACAGAAAACAAATCTTATTTATTCCATGCAAGGCTCCTTAAGTCATCCAGCCATTCAGCCATACTCTGGAGCTTACTACTGCTATCCGAGATCTTTTCCAAGTTAAGCACTAAATGTTTTTACTCCAGCCTCAGACAAAAGCAGGGGTTTCTGAACTCTCAGGAAAAGATCAAGAAGCTTAATTTTCTTTTCTTAACTGCCATCTTAATCTTATTTCAGCATTTATAAACCAGGACCAAATCAGTGACTAATTTTAGGGTGTTACACAGCAGTTTAAAGGGGTTTTTGGGAAGGCTGAGGTACAGCTGTTCCCTCCCACCTCCACTTCCACCGCTGCCTTCCCAAGAAACCTGAAAGCAGCAGCAAATTCAGCATCCATACAAACTCTACCACCATTTCCAGGTGCTGGGATGTGTTTTCTATTGGACCAGCACACTCCACGTGATGCTTTGATTCTCTTCCTTTGCTCACACACCAGCCCAGACCCCAAACACAACATGAGCACCCCCAGAACACCTTCCTGTCCTCCTCGGGACTGCCTGGACACACAGCACAATCTGCACTCCCTCACTGAAGCCTGAAAAACAAATGTTACATTAACTTTCTATTGCAGACACTCAGATAAAGCAATGATTTTCTTTTTTAATATCTCACTGGGATGTTTCCAAAGATCTTTGCATGCATGACTAGACCGTGATAGACGACAAACCAGACCCGAGTTACCTGGAGTAGAAGGAGCAGCTCTTTCTGTGTAACAAGAAAAACTCAATGCACAATTCCAAAAAAACCTTGCAGTGAAACCACTCATGCAGATTCCTGTTTTTCTGGTAGAAAGGCTCTTTTCAATCCTAAAGTTCACTTAACAGGGCTAAAATGCATCTTTTGATACAGTACCATCATCCTTCCGGGTCACATTAGTACCTTCACAAGTTTCTAAAGGATACTTCAACTTGGCCTGGAGTCACCCATCGCTGACACTCCTCCAAAACCAAAGTGTAACAACATCATCCTCCTGAAATCACAGCATAGAACAATCCTGACTCCACCATGGGCATGGTGGAACAGAGCACGCAGGTATCACAGCACGCTGCTTTGGAGAGAATGTATTTGCCATCATACTTAACTACTTCTTCAGAATATCTATAAATACTCAAATTCCAATGGTTTCAGAGAAAGTACTTCTGTAACATTGTCCCACCTGTAGCACCAAAGCAGTTTGACAGAAGCAAGCAGAGAAGTGGAGACACCACTGGAGACTGAACAGGTCTTTTATCTTCCTACAGACACAAATCCAGATGTCTGTTGCCAAGCTGGAGGTTTCTGGTGGCAGTCAATACCAGCAGCAGGGTCCACACAGAAGTTCACAGGAGCATTTTGTACATTTTTTGTCTTCTCTCTGCTCCTGGGATCAGCAGCACCTTGATGGGGAGTTACCAAACTGTCCCAGAGCACAGGGCCGTGGATCTCCTCAGGGAGTGCAGGAAAACATTCAAGAAGATGCCAGGTTCAAGGTCAATGTTGCTGGAGAAGCCAGGGGGCAGAGCTGATTCCCAAGAGGAGCAGTGCCTGCTCCAGGAGCAATGGCATCGCTGGTGCTCCTTCTCTTGGAGCTCTCAGTGTCACCTGCNGTCACATCGTGCCCCAACGCTGCTTTCATACAAAAGCTACTTCGCTGCACAGTAATCTAAAATATGGAATAAGAAGTAAGGAGAGAAAAGTTGCTATTCACAGGAGGCTTTATTTAACTGTGACAACAGAAATACAGCGGTGCAGAGTTTATTTAGCACTTTGTGTAGGAACTATGAGACACCAGACACTGACAATACACACCACCAACAGAAAATTGGAATGGCATTTTTTTCAAAGGTACAGACCAAACATATCAAGTTAGAATTCAGGTTACAACCTGCTGGTATTTAGTTCAGTTCCCTTGCAGCTGATCTATTAACAGTTCCCCCTAGCCCCAATGTGACATGATGTTGTCTAAAGATAGGGAACACGAGATTCTATTCACAGACACAACATACCAAAAAGATGACCATGCACTACTTTGCTCACGTTATTAGAAATGTCTGAAAGTCAGTTTGCCAAACAAAGGTCCAATATTAACCAGTACATAAAAGATATTCTTAAAGGTGGAGGTTAGTTTTCTAATAGTATTTAAGTAAAACAGATCTTTAAACATGAAGGAATCAATGGTTTGGGTTAAAAGTCATTCACTGGGAGAATCTTCTGTGACAGAGAAATTCATATGGAGTCCATGCTTTGAAAACTGATCAGAAATTTGTGGTGCAAAACAAGGGATAAAATAAATGTTCCTTGAGTACCAAGAACAGTCCAAAGAATGGCCAAGCACAGGAAGCATTATCCGCACCTCCGGACTTAAAACTCCCAGGTCTAATTTCAAGAGTCAAACCAATCTGCATATATTTTATTTGTACTTGGCTTTATTTAATGGCAAAGTCACATCATCCAGTTACCTTCCTGTATACACTTTACAAAGCCAGGATCATCAAACAAGAGTAAGGTCAGATTCCAATAAAATTCCGCAGTGCGAAGAAACCGGTGGACCTGAAACATTTCCCCTGCTTCCTCCTGGCAGTGCCCACGCACATCCCTGAGCTGTGCAGGCACCACAGCAGCCAAGAGAATGAGAGGAGTTTGCCAGCACAAAACACAGTTTGCCCTGGCACTTACAAAGGGCCTCCAGACACAAATCCACAGCAGCTGGGAAGTGCCATGAACGCTCCTGCTCTTCTCTGCACTGCCCATTCCCAGGGAGGCATCCAAGACCCCTGGCACGGCAGGAACAGACTCCAGGCTGGGGCAAGGCAGGGGAAAACACCCAACAAAAGGAGTATCCACTGCAGGAGGCACTCAGGAGATACAAGAGGTAGTAAAACAAAGACTATGAAGACAAGACACACCCCCAATTCCCAGGCCAGTTCCTTGCGCTACAGGAAAAGGTCTTTAAGGCAAACAGAAAACAGCAACAGTGAAACACTTTTCTCCATTTATATTTATTAGCCACTAACTGGAAGACATTTTTGTTACTACAGAGAGAAATAACTGTCTGTCAGCTTCAACAGTTACTGAACATTTTGTATAACACCATAAGAATCGTGCCTGTAGTGCCAACCTGAGCTGCAGACGTACAGAGAAGATTCACTGCAATATGACCCCCTCCCCTTCTTTTTCCACACCCCACAACAAACCCACCCCACCAGACTGTGACCCTGAACAAATAAAAATTCATTAGCCTCATTTTAAAAAGCCCAGCAGCTGAAGAGGCTACATGAAATACTATTCAATTGGAAAGACGTGTGGCACAAATTCCTGCCGAAGGAACAGAGCGAGAACCACGGAGCACAACCCCAGGCGGTCACTGCCACTCTCGGTGGCATCTACCACAGCACACTGCAAACAAGATAATTCAGTGTTTTCCACTCAATCCCAAGATGTAAGGAAATGGTAGAGGAGTCAAATTCAGCTGGAATTACATCTTCATCTCAAGGTGCAACAGTGCAAGAAGAACACACACAAAGAGGAGGTCAGAGGACAGCAGCGATAAGAGCTTTTGAAAACATGGTTAATAACAAAAAGTTAGTTTTTATTTCACACAGTATTGAAAAAATACGAAAGATACATGAAGCTTGAAATAAGCCTTCCTATGCATTATTAGTCATAATAAAGAAAATGTTAATCAACTGTTTTCATGCTCACTGGTCTAATTTGCAACAAGACAAATACTGATTGCATATAGAAATAACCAGCGAGCTACCAGTGCACTCAAATAATCTCTCCATAGTCTCCAGAGCCACTACAGAGGTTTAAGAACAGATTAGACAAGTCCAGAAGGAGCTGTTTTATGAAGGTGATGGACCACATGAAGTCCCTTCCAGCCATGCCCTTACACCTGGGGAACAGACACTGAACTACAGGGAGCACAAACACACCAAAACACCCATTTCCATCTACTCCAAACTAGACTCAGAGCAGCAATTCAGAGCAGTCCTCTCAAAAAGATCTGTACAGGTAACTCTATGAAACAGCCTGTATTGTAAAGGACCTAAAAATTCAACACTTCCAACCTCACTGCCCCAGCGCAGTGCTCCATGTGAACGGGATCCCAAAAATCCCAAAAGAAATGCTCAAAGTTTCTCTCCCCACTCAGGCTCTGTAGTTGCTCCCTGTCACCATTTCAGCCACCCCACACTCACCCTCACAACCCCTCAGTCACTGCACTGGTGCTAAGCACACCCAACCATGATACAGTTTCCTTATCTATAAGATAATAATTTCTCCTCCTCTTCCTCCTGTACAGAAAGGTCAAACAGATGAATCCTGGTAGTTACTATTTATCATAAGTCATGAACTGAAGTCCAAAATTATTGCTTCAAAATTTAGAGAGCCATAAAATGAGGCTGCTGTGCAAGCAAAGTCACGGGGACAACTGGTCCTACTTCAACGAGACAGAAATGCAGTTGGATGATTATTCAGGCAGAATAATACAGAATATACAGAAAATCCAGCCTTAAAATGTGCCCCTGCTGATTCATCATGATCTTGGTGCTTTCTGCTGTAAGGAACTCACCTGAACTCACTGTTGGTACCTCCCTGGGTTTGAGTAAGAGCACAGTAAGGTACCACGGGACCCCTAAAGGCATCACTTGGACAGAAACATTCTGTGACCACCTGCTTCATCTTCATCCACTCCAGAGAACTGGTGAATGTCTAAAATCATGCAACGTGCATTTAAGGACTTGATGAGAAGGGGTCCAGAGCTTTGTGAAGTTCTTAAATATTATGTTACCCATCCCATAGAGTGTCTGCCCAGAGCTGTTAACACAGAGCAGTTTATATCTGAGTGCAATTCAGAAAGGCCCTACTAATGTCCCCATAATACAGAATTTTCATTCTTTTCTTGAAAAATAAAATCATTTATCATCATATTAGTGTACTTTAAATGCAGCAGGCCCAACTTTTCTCCAATTTCTAGGGAAGCTTCTCAGCTGATTCCTTAAATGATGGAGGAGGTTGAGGTAGGAGCCTGGTGAATACAATGTTGAATTCTTTGTGGAATGTATTAATTCATCACACTGAAGTGCAATATGCTCATGTGACTGCTCATGAGAATTTAAGCATGGTATGTTTGTTCACAAAACCTGAGGAAAATGGTGTTACAAACTGGGAAAGTTTGTGGAGAGAAGTCACTGTATCCTTTCAACAACTGTTACCAATAGTGAATTCTTGTCAGCACATACCATAAACAAGTTTTATGGATATGGGAAAAAAAACTGAAATCAATTTACCCATCTCCTAGAATTACTGCTCTCCAAATTCTAGATTAAACACTGCTGCCAGTCACCCATTTCCAAATACCTCCATTCCCTGAAGGCTGTGTCACCTCAGGACAATGTCACCTGTCAGGAAAACAAAGCCCCCCAATAATCCCTGGAGAATGCTTGGCCATTCCAGCCAGCGGCGCAATCCTTAGCAGCTCCTTGGAAACAAAATGCCTTCTCTACCTTTGGCTGGGAAAAAAAGTCTTCCCTGGAGGAAGGTGAGCATGGAGCCTTCTCAGCTCAGGGTTTGTAAGAGCAGCTCCACTCCAAAACCAACTGCCCAGTGTGGTCATGGCAGGACAAAGGAACCCAGTACCCATCTGCATTTTTTTATATTTAAACACAGAACATGGAATCGTGGAATCCCAGAGTGGTTTGGGTTGGAAAGGACCTTAAAGCCCACCTCATTCCACGCCCTGCCACGGGCAGGGACACCTTCCACTATCCCAGGTTAGTCCAACATGGCCTCAAATGCTTCCAGTGATGGGGCAGAACATTCATGAAGCTCCAACCTGGCCTGGTTATTTCTAACCTATGGCAAAAAACCTCACAATTTCCACTTCAGAAAGCCCCAGTGAGGCTTAAGCCCCTTGGCAGCCTGTCTTGAAAAGTCCAGTGAAGAGAATACGAAGTCAAAACCCAAAAGCTCCTATTTTGACAGACAAACTCGTCCTCACAAGACAACGGACCCTGGGTTTTCCAGGATGCAGCCAGGCTCCTAAGCAGTGTGCTCAGCCCATGAGCTGCAGGCACCCACCTTCACAAATAAATCTGAAACATCACCTCTTGCATCTTCTCCTCCATCTCACCGTGCTCAATTCCGTTCAAAAATCACCTGTAGTTTCTCCAAGGATTAACTACAATATTGAAATATTTTTTCCTGGAACTTTCAGGATGATAAGTTATATACAGACACTAAAATCCCCTGTCCTCTCCTGCTGCAGTTAATTTACAGAGCACGAGGAGCGTTATGTACTGACCTGCTCAGAAAGTTCTGCTCAAGTGATGTCTTGAGTTACAGACACTTGTAGATGTGCTGGAAGTTTGTTCACCAAAGACAATTTCTGACTGTGCATCACCACCCTGAGAAAACACCGTGTTCCTCTACTTCCCACAGTTCTACACTCCTTAAAAAAACCAAACCCTCCAGACCTGTACTATAACTGTGATACTCTGCAAGCTGATCCTGCATGGAAACTATGTGAGAAAGCAGCTCCACAGAAGTGCTGGCTGTCACTCTGAGACAAGACTTCCACCTCTGCACAGTCGTCTTCACAGCACAAAGTTTGAAAACACGCCCAGCTGAGCGCGTCGCTGAATCCCTTGGACGCAGGATCCCTCCTCCCCAGCTGCTGCGTTAGAAACCACTCTGTTCACTAAAACAGAACTAATTATGTTTTACTTCCAGTGACTCCTCAGCAGAAATTGCTCCCACTGACTGTTTGGACATGCTGAAAATTGTACACTTTGATATTAACAATCACACTCAGGCACGCACTGCTGCCCCGTGAAAGCCGTGCCCCTGAAAACACCAATTCGCTGCCGAGTTTTAGCAGATTGCACCTCAAATTAAGGCAATTTGCTGGCACTTAAATATTATTCCAAACACCAAAAGCATGAATTACCCACAGAAAGAGTAATTTAGCTGTTAGAACACTGAATAAACAAACCTACATTTACATTAAATTGAATGTGAGGTACTTACTTACCTTTACCTTAAATTATTTTTTTAAAGACCAAGTGCAAAAGTGGGGCCACATCCTACCACATTATACAGACTGAAGGAAGTATATCTGGAGTTATCACCAAGCACATAACTGGTGAGAAGAGATAGCGGCAAAGTGTTATCAGCCAAAACAGACATGTTTTTATGTAAAAAAACTACACTGACATTAACTTTAACTCCAAGCCTAATGTATTGGAGTAACCGTGCCTTAAACTATGTGCTTCCTGACTAACATCAAACTTCTGCAGTAGGCAGAATCGATTCCTCCTTCCCCTCTCCTGAAACTTTTGTGGTTCCCAAAAAAAAAAGAAACGCTAATTGTCACCTGCAGCAGCTTTTTGAAGAAACTGGAAAAGGATCTCACAGGGAGAAAAAGCTTCAGCTGCAGTGGAGCTATTTTGATCAGGAGCCAAAGGTGCCAGAATGACAGTGCTGTTGTGTCACGTGGCCACAGCAAAACCCCGAAGAGAGGCAACCACACACATCTCACCACCCCTAAACTGGGCTCAGCCTCAACTTACAGGACAAACCCCCCACAAAATGACAAACTGGA
This sequence comes from Pachycephala philippinensis, assembly GCA_013397055.1. Lineage (NCBI taxonomy): Eukaryota > Metazoa > Chordata > Aves > Passeriformes > Pachycephala > Pachycephala philippinensis. Next base: position 5,881 of record VWZT01015581.1, on the reverse strand, counting down.
ATTCCCAGCCCAGGCCCAGATTTCTGAAATACAGCCTAAGCTGAAAGTCTTCCTATTTCCAAAGGCACAGGTTGGGTCGCTCTCCACGTGGGAGCTTTTGACAGTGTTTTCCCTCCTGCCTGTGCTGGTGTCAGGCTGCAGTGCCTGGGATCCCGTCCCCACCCCATCCCAGCTCCAGCCCTGCCGGGATGCTGTGCTCAGCTCCCTGCTCTCTTGGCTCAAGGTGTACCAAGGTACACTCAAATGGCCTCACACACGATCCAGGAACATTCCCAGTCAGAGCAGCTCAGGAAGCACCAGCCACAGGTCCTCTGCTGTCTGGGAGGTTTGTTCCAGCACATCTCTCCTGGAAGGACCCACACCTTGCACACCAGCTGCCTGTTCCAAGCTGTGGCTCGTGGTGACTGCCAGAGGTTATTCCCTGTATTTATACTACCTACAAAAAGTTGGTTCTTCCATTGAGGAGCTGTTTCACGGCTACACCAATAAAAAAAGTGTTAATGAGTTATTTCCCTGCAGCCTCTGAGCATTCTGAGTGTTCGTTTCCCACCAAGGGCCTGAGTACAGCATGTGCAGGCAGGTGCTTGCTGCAAAGTTTTACCATTTGGATTTAAAAAGCTCTTTAATGATCCCCTATAATGACCCAGTCTGACAATGTGAGGGGGGTCAAGCTACTCTACAACAGCCTGAGCTGCCACCACCCCTGTCACCTCTCCTTGCCACACGCTCCCCCAACTCTGTGCCAGGACTGCCACCTCTCTGAGCCCAGGAGGAGCTGGGGCAGGGAAAGAGGTCCCTGAGGAGCCCCTGTTCAGGGAGGGTTTGGCCAGCTGAGTTCTTTGGCTGGTCAGCACAAGGGAGGGAACAGGAAGAGCTGGAGGTGGGGACATGGACGGGCATCCCAGCAGCTCTCCCAGCTCCACTGGCAGCTTCAGCTGGTGTAAGCACAGAGGTTTAAGCCAAATCAATCCAATTTTTGATCATGTGGAGCATTAGCCACACAGCCTTTAGTGGAAAGTGGTGGTTTGCTCTTGAGTTGCAGAGCTCACTCATGAGTTACAAATCAGGAGCATCCTCCTGGCTAGCTGTAAAGATGTTTTCCAGCAGTTATTCCAGGACACATTCAGAGCCCCTGTATTGCTGCATTCCCACAAACACAGGATAATTCCAGACATCTGTGAACCAAGTGACAGCGACAAAAAAAGGCTCTGCAAGTGAAACTTGACCATAAGGCAGGCACTGTCACCTCAGAAAACCCAGACAGGCGTGGTTAACTTTTCCAGGTAACAACACACCTCCTTCCTGCCAGGTCCCAAGGCAGCAGGGAAGCACCAGGAAGCAGCAGCATTCCACTCCTCATAGAATCACAGACTGGGCTGCGTTGGAAGGAACCTTAAAGTCCATCCCATTCCACTCCCCTGCCATGGGCAGGGACACGTTCCACTGTCCCAGGTTGCTCCAAGCCCCAGTCCAACCTGGCCTTGGACACTTCCAGGGATGGGGCAGCCACAGCTTCTCTGGGCACCCTGTGCCAGGGCCTCCCCACCCTCTCAGGAAGTTGATCTTTTCTGCTTCCACACTCATTTAAACACTTTAAGACCCAATTCTGCTGCCAGAACTATTTGTGATGCACCAGAGGTTTTATCAAATAATTGAGCTACATCAAAAGCTACCTGGGAAAAGATACATATATTGCCTTTTTCTTCTTTAAACCCTGATCAATTCCTCAGTTCAGTTCACCACACGATCCTGCACACATAAAATGGGTGTGTGTAGCAGGAATAAGAAGTGGGTGTTATTTAAATTGTCACTGCTGCCGAAACAAACACTCAAATTAGAGCTTCACAGCAAATGACTACTGCCATCATCACTGCGACCTGGGGAGTTTCAAGGAATTAACAATGGAAAAGCAGTTTGGCATTCCCTTTGCTTTGACCCCTCAGTTCAAACTCTCTGATATTTCCGTTTACTCAGATTTTGTCTTAGCAGCCTCAAAGTTCAGAATGGTCTCACAGCTGCAAGGGGCACTGTAGTGATGAAAAGTTTTAAACCTCCAGCCCCCCAAGCCCTCTCAAGAAGTGACAGCCTGCACTGCCACCAAGCCAAATAAGCTTTTTTAGAAAGAAGTGGACAAGCAAAATTCAAAGCAAGGCCAAAAAAACAACCGTACCATCCCCCTCACACAGGTTTCGAGTGAATCCAAGTGTTTGTAATAAAGAGCACTAACAAACACAGTCCTCATTTAAAGTTATTATGAAGACCCTGAACACAATGGGACTCTGTACATCAGGCTCAAATCTTTATTTGGAACTCAAGACTGACACGATAACAACACTCCAGACCTTGCACATTAGGAAATGCTCCCTAAGCCCCTGCACTTTTTGTCACACACCTGAAACAACCTGCTGCCTTCACACACACACAATGTGAGACTGCTCAAAACAAGATGAGCTGCAAGTGAGGAAAGGGACAAAGAGGGCAAGAGGTACAACAGGTTCTCTGCACCTCCCTCAAAACTGCTAAGCTCATTAGGGCTCGCAGAAAAGGATAAAGCTCAAGCAAGAGCCATTCCTAGTCTACTTTCGCCCACACGTAACACTTCCTGCATCCAAAGAAATCACCGAGACCCTCAGGAAGTGAACCACCAGCTTCCCCTGCTTTCTATATTTATATTATTACAGCAGTGCCCTGCACCTTCTTAAAACACTACTGGAAAGCATCTTTACCCCTGATGAGGGAGGTTTTGTCTCCAGCACCTTGGTAAAACAACCAACAGAGAAAACAGCCACGGAAGCATCTTTAACCATGCAACTTGTGCCCTGGGAGATCAGCCCATGTCAATGCACCACCCAACGTATTCCAACACAGGCCAATTAATCATTAATAATTCCAAGCATGGACCACTCCTGAATATCTGTGCAGCACGTCCAGCTGAGATGCTGCATGAACCACAGCCCGAGTTACAGCCAAGCCCAAGCTCACAGAGAGCACATAATACAGGCTGTTACTCAAACCAAAGCTGGGTTTATGTCACAGAGGGGTACTAATGGCAAATAATGAAGTTATTATCTAATATTTAAAAACAGGAACAGATTGCTACATATTCAGCATGAGGAACCATTTAATTGCGAGCACAATTCTAGCAGCTGGTTGGAAACGACAGGTTTGTCCACAGAGCAAAAACCAACATTTCTCATTACTCCTGACATCAGGGAATGAACCACCCCAGGAGCACAGAGCACAAGTTACCAAGGCAAAGGTGTTCTGCTGGGTGGAAGGGGTGGTTTCTCAGCACATAGAGTCCAAAGGCAGAAGCCTTGTTCCCACCAGAACCAAGGAATATCTCCCCTGTCAGACCTCACAGAACAGAACTCCTGCTCTCCTCCACCTCCTGCTATGTTCTCACAGAAGCTTTGGAAGGAAAGTGATGCTGGTACTCAGTGCTTAGGTCATGGAGCAGAAGTGGTTTGCCCATATGTTTCCTCGAGGAGAAAAGTCTGAATAAATGAAGACACAATACCAGACATCCCGGGTGGCTTCTAGGATGATGTAAGTTCTTTTAAAAATAGCTTATTTCTTATAGGTCTCCTTTGAAATAGTTCAGAATTTACATGGGTAACCTCTAAGTGTGGGGAACTAAGTTATAAATATATTCTGCAGCAATTACTAGAGGAGGTTCAAGTGCTAAACATGTGTGTAAATTCAATATTGCTCCCGAGTCAGCAGAGCTTTACGGAGCAGCTGGAGATGAACAATCAGCACAGGAGATGATTTCCTGAGGCCAGCAGGTTCTGCAGGCTTGGGGAAATGATTATTTTGACCAGTTCAACCCAACAGAGGTAGAGAGAGACTTACGTCCTATTTTTTTTTTAATTTAAGGCATGACCTGCGAGTAGACCAAGATCCAACTAACCACTCAGGAATGAATATCCACAATGGCAGCTCACGTTAGGGATATGTTAGGGAATTTAAGTGAAGCTTAAATTCACAAACTTTACAGTAAAGCACCATGAAGAACCAACCATCTCCTTCTCCTCCTCAGCCCACAAAACTGGACTGGTTTTGCCCACCTGGCACTATTGATGCAGCTTTCACCCTCTCCAGAAACACACACATACACACACCAAGTATACTGAAAAGCTTGAATTAAATCCAGGCCTCAAAGCTTGACTTTCTTGGTAAATGGGGAAGTCGGTGACAACAATGAATACTGTAGGTTTGAACACAACTAATTCTGTCAGGAGAAGATTCTGAGAGCCAGTAGAAAGCAGCTGGAGGTTTCCATGAGTCCCTGCAGGCACAGCAGCTCATGGCTGCACTGACTCTCCCAGCAGGAAAACAGCAGAGCAGCTTCTTGTACTTCCACGCTGGTGCCCAAGTGTGAGTAAACTCAGAATCTGCTTTTTAAGCATGTTCAAAATGTAAGTTTTTCTTCCCTCTGTGCCAGTGACGCGTCAGGTAGCGAACAATCAACAACACCACGTATTCCATGTGCTTTGGAGCCAAGAGTCTGAGCTCTCAGCCTGCACAATGAACCTCAGCTACACCACCTCTGCTCTCCTTCAAGAAAAGGTTAAAGTGGAAAACAGACCCTGCCTACAGGCACTTTGGAACAATGGGCTGATTTTTCTGCCACCAATTATTGCCCTGGATAAGTACCAAGTATGTAGAATTATAATTTAACATACATCACTCCTAAACTTAAGGAGCTACTGACCTGTTGGGAGTTCTGGCCTCCCCTTGTCTGGTTATTTTGGGTCCTCTCACAACAGCATCGTGTAACATCAGTGTGCGGAGAAAGGGAAAAGTATCCATCACAAAACTGACTTCCTGGCTGCTTAGTTCTGCACAGCCACACTGTCTGACAAAGTAACACTAGAATTAGGGTAACCACTGCAGCTGACAGTTCTGAAGTCAAAAGACACCACAGATCTGCTAGAATTTCATTAAAGTAGGTTGGCACTCGGTCTCACGTAGAATGAAAAATCTGCAGCCACAGAAAGAGAGCTCAGAGCAAACAGGATTCATGAAGTGCACTAACTGACATTTCAGCAAGATCCACGTTGAAGTACTGCAAACTCAGACAACGCTGACATTTAACAGCCCACAATTACCACCACAATTTGTTACTGTTACTCCAATGTGTAACACTGCAGCTCACGATAAATGCCCAGCCCAGGAGGTTCTACAGAACCTACAAGGTCAGAGTGATTTTTCTTCAGTCCCCATGTCACACGCAGGCCACTCCAGGGGGGTTACAAGCGACAATAACTTTATTAACTACTTTAGGACTTTGATACAGGTCTATCACAAAAAAGCACTTGTTCAGACAGGAGCAGGTATGACTTTAATAGAACCAAAGCACCATTTCACACACCCCAGCCCCTGGAATAACACGTACACATTCAGCCTGGTGTACCAGAGGCTGCCCCCAGAAACTGCAGATGGCCAAGGCAGACCCACCTCTGCATCCTGCAGCGGTGACTGTTGATCTAAGACTCAAAAATTGGACAGATTGAGGGCTCTGCAGTCCTCTCACAGCAATAAACACCTAAGCGGAGAACTGCTTGGATGAGCCAAAAAACCCTTAAAAGGAGCAAATGATCCTTTGGATAACCGCCACTTAAGGCCACTTACAGGTAAAATACACGCTGACTTTTGTGCTTACACCACATCCCAGAAGGAGCAGATAAGCTCATTACGGCGCTGCAGGAAGGGATAAAAGAGAAGACCGAGGCTGCTCTGTGCTGGAGCAGCTCCAGAGCCCCGCAGCCACCGCCGGAGCCCTTCCGGCGTCTCCGCAGCCCGGGGTCCCCCCGGCCGCGGCCGGAGCGGCCGCAGGGCCCGAGGAACAGGTGGGCGCCCCGGAAGGTCCCGGCGA
>VWZT01015578.1:12213-31352 GCA_013397055.1 Pachycephala philippinensis | reverse complement strand
TCCCTCCCGGTTCCCGCCGGTACCCACTGGGAGCAAGTGACCCTTGACCGACCGGCGGGACCGTGAGGGACCTCTCCCCACGGGGCTCCCCGGGGCCGCCCGGTGCCAGCCACAGCGTCACTGCAAAGAGCCTTTATTGGGAACCGTGAGCCCCTCGCCCACGCTGGGCACCCCACGGCTCGTCCCGTCCATCCGTCAGTCCATCCATCTGTCCATTTCGGGGCGGGGGTGGCCGTGCCGGTACCGTGTCCTGCTGCCTACCAGGAGCACGTCACCACCTCCCGCAGCGTCCGCCGGAGCTCCTGGCTCCGGAAGGCATAGATGAGGGGGGCAATGACCGAGTTACAGATGATGAGGATGAGGAAGAGGTTGAAGTAGCTGAAGAAGCAGGTGCAGAAGGGGTTGGTGGGACAGGTGACGATGAGGATGAGGTGGAAGAAGAAGGGCCCCCAGCAGATAAAGAAGACACCCAGGAGGATGGTGAGGGTGACGGCACCCTTCAGGCTGCCACCACGGTGGGTGGTGGGCGGCTTCTGCTGGCTGGAGATGCTGTGGAGGTGGTGGCGGGCCAGGGCGAACATGTGGATGTAGAGCACCAGCATGAGGACCAGCATGAAGAGGAAAAAGCCGATGAGGCAGAGGAGGATGGTGTTGCTGCGGTAGTAGGTGATCAAGACGGTGCTGGAGACAGTGCTGGCCAGCCAGATGCTGGCCATGGTGACCACAGCGCGCTGCAGCGTCATGATGCTGTGGTAGCGCAGGGCATAGAAGATGGTGATGTAGCGGTCGACGGCGATGACCCCCAGGAAGGAGAGGGAAGACACGACGGAGCTGCAGATGAGCGTGTCGATGACTCTGTCCATGTGGCGGACGATGCTGGGGCGCATCACCAGCACCCCGTGCTCCAGCAGCAGCATGAAGAGCATCTCCGCCAGGTTGCTGATGCTCACCAGCATGTCGGACACCGCCAGGCAGCAGATGAAGTAGTAGGTGGGCGAGTGCAGGTTCCTGTTCTTCAGGATGGCGGCCACCACCAGCAGGTTCTCCACCAGGCTCACCAGCCCCAGCGCCAGGAACAGCTCGTTGGGAATGTCCAGCCCTTGGCACCAGCCGCCGCTGGCCCCGACCGTGGCATTGCTCTGGTTGCCCTCGCTGGCATTCCAGGGCTCGCGCAGCAGACGCAGGGGGGCCAGCGTTGACATGGCCCCCTCCTCAGCCCCGGGGCCCCCCGCGGCACCCGCACAGCCCCCGAGCCCCCGTTGCGCCCCGCCAGTGCTCCCGCAGTGCCCGGCGGCGAGGCCGAGGGGATGCCCAGAAATTGGGGACGGGAGGCGTGGGATGCGCTGGGGGTGTCACGTCCCCCCGGGACCCTCCGGTGTGGCGGCCGCTCTCCACACCAGCGCTGCCCAGCGTCCCACGCCCGCCGGCCCAGGGTGCTGGGGAAGAAAGGGCCCTTTCTCTGCCCCACTTTAAAGCCGGCTCCCACAGCTCCTCCTCCAAGGAGGGTGGGCACCTGCATGAGGGAGGCACCCCGGCAGTGAGGGGGGCTGCTGCCGAGGCCAGGGCTGACAGACCCCCAGGATTGCTCGGGATCACCACGAGCCCGGGGGTCTCAAATACCCTGGGGTGGTCCATGCACCCCTGGGGTCACGCACCTTGGAGGCACTGCCATAGGGGTCCTCTGTGCCCCTGGGGGACTGTGCACCTTAAGGTCCCCACGTGTCCTGAGGTCCTGTGTCTGCTGGGGAGACCCCTGAACCTTGGGGGGCCTGCATATCTTGAGGGGTCCCATGTGCCCTGTGGGACTCGTGTCGGGGGGGTCCCATCTGCTGTGGGGGTCACCCACACATCCTGAGGGACCCATGCACCTCGGGGGCCCCTGTAGGACCCTCCCCTCTGCACGATCGAAGCTGTCCCACACAGTGGGACTGGGAGGGGTCCCATGCCCATGGCCCCGGGGAAGATGTTTTACCATGGGGCAGGCGTGGGACGCGATAGGAATTGTCAAAGGCGTGATTAAATGGGCTGGTGCAGAGCCCGGCGCCGGAGGGATCCCAGGCGGGCCGGGGGGAACAGGACCCATCTGACCATCATGTGCCTTAGGACCGTGTTGATGCCTGGAGCCGCGCGGCTGCCAAAGAGCCATTCACAGCTCCATGAAAGAGCCGATCCCACGGTTATCCACTTCCGTTGGGAAGCCCTTCCCTCGGGCATGGATGAAAATGGCTCAGCTGCACACACGGGGAACGGGGTCCCAGGCTGCCACAGTGCCAAATGACAGGGATGGGATCCCATGGGATTTGGAAATGCCAGTGGGGAATGGAGCCAAGGTGGGCTGGCTTGAGACTCAGGGTCTGCACACCCAGCCAATCCACCCCAGCTACAGCCCCTAGGGAGACAACACAGCAGAAACAGGGATTTATTCCACATATTCACCATTACTCAGCAAAAAAAAAAAGGTTAAAAGGCTTTATGGGAACAAGGATGAGTTAAGGTTTGACTGTGGCTTACCTCAATCCTGGCTCTAGAAGGTGAAGGTGAGGGAATAAAGGATGGAGAAACAAAGGGGGGGGGGGGGAAGGTTTCTTCCCTAAACATAATTAAAAGGCTGAAAAAGCTGTTCCATGCACAACTGTAGTGGCACAGGGGAGTCTGAGACCTTCGGAAGGTTCAGTGTAGTGAGGGTGCTGAGTATTTTGCAGAGGCAAGGAAGCTCCAGGCTATGGCAAGCACAAAGGAGCTGAAGAAGAGGGCAGTAAAACCCCTCTGGGAATTAAGGACAAGAGCCAGGAGAAGAACAGGGAGGGGAATGGGATGGGAATTGTGTGCAGAGGAGGCCAGAAGGGGACTAAGCTGCCGTGGGGACAAGGGACAGCTGCTGTCGATTAGCTCGGACATGCTCAGTCAGTCCTTGTCCCCCATTACAGAGAGGGGCCCTGGACAGGGCCCATCGCTGTGGATCCACCCCCCTCCCTGGACGGAGACGAGCCCACGGATGCAGCCCCCCTCCTCAGAACAGCCCATTCCCACAGCGAGTCCATGTGTGACTTTATTGGAGTGCGACACAAATTGGGGCGTGATGCCAGAGGGTTTGGGGAGACACCCCGGGCTCAATCCCAGTCCCCGTCGCCCTCGGGATTGTCATCGCGGGGGGGCTCCTGGAACTGGATGTTGGCCAGCATGTCCCGCATGGCCGCCATCAGCCTGTTCACCCCCTGGTTGAGGTCCTGCGCTGCTCCGGCCTCATCATCCCCATCGTGCCGGACGTCCCCCTGCAAGAGAGCAGCGCTGTGGTGGCAGCGACAGGCACAACGCTGGTGCCAAATCAGCACCAGGCTGCTGCCAAATCAGCACCAGGCTGCTGCCAGCTGCGGCTCCTGGAGCGGGAACACCACGGGGGGAACGGTGCACCCACACACCGGCGTGCACTCACCTGCAAGTTAAAATTTGGCAACAGCGAGCGGAAGAAGAGGGATAAAGTGCTTTCGTTGGAGGGATGGCTCGTCCTGGAAGACACAAGTGAAGGGACAGCTGAGTTTGTGACTCCTCAACGAGATGTGGCAGTGCTGGGAGAACCATGACACTGCTGGAACCAGCCCTGAGGGAGGGAACTGGGGGGTTCCAAAGGGATTCTGAATTCAGGCAACTCTGAGAAAATCACTCACTAAGAGCACAACCAAGGCCAGGTTGGAAGGGGCTTGGAGCAACCTGGTATAGTGGAAGGTGTCCCTGCCCATAGCAGGGGGTGGAATGAGATGAGCTTTAAGGTTCTTTCAACCCAAACCATTCCAGGATTCCACAATTCTACCAGCTCTGCTCTGAGTGGGTGGGTGTGGAACACACACATGGCATCACCCCAACACCAGCACTGGCTGTACCTAAACTTCCATTTACCCCAAACTCTCCCAAGTCAGCCATGGCCTGGGTTTTCCCTGGCTTTTGCCCTATGGCTGGGAATGGCCAGTGGTGACCACCACAGGAAGCAGCAGGACCAGTCCAGCCTGTAGCTCTGCCTGCCAGGAGCACCACAGCTCTTCCTCTGCCATGGAGGAGGACATCAGCACTGAGTGCCCGTGTGCAGCCTGGCCTGGGGCTGAGGGCGTGCCAGGAACACGCCGGGAACACGCCGGGAACACGGCCGGTTGTGCCAGCGCGGGCACCAGCGGCGGAGGTGGTACCTTTCTGGTCGGGTGTAGGAAACAATGGAATCCAGAGGAGGGAGGGGGTCGAACCCCATCACTGGCTGTGAGGTCACCTCCTGCAGGAGAAGGAGAAAGGAGGGATGAAGGAGAAAGGAAGGAATGAAGGAGAAAAGAAGGCATGAAGGCTGCGCATCCAGCAGCAGCAAGCATGGGGGCCCAGAGAAGCCGTGAGTCCCAGGGGTCAGGATGGGCCCAGCAGGGACACAAGTGCCACCACACCACGTGCAGCCACAGCCCCTGTGCCCCATCAGGCCCCTCACCAGAGGCAGGGCTGCCGTGGCCTCCTTCATCTCGGAGAGGATGATGTGCCGGTAGATGTTCCTGGGAGCGCTCTGATACCGGATCTTCCTCCTGAGGCGGGAGGGGACAGAGCAGTGCGCCCTGAGCAGGCACATTCCCGTTCCTGCTGCTCCAGGCGCAGTGTCAGCAGCTTCCCTGGCTCCGGGGGACAGGCCATATTGGATGGAGCTGGCTTAGGGCGAGCCAAAGGCGGGTGGCAGCTGCTGAGCTCTGGAGAAAGAGCAGAGAGCTCGGGGACGAGCGGATTGACCTTGGTTTAGGACACCTGATGGCTCTCTCCTGCTTCTCAGCACTGGGAAGCGTTTCTAAGCTCTCACCTGCCCTGTGTGGCCATCCCCGCCCTTCCAGGCCACCCCTCCACCCTCTCCAGGATGTTTCCGGGGTACAGGGGACAGCCAAACCTGGGGAATGCAGTGCAGGATATGCAGTGCAGGTTCAGCTCTACATTCCCATTTGTGAAAAGCATGGAACAGCCTCTGCTTTCCTGGCCCCATGCCGTGACCCTCAGCATCAGACCAGCCGCTGTGGGGCTCTGAGCCCTGTCCCAGACACTGGAACTGCTGCTGCCCAGCACAGACCCTCTGTCCCACCCTGTCCCTGGCACAGGAGCCCTGCCCTCCACCTTCTGTGCTCACTTGTGCTCAGCCTCCTGCACCAGCGCGTCCCCGACCTCCACCATGCACAGAACCTCGTGGACGTGGGGCTCCAGCCAGGCCATGACAGCCGGGTCCTTCCACAGGGCGTGTGTCCTGCCCACGTACAGGGATGTCAGCTGGTTCAGGGCGGGTGACTGGCTGTGGGAGATGGCTGTTACTCACGGCACCCTCCTCCTCCTCCTCCTCCTGCTCCTCATGGGATGGCGAGGGCTCAGCTCTGCACTGGGCTTTGGCGTGGGAACACAAGAGGACTCGCAGGCTCCTGCCTGGCTATTGCCATCCACCTTCACCAGATCTTCTGCCCCCATCTATTTTTAGGCTAAGCAGAGCCATGAAATGAGGGAACACTGCCCTGGCCCGAGGGAGAGCCTTCGCATGCTGAGGAAGACCACGTGTCAAGGGAACGCAGACTGGTTGGAGACAGCCTGCCCTGGGAGGACACACACGTAGCTCTCCCTCCCTGCACACACCAACAGGCTTTGGGGTGAACTTCTGACCTGTCCACCTTGAGGTGAGGTGGGTCTGTCAGCCTGATCCAGAGGCCATTATGGAAATCCATTATCAAAGGGATTATCAAATGAGGCATTATGAAATGAACCTACTCAGAGAACCCAAATAAGCTCCTCCATTAGCTGTCTGAGCATGCAAGATCCCCGCCGCCGGCAAAATCGATCCCTTCCCTTTGCTGAGAACATCTCCAGGCCTTACCTGATCTGGGCATTCAGCCCGAAGAAGGGGTGGGAGGTGACCCTGGCGTCGGGCTGCACACCGCAGTGATCCAACAGCGGCATCAGCACTGCAAGACAAAGGCAGAGAACTCGTCCGGACCTGTTGGTGAGGGGCAGCATGGGGTGGGGTCACCCCTGCAGAGAGTCACCCCCCTCCTCAGGGCCTGCACCCCCCGGGGCACCAACAAGGACACAAGGAGGGGGTGAGGACACTGCTGGTCCCTGTGCTCACACAGGCGTTGTTTCAGTCACCCCAACAAGCAGCCTAAAAGATGTTTCCAGCCCCCACAAACTGAATCCCTGTTGGAGAGCTGGTTCTTCCTGCTGCACACACCCTCCCCTGGGCCCGAGGGCTGTGTGCTCCTTTCATGGACAGCAGCACCCACAGGATGAAAGGGAGAGTGATGGACACCCATAGGGCAAGCACATCCAAAACAGAGCTGTGCCTCGGAGGGAGACACAAGGAGACTGGCTTGTCCTTGCTCTGGGCAGCCCCGAGGAGGTGAGACATCTCCCTGCTCCGAGATTCCAGCTCTCACCCTCCCCCAGCCTGCTCACCCCTGACCATCGCTGGTGGAGGAGCATCGGCTGCTCTGGCGAGGGAGGACAGAATCACGGAATCACTCAATTGTAAGGTTGGAAGAGCTCCCAAAACCATTGAGCCCAACCATTCCCCCAGCACTGCCAAGGCCACCCCTCACACATGTCCCCAAGTGCCACATCCACATGGCTTCTAAATCCCTCCAGGGTTGGGGACTACACCACTGCCCTGAGAAGACTGGGCCAGGGCTGGACAACACTTCTGGGGAACAAATTGTTCCCAACATCCAGCCTTGAGGCCGTTTCCTCTTTTCCTGTCCCTGTTCCCTGGGAGCAGAGCCTGATCCCCCCGCTGGCTGCCCCCTCCTGCCAGGGAGTTGTGGAGAGAAGGTCCCCCTTGAGCCTCCTTTTCTCCAGCTCTCTCAGCTGCTCCTGCTGCTCCAGCTCCTTCCCCAGCTCTGTTCCCTTCCCTGGACATGCTCCAGCCGCTCAGTGTCCGTGTTGGGGTGAGGGGCCCAGCACTGCCCCCAGGGTGGACCCCCACCACAGCGGGCACAGGCACTGCCGTTCCGCCCGGCCGAGTCCGCTCTGACTCAGGGCTCCCTCCTCAAAGGCCCTTTGCAAATTCCTGCCTCTGCATGCGCCTGCCAGGAATGCAGCCCTGGCTCTCTCAGAGGACAGTGACAAAGCCCGCGGGGATGGCCTTACCGGTGGGGACAGACTCACCGCTTGGGAACATGATGAGCGCGAGCTGGATGAGCCAGGCTGCTCGCTCCCGGGCCTGGCTCCGCTCCAGCTCCGGGCGCTCTTCCTGCTGGCTCAGGAAGAAATAGGCCAGTGGCACCGAGAAGGCAAAATTGGGCAGCTGGGACAGATTCCGGTGACTCTGCAGGATCGGGGAGAGCATTACCGAGAAATGATGCTGTGCAGCAGAGCTGGGCTGCGCGGGGTCGGGGCTCTGCCTGCTGGGGTTAAGTGAGTTCCCAGCCGCTGGCTCGGTGCCCCCACGGCTGAGTGAGCAATTTTGAGTTCTTACAACTGTTTGCAGGATCCAAGGATTACAGGAAGCAACAGCCCAGCCTTTATGGATCATTCTAATGCTGCTGGGATGCCAGCTGGGCTGTGAGATCCTCTCCAAAGGACTCACCTGGTGGGGAGCACCCCAGGCACCCATCCCCTCACCTGCTGGCCACTCACCTCCCACTCCTGGAAGAGGCGGGTCAGGAAGGTGTATTCCCTGGCCCGGAGGGACAGGAAGTCGATCAGCAGCAGCACACAGAGCGGGTCATTCTCAGGATCAAGGCTTGGGAGCAGGGAGAGAAAACAAACTTGGTGTCACAACAGCTGAGAGAGCTGCCCTGATTTCTGGGACAAACAGCCTCTCCCAGTGCCATCCAGTGACTCAGCAGGCGGAGAGAACGGAACACGATCGCTCCCGCATGGCCAGCGGGATGACGGAGTGGTGCTCTGCGTCCCTGCAGAGGGGACAGTCCCCTGCCACCACCCAGGGGGAGGATTGGTGGCCACAAACTGAGTGGGCTGAAGCCACTGTCACCCTTTGCTCTGCTGAGCCTCCAAGCTCAGGCCACAGTTCAGCAGTCACAGGCCACCCAGGGCCCCTCCTCACCCAACACCTCTCCAAGGGCACCAGCACAGACCTGTGCAGTTCTAAGGGGTGGGAGTGAGCCCACACCAAGCCCAGGAGCAGGAGGACCCCTCTGGGATGACCGTTCCCCCAAACCCAGACAAACCACCCTCGGTGAAGGGACCTACCTCAGGATGAGCTTGCAGAACTCCAGGGCTGTGCGGGGACAGCCCCTCTTCTCCAGGAACATCAGGTGCTTGAAGAGAGCCAGGAAGAAAGCCCTGCGTGGGGAACAGCAGCAGGACTTAGAGGCCAGATGTGGAAAGAAGAATTTTGTGCCATTCAAAAAAGGGGACACAGTCACCACCAGTTCCTCATCCCCAAGCATCACATCCTGTTGTGGCACGGGGTGCCACAGACCCCACATGCTCCCATCTCTTGTTTTTGTTATCTTTTTGTGCAAGAACAGGGACAACAAACTCATGACCTGCTCTGGAGACTGGCACCAAGACAAGTAAATCCCCCAAGTCCACTTCCCACCTTGTCCCAGTGGTGTGGGGATGGTGGCATGGAGCACGGAGGCCCAACACCTGAACTGGTGACACAGGTCACTGATGGCACAAAGCATGTCAGCCAGAGGGACTGAAATGTGAGCACCCTCCAGGTACAGCAGTTTGGGAGAGATGGCTTGGGTCAGCTGACTGGAAAATTCCCAGAATAAAGTCACCTTTCCCAGCAGCTGCAGAGCTGGAGTTACATAAAGACCCAGGCTGGGAGGACTGTGAGTGCTGGGGATGATGGCTGGAAACACATAGCAAGGATTTTTGTGAGCATTTTGGGCTAAGGGGTTCTAATGGCATGAGAAGGACATGACAGGCAAGGACAGCTCCTACTGCAGGAAGATATCCCTCGGGAAAAGGGATGCTTTGTGCAGAAGCTTCCACACACAAACTGCCCCCTGACAGAATGGGACACTCAGGGTCTCCCTGGATGGGCAGCAGTGGTGAATCTGGGTGGCTGTGGCCAAAGTGGGGCACCAGGAGCTCCAGCTGAGCCTGCCCACCCCCAGCCCTGCTCACCTGTTCTCTGGGCGCCGGTAGTCCAGCCTGCAGGCCCCGCTGGTGAGGCTGAACACGGGGTGGAAGGCGCATTCCAGGCTGTACAGCGCCCGCTCTGGGGACAGCAAGGACAGTGTCAGGGACAGCACAGGGACACTGCTGGAGCACAGCACTGCCCGGCACCAGGTTTAGCCCAAAAGACAGGAAATCAGCTCATTCCCAGCCCAGCGAGGCACTAAGTTACTTCACACAATGTGGTGGCAACAGGTACCAGGGCAGTGAGCACCTCCACATTAGATCTCACTCTGGGTGGGAAAAGGAACCGTTCTGGGATGAGGTTGCTCCAGCTGCCTCTGCCACAGCTCTGTTCACACAGGAAAGCCAAGCTCCTGTCCTCCACCACCCTGTGCCAGGGCCTTCCCACACCCCGCCAGGGAAGGATTTCACACCAACACGTCTGCTCCTCACCTCACCCTTACCTATGAGATCCCGGGCCATCTCCTGGTCCTCCTGCATGCGGCACACGTCGCTGAGCTGCAGGAGGGAGTCCACGTGGTAGGGGTTCATCTGGAGCAGCAGCTGCACAAGAGCATTGCAAAGATTCATTGTCACTACCGGTGCCTCAGGAATTTGGGCGCTGACCCAGGTACCTCCCAGCACCAGCTCCGTGACACACAACGCCAAGAGCTTCCTTAATCCCGCCCTGCCAGATCCATCCCCGTGCTGGAAGGGCACAGGGAGCTCTGTCCCCACCACGTGCAGGATGGCAGCCCTCAATGGCAGCCTCCCTTGGGCACCTCCCTCCCAGCTTTTCCAGCAGAGGCCATGCCAGGCCTTGGATCATCTTCACTGTCCTCCTGCAGATCTCTCCCAGCTCCTCCATTTCCTTGGAAAGGAGAGAGCAAGATGTGGGCACTGACAGTTTGGGGTTTTTTATCTATCCCTCAACAGTTCTGAGCATTTGATTAGGGTTTTGCATCCTCTGGATACTGAGAAGATATTTAGACATATCTATTACAAATCCAGGAATCAGCAATGGTAATGGATAATAATAATAAATAAATATTTACTTCAGAAGAGAAGTTTAATCTAAAAACTTTCTCAATTCCCTAATTATATTATAAATAGACTACTTTTCCCAAGTACCTAAAACCTCATTTCAGTAAAAAATACTGAAGCTACTACAAATCTTCTCACAGTTTAGTTTGGGGATTATTTTTTTTTCTCCTAAAACTGAAAAAAACAAAGCTTCCAAAGCTCCACAGAAGTTTCCATCTGCAGGGTGGGGACCTGTGAGACCACCCACCGCACAAAGACTGGATGTTCCAGCCATTTGCCTGATGCTTAACCTCTTCCTTAAGGGGTAAAACTCTTAAGCTCCTTTCTAGTCCACTTTTTGGGGGGACATGGAGCACTCAGGGTCACTGTAATGGGAAAAACCCAAGAAAAGGTTGCCAAGGCCCTTTCAGGCTACCAGCAAGTGCAGAAAAAACTCACTGAACAAGAGACTCCCCAAAAGTAATGTTTTATGTGCTGAAACCACAGCAACAAGGCAGAGCTGGGCTCAAGCTATGGCAGGACCGTGGACAAACTGTCTGGTATTGGCAAATCCATCTGTTAGATTTTACCCTTAATGGAAAAGTGGAAGATTTCAAGCTGTGCGAATGTCCTCAAGTTTAGCCAGACCCCCTAAGAGGATCAGAGCATCCAGATTAAAATACCATGGAAAGCCTGTCCTGTGTGGGACCGAGCTTGAGCTGTCCCTGGGACACTCACTGCTGTACAGGAATTACCTTGGCTCACTTAATCCAAATCCCTCAATCCATGCAGAACTGCTGAGCTGGAGAGAGCCCCGCGGCCCTGAGCCGAGGGTGGGAAAGCAGAAGGAAGTAAACTTTATTTAGCAGACAATGGGCTCTTTAAAGAACATCTCCAGGGCATGTATCCCAGCTCATGTGGCCAGGCCTTTTAGAGAAACATGCCTCAGTTATGGTTTAGTTGGGCACAGAGCAATTTTGCTGTTGCTTATCACTCCAAACTATAAATGTTACCATACAGCTTAATGAGCTTGGACACGCATGAAGGACTCCCAACATAAAAGCCTTTTTTTGCTGAAATACCAAGAAAAGACACGTTTTTCGTCCTTGCAGGAGTTTATAAATAGAACAACTGTTAGTTTGGATTCCCAGTTCACGATGGGTTTATACAATATTCCTCCTTTCCCAGCTAAGAGCTGAGACAAGGGAGCTTTATTCCCACCCTTCCAGCCAAACGGGCAGTTCCTGTGGGTTCCTCTCTCAGAAGGTGACCTGGCACATGCTTGGCAGAGCCACCAAGGCTCGGCCACCAGCCACCAGACCTCCTCTGCACCAAGGTCACTGATTAACAAGGTGACAGCACAGCTCAGCACACTCAGCTGAGTGTCTTGCCCCACACAGAGGGACACAGGGCTCCACTGTCCAAACAAGACTGGAAATAAATCATCCAAGGCTCTGCAGAGGGATCTGACAGGATGGATCAAATGGATGAGGCCAGTGGGATGAGGGTCAACACGGTGACATGCTGGGTCCTGCTTGTGGGTCACACCAACCCCATGAATGCTACAGGCTAAGGGCAAAGTGGCTGGAAAAGGACCTGGGGGTGCTGGTGGCAGTGGATGGACACGAGCCCAGGTGGGCAGGAAGGCCACTGGCACCTGGCCTGTGTCAGCAATGGCGTGGCCACAGGAGCAGGGCAGTGCTCGTCCCCTGTGCTGGCACTGCTGGGGCACTTCCAATCCTGGGGCAGTTCTGGGCCCCTCACCCCAACATAAACATCCAGGGAAGGGAACAGAGCTGGAAATGGGTCTGGAGCAGCAGGAGCAGCTGAGGAAGCTGGGGGGGTTCAGCCTGGAGAAAAGGAGGCTCAGGGGGACCTTCTCACTCTCCACAATTCCCTGACAGGAGGGGGCAGCCAGGGGGGTCGGGCTCTACCCCCAGGGAATAGGGACAGGACAAGGGGAAACAGCTTCAAGCTGTGGCAGAGGAGAGTCAGGTTGAATATTTGGAACAGCTCCTTCCCCAGAAGTATTGTCCAGCCCTGGCCCAGTCTGCCCAGAGCAGTGGTGAATTCCCCATCCTTGGAGGGATTTAAGAACCGTGTGGATGTGGCACTTGGGGACATGGGGTGGCCGTGGCAGTGCTGGGGGAACAGCTGGCTTAGAGGCTTTTCCAACCCAAACAATTCCACTGGACTGCACCAGCCCAGCCTCCCAGGGAAAGGGACTGCAGGAACACAGGAGGGAACAGCACAACCAACCCAACGTACCACGATGTTGTTGGGGTCCATGGACTCCACAGCGTCCAGGAACTTGAACTGGACCTGCTGGTACTCACGGTGGTGCTCGAAGGTGAAGTGCTGCACCCCTCTCCGGGTGTCCAGCAGCTGCATGGTGATACCTGGAGGGTGCAGGGGAGACATGGGTACCCCAAGAGAACCTCCTCTGCTCTCTCACAGCACTGAAACCTCACTCACAACACTGGGTCCAGAGCTACGCTGGGTCTAGAGCTACACAGGTGTTTGGAAAATCCCAGAGAATTTCAATCTTTCCCCCACCTCTCATGAGTCAAAGTCCCAAACCCACCCAGAAAGCCCCGGCTGCTCGCTCTCCCCAGGGATACTTCTCATTATCCAGCAATTCTGCTGCTAAGATGGGAAGCACCCATGCCCTGCTACCTCCAAAAGAGGGGAAACCAAACCCAAATCATAAGGTACAACTCCCCAGAGTTATCTGTTGATGCAGGAGCTGTATTTCTACCAGCTCAGGAGCAGTTCCTGTTTAGATTCCATGCCCTGAGCAGCATCCATGTCACATGGGCCAAGGGTTAGGAGGGCAGGAGGGGCAGGAGGCAGCCCCAAAAGCCTCACCTGTCTTGCTGTAGCGTGGCCAGGTGTTCTTGGGAGCCGTGAGCCACATGCTGCGGACGTACTGCCGCTGCCTCTGCCGTGGCCTGGGGAGGGGAACACACAGGTCACACCTTCTCTGCACTGACAGGAGGAGGAGGCGGAGGGATCAAACCATGTTTCAGGGAAAAATGAGATCCAATTTCTTCCCCAGAGAGAGCCACACAGAGCTGTGCCCAGAGCTATATGTTTGCCTTCAAGACACAACATACCTGTGCTCAGGCTTTGCCTTGTGTGCACCATCTAGGCCAGCCTGTGCCTCCAGCATCTCCACTTCCACAGCTTCTCTCCCTGTTTGCATCCCTGCCAAACTCTCAGCTGCCTCTGTGCTTCAAACAGCTTCCCAGGTTCAATTAGGAGAGCCCCACATCCCTCTGACTCATCCCTCTTCCCAGCAGGGCCTTCAAATGTCAACTGGATTCGTTTGAGCTGTACTCAAAAACGCACAGTTTATTGGTTCAGGAGCAGTTCAGGACCAAGGCTACTCCAAGGGAGTCATGTCTCCTCAGAAAGGGATCACAGACTATCCTGAGTTGGAAAAGACCCACAAGGATTATCAAGTCCAACTCCTGGCCCTGCACAGGACAATCCCAAGGCACTGCAGTTTCTTCCTCAAGCACCAAATGCTCTTCCACAGACTCTCTCCCTCCTTCCACCCGCACTGCTCTAAGCTCAGACCGTTCTTGGTTTTCCAACCAGCTCATGGAAGTGGGGATTTTGTGGATGACAGTGAATATAGTGCAGTGCATAAATGCAGACACGTCACACCCAGGGAGCAACAGGCTCCCTGGGCCCCTGGAAGCAAGTGCATGAGACACCCTGAGAGTATTCAGGGTCCACTTTCTGTCCAGAGGCTCTGGAATGGCAAGGGACAAATGGTGGAGAAAACCCCAGAATCTACGTGTCTGCACTCTGTGAACTTGAGTGAAAGGGCTTTGAAGGGTGGTTTGGAAGTAAATGAGAGGGGAAAGAAGCAAAGGAAAAAGCAAATGCCAGCAAAAGCCTGGAGAAGTCTTTCCCCACCTTGTACATACCACAGCAATATTCCTCTGTCCCAATAAGCAACTACTGAATGCGTAACACACCCTGAGCCCAGGATTACCCACCCAGGTGTGGCAGTGGGGACTCCAGGAGCCCTGCCAAGCGCAGGACAGACACAACTCCTCGGATTTGGAAAGGGTTTAATATCAAATTCTGGACTAACCTCTGGTCCCCAAGCACAGCACGAGCCCCAAAGTATCTCTTCAACTCATTCTCTGGATTCAAGTTTCTGAGAAGGTGGAAAGAAGAAAGAAAAGCTCCATCAGTTAAACACAGTGCCACACTCAAGTCTCTCCATCAACATCCAGCACCCCAAAGTGCTTCTGGAAACCCCCAAACCGTCACACACTCCCCAGTGATCAGACACAGCATGGAGAAAGGAGACTAAAACTGGCCAGAACTGGCAGGGAAAGGCCTGCTCCATCAGACAGGCTTTCTTCCTGCTCTGCTCCAGAGCTGGGGAATACTGCTGCTGCCCTCTCCAGGGCAGCTGGAGCCTTAGCTGGGATGTTCCCAGGAGAAGCCTGGGCTCGGCAGCACAAGTGAATCCCATGTCAAGCTTTATACACCAGGGCTATTGGCACCTCTGCAGAGGTTCTCCCACAGAGGATCTGAGGTTGGAAAGTCCCTCTGGAGACTAATCTGGACCTGCCACCACTGCAAGCAGGCCTGGCATCAGAGAATCCCTGTCAGAACCAAACAAAGCTTCCAGAGGAGCGGTTAGGAGCAGGGATGTGCACAGCCATCCCACCTCTTTCATGTAAGGTGCAGAGTTCCTGGCCAGATGACACTGGGAAGCTCCCAACTCCCTTCCTCGAGGAGCAGATGCCCTGTCACACCAAGGCCAGAGCCAGGTGGCAGCCAGCAGTACCTGTGCTCCACGTAGAGCAGAGGCCGGCTGTCGGTGATGATCCCCCCCTGGCTCTGCGGGGCCAGCCCGGGGTCCTCGATCCTCTCCAAAATGATGTCGATGTCTTTCAGGACGTCTTCCTTAAGAGAGGCAAAGCCAAGGCATTCATTACAGGCTGAGTCACAGCAGCCTGCAGGTCACCCAGCAGAGATCACACCCAGCCGCCTCCGGCTCATCCCGGTCCCCGGGTGATGGGCTGCGTCTCTTCAGAGAACCCCAGAATGGTTTGGGTTGGAAGGGACCTTAAAGCTCATCCTGTTCCACCTCTGCCATGGGCAGGGACACCTTCCACTGTCCCAGGTTGCTCCAAGTCCTGTCCAGCCTGGCCTTGGACACTGCCAGGGATCCAGGGGCAGCCACAGCTTCTCTGGGCACCCTGTGCCAGGGCCTCAGCACCCTCCTCACAGGGAAGAATTTCCTCCCAGTATCCCATCTGACCCTGCCCTCTGACAGTGGGAAGACATTTCCCCTTGTCCTGGCACTCCAGGCCCTTGTCCAAAGACATTTTAAATATTTAAATAACAACCTTCATCCTCTACTTTCCACAGAAACACCAAGTTACTGCTGTGAGCCTCATGACAAGGTCTCAAACACTCACATGACTTTAATCCAACTCTCCCATTCCCCATCTTCCAACCACCCCAGGAATCCATCCAGCTGCTCACATCCAACAGTTGTATAACACTTTAACCCTGATTTCCCTCTATTTTCCCCCCACAAACAACAAGTGACACATTTCTTACGTGCCTGTTTCACATCCTCCTCATGATGTCCCTGGGTGGAACACAGAATTCCATTCAGGACACTCAGGCAGCACTGCCAGCTTGCCTTTTCCAGCTAAATTTAGCCCCTGTGCGTGGAGTGTACACAGGGAAGGGATAATGTGCTCCGCACGGAAGTGCTGGAACAGAGGTTGTATTATCCCTCATTGGCAAACCAAACTGCCCGGGTGTGGGTGTCCCCCCAGCCTGCAGCTGGCACATGTCCCCCTGCTGCTCTATATTCCTGGATTGGAAAAGGAAACAGGCTCTCCAAGAGGGTTCTCCACCTCAGGAACTCACTCCTGAGTGGCATTCCCAGGGAGGCGGTGGGCAGCTGGGCGCTGGCACTGCTGGCACGGCTTAGCCATTCCCTCCAGAATCCTGTGGCTCAGGATGCTGAGCAAAGACTCTCCCTGGAGTGAACAGGGAGGTTGGACTCCATGATCTGGGAGGTCTTTTCCAGCCTTAAGGATTCTGTAATTCTGTGGACAGTTCAGACTCAAACCTCACCAGAAAACCAGCTCCCACCTGAGCCTCACTCCTACTGAATTTAGAAGATCAATGACTTTATCCATCTGCTACTTCCAGCTCTGGGGTCCCCAGCACTGGAAGGACGTGGAGCTGCTGGAATGAGTCCAGAGAAGGCATAGAGATGCTAAAAGGGCTGGAGCCCCTCTGCTCTGGAGACACCTTAGAGCCCCTTTCAGTGCCCAAAGGGGCTCCAAGAGAGCTGGAGAGGGACTTTGGACAAGGGATAGAGCGACAGGACAGGCTGGACAGGACTTGGAGCAACCTGCTCTGATGGAATGTCTCCCTGCCCACATGGCAGCGGATGGAATGAGACGAGCTTTAAGGTCCCTTCCAACCTAAACCATACCAGGATTCCATGATTCAAAAAAAGCTTCTTTAAATTTAAATTTTGAAATGGCTTTTTTGCCTCAAATCTCTCCTACAGTTACCTCGGAATTCCCACTTTGCCAACCGCACGGGAGGAACCAGCCCGATCCCTGACTCAGAGCACACACAGACATACCACAGTCTCTCCTGCCGAATTTTTCTTGGTTTTCCTTTTCTTTTTTTTCTTCCGTGGCTTGTTACTTGATGCTGGCTGTAAAGACAAAGGGGACAGCTGTCAGCATTCCCATGAACTGCAGGGGTGCCAGCTCCACCATCAGAAGAGCATTTCCCACAGGGATCAGCACACTGAGGGTCCTCAAATGAAACCAAAATTCACCCTTTAGCATTTGTTAGTGGGTGGAATTCAAGACACAAGGAGAAAATGGAGGAAAGCACCAAAGATTCACAAAGGGTTAAACCTCAGCTGACTTTCAGATCAATGTCTGAGGCTACGAAATCAGGAGAGAAACAAGTTTAGCTGTGCCAGGTGTGGGGGAAACGCTTCAGCCTCTTTCAGTGTGCAGGATACGCTGCATTTCTGCTTTTCTGGGGAGCAGGACAGTTCCCAATTTCACTCCCATTTCCACAGAAACCAACACCTGACGACGGTCCCAGCGCCAGAGTGCCTCTCCCTGCAGATGCAGCTGCTTCAGCCTGGGATGCTGGGGGGCACTCCCTGACCTGACTGGCACAGCTGGCTCTCCCCCGGGGCTGCACAGCTGGGAAGCACACTCCCAGGATCTAGCAGGTAACACAGCAAGGGATCACAGCATCATGGAATGGTTGGGGGTAGAAGGGACATCAAAGTTTATCCAGTTCCTACCCCTGTCTAGGCAGGGACACCTGCCACTAGACCAGGTTGCTCCAAGCCCTGTCCTGGCTCTACCCAAGAGCAGCAGCTACCTGCTCAGGGCTCCCACATCCTACCTGGAGCTCTGTGAGCAGCCACAGGTGTGTCCTGCAGTGCTGGCACAGCAAACTCACCAGGTCAGGGCCCCTGGAGCCACTGCTCCCACAGGGATTGACTATGCAGAGCACTCACAGCCCCTGGGCTGGCAGAGGCCACCAGCACAGCTGGAATGCACACAGACAGTGGACTTTGCTCCTCTGGCACCCAAACTCCAGGGACACACACCTCGAATGCACAGCAAACAGGTGAGACCAGGGGCCAATCCCCTTTGTTCCCCCAACCTTCATCTCCAGTGAGATCTGGGCTGGACTTGCCATGGTAAATTGTTAATTAAATGCGCCTTTCCTTACAAAATCCTGCAAGGAGACACTTCTGGGCTGATACAGACCACAAGAGCAATCTTGATCTCAAATGAGAACAGATCACTATGGGGAAGGACAGGCACAGCGTTCAGTTAACACTGCTTGAAGTCCTCACATCCCCTCTTCCAAAATAAATACCTCCTTGAGACCATTCTCCCCTGGCCCGACCTCAGTGCTCATGTGGACACAACACAATGCCTTCCTCAGGTACCTCCTCTCCGCAGCTGGAAAATCCCTCTGGATCCTACACACAAACCCAGCCCTCAGCACCAAACTGCTCGTCCTCCCCCAGATCCAAGCTCCCAGGTTTAAGTGTGTGTCCCTCCACTGGATCCCCGGGAGCAGTTACCGTTCTGTCCGGCTGCTCGGCCTCCTGCCCCTCTCTGTGCCCATCTCCGTCCGTCTCCTCGCCCACAGCCCCTTCCTTGCTCCTGTCCTTGTTCCCCTCCTGGCTCCCTCCCGCTGTGTCCCCCTCGCTGAGCCGGGTGTCCAGTCGCTCCTCTCCGTCCGGCAGCTCATCCTCCGACTCCTCAGCTGGGATCTGCAAACAGAGGGACAAGCTGCAGGGACAGCCCAGGGATGGAATTCCCCAGGGATCTGATCCAACACTCCACCTGCAAACAGATGGAGTTATGGACACCCCTCGTGTCGAGTGTCACCCAGTGGCTGCCAGGACAGTCCCACACACATGGAGGGGAGCACAGGACCACCACGATGTGTCCCCTCACACCATGGACTCTGCTCTTCCCCAGGAAGAGCTTCCAAACCCAGCCTCGCCTATGCTCACACAGCCAGGCCTTAGGGAAGGACAGGGAATGGCTGGGGCTGGATGAGATGTCTGGAGAGCAGGACCAGGCTCTGTCACCCCAAGGACCCAGCAGTGCCATCAGGGCCCATCTGACATCCAGCACCGGGATCCTGCAGTGCTGGGAAGGTGGCAGGGATGTTCCTAAAAACAGTTTCACCACTCCAGCTCTGACAACATCCAAACCCAGTCCCCCCAGGCCTCACTCCCGTTCCCTCCCAGTTCAGCCCCAGTTGCTGCCCCCCAGCTCTGCCCCCCATCCTTCCCACTCACCCACCACCCAAACCGATCACTCCCACCCCAATCACTGACCCCAAATCACCGCCATCCACAAACTGTCACCTCTGCCACCCTCACTGTGACCCCCTCTCAGTCACTGCCCCCCTGTTCCCTCCAGTCACCCCCAAACCCCGTCAGCCTCTGTCCCCAGGTCACCGTCACT
>VWZT01015577.1:71325-92868 GCA_013397055.1 Pachycephala philippinensis | reverse complement strand
GCAGTGCCATCCCAGCAGTGCCCCCCCGTGTTCCCCACGCAGGTGTGCGGAGGTGACAAGCCCTTCCTGGCTCCCAGCGACCTGCAGGCCAAGCACGCGGAGCTCAAGGACGAGGCCGTGCGGCTTTTCCGCGGCGTCAAGAAGATGGGAGGGGAGGAGTTCAGCCGGCGCTACCTGCAGCAGCTGGAGGCCGAGATCGACGAGCTCTACATCCAGTACATCAAGCACAACGACAGCAAGAACATCTTCCACGCCGCCCGCACCCCGGCCACGCTCTTCGTCGTCATCTTCATCACCTACGTGCTGGCCGGCGTCACCGGCTTCATTGGCTTGGACATCATAGCCAGCCTGTGCAACATGATTCTGGGCTTGACACTTATCACACTCTGTACCTGGGCTTATATCAGATACTCTGGGGAGTACAGAGAACTGGGAGCAGTAATAGACCAAGTGGCCGCAGCCTTGTGGGACCAGGTAGGATAAAGAGCTTTTGATTTCCAACCGGCACGCAAAAAGCACCCTCCCTGCACCCCACCGGGTTTTTTTTCAGCCTTGAGTTTCCTGGGGATTTTCCTCCCCCTTTTGAGATGGTTTTGGCTTTTAGGGTTGTTAGATCCAGCTGCTTGTGCTGTGATTGGGGCAGAGACACCTGTTCTGTTTTAATTGAAGTTTTAATCCGTTCCTTAGACCTTCCAGATGGGGAGAGGAAGGGCAGAGGAATTGTTTTCGGATCAGTTGGTGGAGTTTGTGCTTAGGGGGAGGTCAGGGGGCAGCACAGGAGGGGTGAGCGAGGCTGGAGCTGTGTCCGTGAGCCTCCAGTTCCTGTCCAGTGTGGAAAACAAGCTGTGCAGATCTGAGAAAACTCCCTGCAAGCTCTTTTGTTCTGCCTTTTTCTTTCCTCCTTGTCTCACCCGTCACCAGTGTGAGTTTGTGGGGCCGTGTGGGAATGGGCAGCTCTGCCATGGATCCCCCTGGGAAGGATCCTGGTGTGTGAGCTTGGTGTGTGCGTGCCTGTGGGTGTTAAAGAGAAGCAGCCATCGCTCTCCCCTGGTTCAGGGCAGGGATTTTGGCTCTCCCAGAGGTCGAGGCCAGGTCTTGGCTCTGCCTGTTTTGGCACCAGCCCCTGGTATCCCATTGCAGCCCTTCCCTGTTCCCACAGCAGAAAAGGGAAAGCCCAGCCCACACAGACTCCCCCTGACCCCCTGCACCCATGCAGGGCTACAATCCCTGTGCCCAAAAGGCTGCAGTGCCCTCCTGCCCTTTCCATGGCAGAGCTGGACGAGCTCATCCCTCAGGAGCCATCCCAGCTCTGATTTCTGGCAGGAAGGGCCCTTCTCCACCTGCCCCTTCCCTGCTTTTCCTCCACCAGCGAGGTTTTCATGGAGAGCAAGCACATTTCCCTGCTTCCCTGTGCTGCTGCAGCTGCCCTTGCAGCTTTGGGGGAAATAAAGGCAGCATTCACTGATGTTCCTTCATTCCAGAGCTGGGCAGTGCTGCTCAGCAGAGCCATCCCTGGTGTCCCAGGTGGATTCATCCTGGCTGCCCTGTCCCCAGCAGTCTGAGCACCCCAAGTAAAGCCCCTGCAGTGGCTCTTTGCCCAGGGACACTGCCCAGCAGCCTTTGGGATATTTAAGATGGAATATTTAAGCCCATCCCAGTGCAGGAAGCAGTGGGAGTTGAGCAAGAACAGGACACAGCAGGAAGGTGCTGCCCGCTTGCAACACGTCCAGCTGGGGGAAAATAAAGAGGGAAAAGTGCTTGGAGCTGTTCCTGCCTTCCACAGGCCCCCGTGGCTTTCCCAGCAGAGGGAAAGTTCTCCCAGGAAGGGGCTGTGGCAGAGGGGAGGTGCTGGGTTGGGCAGTGGGACCGTGCCCACCATGAGCCTGGAGCTCTGTCCCATGGGAATGGGACCAGGAGGGATGGATGAAGCAGTGAGGGGCCCTGCAAGAGGGGAGCAGTTTGGGATAAACACCCCGGGGATGAGCTCCCACGGACTCCTGTGATACACAGAGCTGTTTCTTTCTCTTTCTGTCTCCCCCTTCCCAATGCCTCTCCCAGGGAAGCACGAATGAGGTAAGTGGCTCTTGTTCTCCGCATGCTGCCGGGAGAAAAAAGCATCTCGGCCCCAAAAAAGCACGTCTGGGCTGGTGGAGGATGGGAATCACGAGGGCTGGGGGCAGCAGCTGCTGGCCTGGCTGGCTCTGGCTGTTCCCTGTGCTCCAGATGCCTGGGGAAGGGTGTGGATGTGGGCACTGCTGGGAGCCAAGTGGGAGAGAGATTTGGGTGGGGAACGTCAGGACACGATGGGGATTTTCATCTTTCTCCCAGCAGCTCTGTTTGGGGATTTTCCTGTTGTGCCAGGAGGTCAAACCCAAAGCCCAGATTGTTTTGGAGCAGCAACTGTGCAGGTGCAGGCAGGGACAGCTGAGGAGCCCTCATGCCTGGCCAGGCCTCTCCGTGCTGCTGGAAGTACTGTGGGAGTTGTTTTTTGGGGAAAAACCACCCCATAATGGATTAAGCTGAATGCAGAGCCTGGGAGGCACAGTTCATCCCCCAGCATCTCCCTGGGCAGCACATGGAACACAATCCTGCTCTCTCAGCATGGCAGGGAGCTGCTCCAAGGGGTCCCTGTACAGGCCTCCCAGGAACAGGAAAACCTGGATGAGAGAGGGAGATTCTGCCCCACTCAGGTGAGACCCCACCTGCAGCGCTGCCTCCAGCCCTGGGGTCCAGCATCAGGAGGATGTGGAGCTGCTGGAACGAGTCCAGAGGAGGCCACGGAAATAATCTGAGGGCTGGAGCCCCTCTACTCTGGAGCCAGGCTGGGAGAGCTGGGAATGTTCATCTGGAGAAAAGAAGGCTCCAGGGAGAGCTCAGAGCCCCTTCCAGAACCTAAATGGCTCCAGGAGAGCTGGAGAGGGACTGGGGACAAGGGATGGAGGGACAGGACACAGGGAATGGCTTCCCACTGCCAGAGGGCAGGGATGGATGGGATATTGGGAAGGAATTCTTGGCTGTGAGGGAGGGGAGGCCCTGGCACAGGGTGCCCAGAGAAGCTGTGGCTGCCCCTGGATCCCTGGAAGTGTCCAAGGCCAGGTTGGACAGGGCTTGGAGCACCCTGGAATAGCCAAACATGTTCCTGCCCATTCCAGGGGGCTGGATCTGGATCTTTAGAGGTCCCTTCCAACCCAAACCATTCTGGGATTCCCTAATTCATGATCACAGCCCCAGCAGCTCCTTGTGCTCCTCCTGCCCAGCACTGCAGGATCCCAGTGTGAGCTCCTGGAATGTTCCTTAGGAAAAGCCTCACCAGGCTGTGACTAAACCAAGAGAAGACAACCTTCCTGCCCATGGACATTATTCCAGCTCTGTGTCCAAGTCCTGCCCAGCCTGGCTGAGGTGTGACACGAGACATTTCCATGTTTTCCTGTGTCACCAAAGCCTGGCAGCTCCAGCTGGCAGTGCCACCTCCCGAGCCACTGAGTTCTGTGGGGAGTTCCTTCAGAAGAAATTCCAGCTGTTAGAAACCATCCCACCCCTGATCCCTCCCAGCAGCCAGGGCAGCTCTGTGGCACCCCAGGGATCCCAACCCCAGCAAGAGGCAGGACACGGGGTTTGCTGTGGGTGAGGTGTTGAACAAACCCTGTCAAGTAAAAATGAGCACCGTGGGACTGGTTTGGCACCCCAAAACCCCCCAAAATAGCACAGAATGCTGCAAGGTCGCTTAGATGGGGCTTGAAGATGAATTTTCAAGGAAGACAAGCAGAGAAGCTGCATGAAGTCTCCTCCATCAGTTCTCTGTGTTCCCAAACAATCCCAAAACACCACTTCTGGTCCCAAAGGCCTGTTTGGGATGTGATCAGCATCCTGTTGGACACCTCTGGAGGCATCTCAGCCCTCACCCTCCTCCTCCTCGCTGCCCCTTCAGCCTCTCCTGCTTCATTCACCCCCTGAGCACACACGGAACGCGTCACCCTGTCAGTGTGTTGGTTCCTGCTGCTCAGGTGCCTCTTCCCACCCTTTCCAGAGCTAATCCTGGTTCAGCAGCAGTCCCCAGCACGAACTGGTGGGATTTGAGTTGGTTTTTTCCTCCCCCAACAAGTTCATTTGAAATGGTAATGTCAGAGCTGTGACATTACCAGGATTTGGTCACACCAAATCCTGCGCAGCCAGAGCCGTGTCCTGGCACCCCCTGTGCCAGGGATAAAGGTGGGGAACAGGCAGGGAGGGACAGGGGGGTGTCACCTGTCACCCCATGGGAGCAGAGCCTGGTCCCACCCCTGTGGGTGCTGTGCCCTCGGTTCCGTGTGGGAAGTGCAGCTCCGGGGCAGCTCCGCAGCAGCTTCCGCCTGTTCTGAGCCTGGCCCCGCTCCAGGACAAACAGAAAACGGTAAAATCAGAAGGAAAAAATCCGCATCATCTGCAGAAAAATGATGGGGACAATGATCTGTCACACCCCGAGCCCTCGGGGTGCTGCAGTTACGGAGCTGCCTGGGGGGGAAAAGCAAACGCTGAGGCTGCAGGAATCGAAACTCTGTGTGTGAAACACAAATGGAAAAACAACCCCCAAATCCCTCACTCGTAGTCCAGATTATTGATTTAATACAGCTCTAGGGGGATGAGGTGCTTGAAAAATCGGAGCTGTAGAGTCACAGAATATCCTGAGCTGGAAGGGACCCCCAAGGATCAGAGTCCAGCCCCTGTCTCTGCCCAGACACCCCAACAATCCCACCCTGGGCATCCCTGGGAACATCCAAAAGCTCCTGGAGCTCTGGCAGCCTCGGGGCCGTGCCCATTCCCTGGGGAGCCTGGGCAGTGCCCAGCACCCTCTGGGGGAAGAACCTTTCCCTGATACCCACCTAACCCTCCTGGCACAGCTCCAGCCGTTCCCTCAGCTCCTAAATCCGTGAGCTGGAGCCCTTGGTGTGTTGGACACTTGACCCAACCGCGCTGGTGCACAGAACACGGAGAGGCCGCGGTGGGCTGGGATGGATGGGGATTCCCTGGGATCGAGATTCCCTGGGTTTGGGATTCCCTGGGATCGGGAAGGGGCCGGCGGTGACTGTGTGTCTCTCCGCAGGCCTTGTACAAGCTGTACAGCGCGGCCGCCACCCACAGACACCTGTACCAGCACGCCTTCCCCGCGCAGCGAGCCGAGCCCGCCGACGGCGCCGACAGGAAGAAGGTGTAAGGAAACATCCCCCAGGGCGCAGTCCCGGCCTGTCCCAGCCACGCATGGCCGAGGCACGGACGTCTCCTCCTCGGATCGACACCCTCACCCCGTGGCCATCCCCGAGCCCGCCGGGAGCAGGGGGAGCGGCCCCGCCGGGGCAGGGCCAGCATGGATGTGTCCTGTCCCCGTGTACATACGGCACCGCCGCAGCCCAGAGCTTTGGTTTGTCATAGCCAGCGACTCCCAGCTCGTTTATGAAGCCTTATTTCCCCCTTCTTAATTAGTCACCACCGAGGAAACGATAATTTTACGTGATACCGCAACTAAAAAGGCCGAAGCTTATCCAAAAGCCAATTTATTTCAGGTACTTGAACAAGTTATAACATGTAACCACGTTTTTTTCCTTCGTTTAACTGTTTAATTACATAAACATAATTAAAATGTATTAACTTGCTTTATCAGACACTGTAAGGGCACTTCTGCTATGGTCTGTTAACGGTGCTGTGAGGAACGCGGCCGTTGCTGTTTGTCTGCACAAAGTGTCACTTTGTAGCTGTGTTGGAGGAAGTTTCACTGTATTTCTGTACATATTTATCCATGATAGTGCATAGGACGTGTGGTACAGTTCTATTCTTTTATTGTCAGGACTATTAAAGTTTGCTTTTGGTTCCTAAGAAGTTGGTTCTCCAGGGAAATGTTATTTACCAGCCAGGCAAGAGCTTCTCCTCTGGGGATTTTTATGTGTTTGGTTCGATTTGGGGTTTCAGAGTTGGAGTTTTGAGGGTATTTACCCAGAGATAGACCCAGAGCTTCAATCATCTCAAGCCCCTGTGGCTTTCACTGTTTGTGAGAACGGTTTATTTGATGTTCTAAGAGGCCACAAACTCAGTCACACAACCCTTCGTTCATCGAACAAAATGATTTTTATTGAATTAAGAGGATTTACAAGAAATGTACTTTTTTTGTCTGCAGTGTTTATTGCACTGAAAAGAACCCATAAATAACATATCAGGACAATTCATGAACCAAATGGAATAAGTGGAGAGGGTAACCGGACAATTAAAAATTTTCCCCAGGTGAGGAGCTTTAAAACAAAAGCTCATTAAAAAGAACCAGTAATTGCTGTTACATCCCTGATTTTCCCCGTGGGGTGGCAGAGTGGGTCAGACACTGCTACTGCCTTTCCACTGGAGCGGGTCAGATTTTGGGAAATGCAGGATCAAAACCACTCTGCTTAGAGATCTTGGTCTTTAGGAAGGTACAAGTGTTCCCCCTCTGAGTAATCTGTGTGAAAATTAGGAGTAAATCTGGAGTACTAAAGAGCTAAAGTAAAAAATAAGGCAACTCAGGCTTCACTTGTGCGAAGCGCTCGGATCCGAAGGGTGAAATCAGCTCCTGGTGGGACTGAGCAGGCCCAGGGTTGGTGTTCTGTACATTAAAGCTGTAAACAAAGAGCAGAGCTCTCTCAGGAGAGGGATCCCAAATCCCGAGGGAAATACCCCGAACGAGGCATCTGGATTTGGACGACGTTTGGAAGGCAGGACATGACAGTTGCATCTATTGCCCTTAAAAAATACATAGCCAGCTTTGAATACTGCAGCTGGCTGGTAGGAAAGAGATCAAGGGTCAGGGGACCGATCAAACTGCTGGTTTCTCAGGATAACAAACTACTCCCGCTAGGGAAAAAAGATTAACAAACAATTCCCACTTTTTATAAACAACACATAATACATGTAGAAAAATATTCAAGAGGATAATAACAAAGGTGCAACGTCAACAAAAATAAGCTGCCTTTTCAACAAAAGCACTTTTTCCTTTGAGAGTTTGTTGGTGAGAGTGTGAGAGGAAGCTGCGGCGGCGGCTGGAGCTCAGTAGTTGGCGCTGTGCTGCTGCGCGTACCACTGCTGCCGCTGCTGCCGGTGCTCCAGCTCGGTGAGCAGCGCCTGCCTGTAGGCCTCGTACAGCTTCACGATGCGCTCCAGCTCCTTCATGAACAGCAGCTTCAGCATCCCCTGGTACGTGTCCAGGTCGGCCAGCTGGAACAGCTCCCACTTCAGGATGTGGTCGTACCTGCGGGAGAGCACAGGGTTTCTCCAGGTTGGTTCCTGAGTGAATCTGAATTGGCTCGTTTTGTGGGATTGACACAAAAAGCAGGAGATGTGAAACATCCCAGGGAAATGGCAGAGTCCCACCTAACACCAAACAGCTCCTGGAATATGGAGATCCCCTTAACTGACCAGAATAAACCAACACAGGAAAACACAGCTGGGAGAACTGGGGGTGTTCACCTGGAGAAGGGAAGGCTCCAGGGAGAGCTCAGAGCCCCTTGCAGGGCCTAAAGGGGCTCCAGGAGAGCTGGAGAGGGACTGGGGACAAGGGATGGAGGGACAGGACACAGGGAATGGCTTCCCACTGCCAGAGGGCAGGGATGGATGGGATATTGGGAAGGAATTCCTGGCTGGGAGGGAGGTGAGGCCCTGGCACAGGGTGCCCAGAGAAGCTGTGGCTGCCCCTGGATCCCTGGAAGTGTCCAAGGGCAGGCTGGACAGGGCTTGGAGCAGCCTGGGACAGTGGGATGTGTCCCTGCCCATGGCAGGGGGGGTGGGATGGGATGGCTTTTAAGCTCCCTTCCAACCCAAACCATTCTGGGATTCTGTGGAAATGCATTTTGGAGGCATTGAACAGCAATTCCATTCACAACACACCTGGACATTTACCATAAAACATCTGTTAAAATCAGAGTAAGACAGAAAAATGAATTCTTTCAGCAGCTCAGCAGGTACCTCCCAGAGGATGGAACACTGCTGGCCCTCCCTCCCAACCAACTGTTCCCAATCCAGCTGTAACGAGTGTTCTTGGCTGCTTAACCTCTCCAATTAACCCCTCTTGGTTAATTAGCAGCAATAATCTACAATAGATATTTAATGCAAGCCCTGATGTGGTTGCACCCTCACTGCAATCACCCTCCTTTCCTGCTTTTCCCACTCACAATCTGATTTCCTTAGCTCAGAAATAGGGAGCTGGCTGCTCTGATTGTTACAGAACAGGAGAAACTCATGGAATAATGGAGTTATTTGGTGCAGCTGAGGCACAGGACAAGATGGATTCACCTGAGTGGGGGCTGAAGCTGAAATATCAGTGAATTTCTGGAAATAAGCTGCATTCCCCACTGAAAGGCCACATTCCAGAGGCATCAGAGAAGCACCAGGATGTGCAGGTGAGTTCTAAAGATTCTCAAAGGAATTTTAAGAATTTAACTAAAACTGATCACAGTTTCTATAAACTTCCTAAAGAACAGCTTCTGTACTGAAGTTATCCCTAATCCTGACAGGGCTGCACTGTTAAATCACTTTTCTCCCCCAAAAAAGAGAAATAACCAATTGCAGCTGTTTGGACTTTGAGCTCTGTACTGACAAAGAGGGGTTTGAAGGTTTCCAGGTACAGCCACCTTCGGGAGCACCTCGGGATTGCTGGGATCACATGGACAACACCTTTCCCTCTCTCTTTTCCCACTCATCAGGAGCCAAATAAATCCCTGGCTGAGAAACAGGAGGTTACTGGAACAGAGCAGGCAGCCAGAATATCCCATCCCCTGGGCTTTTCCCAGGGGAAACCAAGGATTTAACACAAACCAGGACAATTTCAACACAAGAGACACTGATTTGCCTTGGATATTTCCAGCCTCTTGGGTAGGGCTGGGAGAACAAAGTCCTGGGTTCGGATCCCAGCTCCAAAAGAGCTGGGGAAGAATCTGAACCATAGGATCTCTGCAAGGAAGGAATTTTGGGGTCCTCACCTTGTGGGAACAGCTCCCAGACTGGGATACCTGACTTGGAAGGGGGAGAAACATCCCACGTGAGAGTTGAGCCAAGGGATAAATCAAGTTTGGAGTCCTGATGGCAGCGTGAGAGCTGCACTTGGGCTCTCCAAACAAAACCCCAGAGATGCCAGGAGTGGGGAAAAGGGAGAAAAAATTCCTTCCTACTCAACAGGTTTGGGTTGGAAGGGACCCCAAAAGGGACCCCAAAGCCCATCCAGTGCCACCTCTGCCATGGCAGGGACACCTTCCACTGTTCCAGGCTGCTCCAAGCCCCAATGTCCAACCTGGCCTTGGGCACTCCCAGGGATCCAGGGGCAGCCACAGCTTCTCTGGGAATTCTGTTCCAGGGCCTCCCCACCCTCACAGCCAGGAATTTTTCCCTATAAACAAGGACTATTTTGGCTAACACCTACTGGACTCTCTATCAGGCTTTTTCTAACCCTAATTCTTTTCCTCTAGAGAAATTTGTTGAAAAAACCCCTAATATTCCCTATTTTTGCCATAATGATCTACTTTTCTCAACAGAAATAACTTCGCTTTACAGCTAAACTGATTTACAGTGCCGAGGGGTAAGTAGGAAATAATAACAAAATAAACCAAATTATTTCAGTGCAAAACTGTGCTGATAATTAAAAATTTGTCTCAGCCTACTTGATATACAGAAATCCTTGATAAATTGTTTTGTTTGTTTTATATTTCTTTCTTAAGTTTCAAGACAAATATCCAAAAGAATCCACGCAAAACAGGCTGAACTATTTAAAATTACATTGTCTGGATGTGCCAAAGAGCTAAATAAAAAAATGCAGCTGCAGCCAAAAACTGGAAGGATTTCTAGGGAACAAATCCTACAGGCTGCAGGAACTAAGTGTGGAGCCTCAATGGACTGGGGGATTTTAGGGCAATTTAAATCTTTATGGGCTGCTGGCAAACCCAGCAGTCACAAGAAGTAATAAAACTCATTCAAAATTGTAGTTACTAGAAAAAGGCAATAAAAAACGAGAATTTTTTTTTAGCGGGAGTCACTGAACATCTCAGCCTGAATTTGCAATTCCAGACTGGCCTCGCTGCTGTAAAACTGAGTTTTTCTCCATATTCTCCTTATGAATAGTACATGATTTAATAATTATGAAACCATATTTGGGGGTTTTATTGCTTTCTATTCAGTGTCACTGTTCTGCAGAGCTGCTGCCCTTAGAAAATCTAATTTCTTTATGCTGACTCAAACCTTTTTTTTGGAGGAAACTCCCTGTTCCTGTAGTAGTTTCTTTGACAAAATGATTTTTTTATTACCCCTTAGTATTTAATTCAATTTCTTGAACAGAAATATAGAAATATAGATGTCAGCCTGTATTTGGCCTAAAGGGGCTCCAAGGGAGCTGGACTTTGGACCAGGGATGGAGGAAAGGACAAGGGGAATGGCTTTAAGGTGGAAAAAGGTAAATTTAGGTTGGATATTAGGAAGAAACTGTTTTCTGTGAGGGTGGGGAGGCCCTGGCACAGGGTGCCCAGAGAAGCTGTGGCTGCCCCTGGATCCCTGGAATGTTCCAGGCCAGGTTGGACAGGGCTTGGAGCAGCCTGGGATAGTGGAAGGTGTCACCCATGGCAGGGGGTGGAATGAGATGGTTTTTAACTTCCCTTGCAACCCAAACCATTTCATGATTCTGTGATTTAAAATTCCTAAAGGTGAAGGAAAAGCTGTGTTGTTTAAAAAGAAATAAAAAGAGACATGAGGAAGTTACACCCTAAAAATGTTTCACATATTTTCTGAGCACGTGGTACCGCTCTTGTAAATACTCTGAAAGCAAAACACACCCTCACTCTCTGACAGAGCTTTCTGCAAGTTGTGTGAGCTGCAAGAAGTGATCACTTCAAGCAATGCCTGAAACAAAGCAAATTAATGTGATAAACATTTGCTACAACTCCCTCATGCTGTCAACCACAGCCCTGATGCAGCTAAAAACCAGATACTGCACAGCTCCGCTGTCAGTCGTGAAAATCCAATTTTTTTTCATTTTCAGTGTGAAATGAAG
This sequence comes from Pachycephala philippinensis, assembly GCA_013397055.1. NCBI lineage: Eukaryota > Metazoa > Chordata > Aves > Passeriformes > Pachycephala > Pachycephala philippinensis. Next base: position 81,845 of record VWZT01015577.1, on the reverse strand, counting down.
AAGGAAAAAAGGCAGAATCTCACTTGACAGGAGCCCTGGCATAGACCTGCAGCCAGTCGGGGATCTCGGCGCTGTGGTAGGGGTTGGCAGGGACCAGCAGGGGTTGGCTCCTCTCGGCAGGCTGCGGCTGGTAGGACACGGGGGGCGGCTGATCGTAGCGGGGAACGCTGCCAGGGACAGGGAAAATGTCACCTCCAAGCACACAGGACATGCTGGAATCATTCATTTCTTAATATTACACAGAGATTAGTAAGTGCAAAGGGTGGTGGTGCAACCTCACGTGGGGTGTTGGCTCAGCAGGGCTGCACTGAGCTACGTGCTGCTGCTATTCTGGTAAAATTCACCTCAGCCCCACTCACCAGAGCACAACAAAGCACTGGAGCTGTTTTTAAAAAGTATTGATTCATATAATCCACCATTTAATATGTTAGAATAGCTGTGTTCAGGCAGCAGCTGATCAGAGTTGTTCCATATAGAGACATCCCCTTATATTTATTTTTTGTGCCACAAGTTAAAGAGCTTTCTCTTCCTGGGTATCAGCAGAATAGACTGAGCAGGAGAAATTAACTGTTAATTTGGTGTGTATTAACAATGAACTGTTAATTTGGTGTGTATTGACAATTAACCGTTAGTTTTGGTGTGTATTAGCAATCAACCGTTAATTTGGTGTATATTAACAATTAACAGTTAGATTTGGTGTGTATTAACGATCAACCATTAATTTGGTGTATATTAACAATTAACTGTTAATTTGGTGTGTATTAACAATTAATATTGGATAACAATTAACACTGGATTTGGTGTGTGTGAATTTTATTTTACATTGAAATTACGAGTAGCTTAAATACCCATTTTCATTCTAGACAAGACTTCATTCACGTTTCAGATGCCCAGAGCATCTCCAGGAACACCACATCAAGTTTCCTTCCAGTTTACATTTTAATTCTGTTCTCACCAACTTTGCTGTTTTACTGACAGCTGAAGAGCTGCTTTGTTGGATTTAGGAGCTTCTAAACTTCAGAAACATGAGACAAAACAACTTCTAAAAATCTTTTCGAGAACCGGCAAAGCCGAAAATAAGAATTTTTTATATTTTATCCAGCTCTACTTTCCTAGGTGGACTCAGACAAAGCCAGGCAGAGGGGGAAGGTGGGAGGCTCACCTGGGAGCACAGGGGTGTTTGTACTGAGCCCTTTTGTTGATGTGATCCACGTAGTAGACCCCGAACTCGGCGGACTCCACGCGCTCCCAGCCCGGAGGGAGCCCCTCGCGCTCCAGAGGGTGGCTCCAGTGGGTTGTGTTCGTGTTGTGATCTATGTAGTATTTCCTTCCTCGGAGAGTCCAGTCCACTGACCAGCCAGGAGGAAGAGGTAAATCTTCAGAACTATGATTTGTTAAGTTTCCTAAAGATGTAGCAGCAACTCTCCCGATGCCTAAAACAAAAGGCGATCGGTGGTTAGTTCAAAATTTACAGAAATCGTAATTTCTCTTAATAAATTCTTACAGCTGCTTCATTTAGCAACAAAAAAAAATCCCCACAGCTCTTTTTCTAGTTAAAGTCAGAAATGAAAATCATCCAGAAAAATCACTGAGTCCCAAGAAAGCTTTTCAGGTGAACCAGTCAAGAACAGCAATAGGATGAGGTAAAACAAGAGAGGAGGGACAAGGAGGGTTGGGGTACAAGAGCTGACAGGAATCAGCAGCTGATTAAATTCCCACTTTTTCCCTGGAAACAGAGCACATTTGGGATTTACCTGTCACTAAATTTAAGAGACTGCTCACTAGCACTCTGAAATATGTGATTTGTCGTAACACACAGAGAGTTTTTACAAATTGGATGGTGAGAGATGACTACAGAAAGAGCTCCTTCCCCATCCCTTCCTAGGGACACTTGGGAAGCTGGGTGAAGTAAAAGCCAGATGAGCAAGTACAGAAAACTCCTATAAAAGCACCCCCAAGACACCCAACCACAAAAACCCAATGAGATCATCAAGAATTCTGCAGATTTCTTTCCATCCCTGGGAATTTGCTACCTCCTGGATGTGCTGGGCTAAATTCAACTCTCTTTTCAAATTCATTTTAAGTAGTTCCCTGCAGTCACTCACAGTTCTGCAGTTAAACACTGTCTGGTTTTAAAGAAATTCCAATTATCTTTTCATCCCACAGCCAAATGCATCTCTTCAATCCCATTATCACCAGAGTTTGTGTGTTACTATTTCCCACAGCCAGCAGAAGGGATTCGGGAGCCACTTTTCCCACTTTTTTAGAAGTCAGAAATCACCCCGCCACATTTACTGACAGGAATACACCCTTCCTTCTTTTTTTTCAGGAATAACATTTTTGTGGGGTTGTTTTTTGAGAGAAGGGAAAGGCAGAGCCTCTGTCATTTAAAATGACAGCCTGAAACCCTGGTGAGTTATTTGCTAACAAAATGTAACAATAATTGAAAATAAAGTTACAGGAAGGCTCCAAAACAACTGGATGAATAAAAAATTAAATTAAAACCCCCCTCACAAAGGTCCTCCTGAGTTTTAAAACTTTGTGCTCATCCATAAATCTTTTTCCAGCATTGCCATGTTCTGAACTGTTTGGCCTTAAAGGATTTCCTCTTGTGTCAGTACTTACCTATTTGTCAGCATTATAAAGGGAAGCTGATGGCTGTGTCCATCTTTAATTGGGATTGAACAACCTTAATTATTATTAGGTCATTATTAATTAATGACCTTAATTCCAGAGAAAAGAAACATCCTGGAGGTTTCCTGACCTTTGGAAGGACTGGGGAAGGGAAACTGGTTCAGCCCCTCACTACAGTGAAGTCACTGCTTTGGTTTTCATGCCACTGACAAAATACAAACATTTCAGCTTCTTGAAAATGCTGTGCTCAGGATAAACAAATCCAGGATTTTCCCCAATTAACTGAACCTCTGGGTTGTAATTTTATGGATGTGTAAATAGTGAATGTTAAATCAACACTGACAGGAGATCTGAACACACAAACTTGACTGAGGGGGAAAAAAAATCCGTATTTTTCTGTTTACTGTTAAAACCTGCACATCCCTGTATTTTTCTTACAGTTCCTCCTCCTTAAATTCTGGCCTCAAATCCATAGATATTTATATTTACTCCTTGGGGTAAAGGTGTAAAATTTGGAAGAGGTGCCATCCTCTGCACCAGCAGTTCTCTTGACACATGGATTCTCCCAATGCCAGCTTATTTTGAATTTCCAAGATGCAAAGAACAAAAATAACACCAGATCACAAATACTTTACATATTCCTTTTGCCATTTTGACTTCATATACAAAGATGCAGAGCCAAACCATTAAAAAAACTTACACAGATGTAGACATTACCAGCTTTGAACAGTGTTCCATGGACATGAAATCAAAGGCCAGACTTATAAACTGATGGTTTAACTACCATTTTTCCCTTAAATCACAGATTATATTGGAATATTCTCTGTGCTGGAAGTTTTAAGATGTTAATACTGATAGGACCTTAAAACCATCAACCCAATGTGGCATGAAAATCAACAATTAGTGAAATTTAGACATTTTCTCACATAAAATTCTTTTTTAGAGATCAAAAGAAATTGTCTGTTGGTTTTCCTGGTAAACCTCAGATGTTCCTTTTTGGGAAAATGGATACACACATAAGAGAAAAAGCTCCTCCTATAGTTTTGAACAGTAAGAGAAGAGGAAAATTAACTTTTATATATATATATATATATACACCTGTTAGTATCAACAATAAAACCAAACAACACTTGGAAGAGTAAATTCCTATGTGACCTTTTCCAAAGTATAACCCAAAGAAGAAAGTTCCTAAATCCATGGACTGTGAATGCTGCAAATTGCCAGGAATGACATCTTCTGTATTTCAATTCCAGGTAAAGTCTGAGCCCTAAAACATTTTTACAGCAGCCCAAAGCTCCACACAGGATTTTCCTGCAAGCACCAGGGATATTCCCTGGATTAGGGGCTGCCACCAGATTTATGTATCCCAAAAATAAAACCTGAACAGTTTTTATCCAAACATCTAGTGTAAAACCTGGGGTTTTCCTGGCATGGAGGACATGATCCCTACCACAAGACAAACTCAACAAGTTCATTGTAACTCTTGGGGTTTTCTTGCTCACACACTCTTTTAGCTGTAACAAGACAGAAATCCTGATTTTTCTCTCTTTCCCAAGGAACAGAGTTGCTTAAATTATCCACTTTTTCCAAATGTCTCCTTTCCTCTGCTTAAGGATGAGCACTCTCTAGAGTGGCACTATCAAATCTCAAGGATGGTCAACAATTAATTTAAATTTATGCATTTGTAAAACCTTTTCAAAATGTCTCTTAATAGCTTGTCAAGCTTCATTTGGTAATTCTGTTCATAATGGTATAATATACTATATTAGATAATGAGGCATTTTTTGGTTCAGCTGTTGCTTTTAAGGAACATCAATACTGAAATTATTTCAGGCTTTAATTTTCCTTCCATTTCTAAAATCTTCAACTTAAGATCTTGAATTAATTACCTTTGAGCACCACACTGCAGTGCACTTTATCAATGCAAGGAGTTCCTTCTCTTAAAAATGTCATTTAAGCTAATAAAGTCACAAGTGTGAACAATCCCTAGTGTGTTCTTCACTCAAGGAACTTGTGTTTGGTTGTTCCTTGGGATGGAATGAAGGAACTGGAAGTGATGGCAGTGCTTTCCCAGCTCAGTAAAAGGGGTTTATTCTGAGGGCACCCTGCCTGGAAAGAAGTCCAAGCCCTCTGGAGCAAAGATTTCCAGGCCAGCTGAGGGCAGTTCTTCAGTCTGTCAGGTAGGAAGGACAGCAGAGAAATCCCATCACCAGCATAAAGGGGAAAGAGCAAAAAACCAGAGGAGAAAGTCTCACTTGGGTAGAAAATGCCCTGATGTCGGCAGAGAAATTTCAGAGCCCAGCAACTCCCCACAAGTGGCTTCACCCAAATTTCCAAGTGTTGGAGAACAAATCTTACAAAACAATATTTGTCTTTAATCAGCCCAATTGTCTTGAGAGTCTTTTTTCAGGATGCCAAAATCCTCTCCCTTCCCCTCATCAGAGCGGGGTGAAGAGCAGGAAGAGAAGATGAACAAAGTGTTTAATTTTAAAGGAGTAAGCAATAATAAAATAACAAAAAAGTTCTCCTGTTTAGACAGGTCTGCAGGTCCCAGGCCTTCCTAACCCACTCCAAAGCATCTGAAGGAACTTCCTGAGCACAAGCACCTCTTTTGTTGGTGGGAATGGGGCGTTCCAAGCAAGCACATATTCACAAATAGGAAATGACAGGAAGGACTCTGAAAGCTTCAAGAATTATGCTGCAAAATTACTGCAAAATCAGCACAAAAGAAGAAAAGGTCAGGAACTGCCATTTGTTTAAAAATGAGACAAGAGTACATACAGAAAAATAAAAATATGGCTATTTCAGCTCTAAATGGGTTTCATGTCATAATTTGTATTTATTTTGCTCTTACATTAAACAAGTTTGCAATTTTTAAGGGGTACAACTTAACAGATGAACCAAAAGCACACTGGATTCTCCGGGAATTGTTTTTCTCCTGTGACATCCCAGTGAACTCATCACAATCCACCACCAGAAAGTGCCTTTACAGTGTGATTTCAAGCTCAGCAATTTTCATAGACACAGAAGAATGTTTCAGCTTACCGCTCACACAGGTACAAATAACTCTGAGGTCTTGGTTACAAGTTAGTTCCAATCTACACTGTAGGTATAACTTCAACCACAGACCTCCCCAAAACTTTAACCTAGAAGAGAGGAAAGAGATGGCGAGGAAAGACAGGTAAAGTCTCTTAGAATTAAAAGTTTGAAAAGGACACTAATTAAAAAAAAAAAAAAATTAAAAATTTAAGAAATGCCACAGAGGTAGCTAAACGTACAAAATTAGGAGGTATCTCAACTGAAAACACTGGTCAGGAAAATCAGCAGCATTGAATTGCTAATTAGAAATAAATTTAATGAAAATATGGAAAGGAGGACGTGGTAGAAGTGAATCACAATGAGAGGGAAAACATGAGTTCAAGGAGAAATGCCTATGGAAGGACATGGCAATGCTAAAACATCAACTGCTGAAAAACCACAGGGCTTCCCTAAAGACTTGGCTGAACACTTTGAAGATCTCGGTAAGAACATGTTTTCAACTTCTCTCCAAATTACAAAGAGGAGAATCTCGATTTTGAATGAAAGCTGAAATTCACAGGCACCTCTTCACTTCCAGACTGCAGCTTCCCAAAAATGATCTCAGTGTGACCACCATGAAATATCACCAGAGCAAGAACACCTCGTGTTCACCAGGCAACATTTCCTTGGGAATCCACCCAAAACACACCAGAACTGACCAAGGGGGCCTTTACAGGGAGGGTGGGAGAGGAGGGAAAGGGGAGAAGGCAGCATTTACAAACTCCAGCTAATAAACAGACTTTTCATTTGGAACTGCAGGCATTAGGCAATTTTGCTATCAATTATCTCAATGAAGAGAAACAACAACGGGGATGGGTACAGAAAAAGTAATTTAGACAAAGGCAGTGAAAGCAACAGGCTCAGTATTCTGGAAATGCAGGAAAAAGAAACAAGGAATTACAGAGAGATTTGGGTAACTCAAGGAAAACACTCAAGGCAACGGATGGTTCAAATAAAAAGAAGCTTAATGGTGAGATGAAGTAACAAAATCTAAAATTTTCTTATTTTGGGCCACATAATTCTTTAAGAAAAAGGAAAAGAGGACTTTAAGAGTACATATGGAGATGAAAAAAAATGGAGGAAAGGGAAAACACTGGTAATTGAAAGGCTCACCTTTGTCTCTCCCTACAAGTGTATGAGATTAAATACTCACCCATCACAAAACCTGTGTAGAATCTGTTCCAACTATTAAATGTTAAAGCATGAGAGTGAACGACAAAATCAAGCAAACAGGAGAAGCTCCTTTATGATTTCCAGGCTAAGAGGACACAGGTCAACAAACAGCAGGAAAAAAAATCTATTTAGGAAGAAGATGTTGCTACAACTGAGAAAAAAAAATATGGCTGTGGAGCCCCTCTTTTATATTAAACTCCAGTTTTAAGCTAGAGCTCCATTTCTGGAAATCTCCTCACAGACACAGCTACTGTGGTAATTTTGAAGGTTAAACTGATGGATTTGTTTGTGAAATCCTCCCTTCCTGCCTCTCCTCCCTAAAATACCCAAGCACACACTACCAGGTGCTTGTTACCTGGACCAGGGAAATGTTTAATGACTGCTGGATGAGCATCAACTGGCAGGGGTGGAGGGTTTGCACACAAAATCCAGGCAGACCAGATATATTAACATTTAGCAAAATAAAGGAGGATTGAAGTAGCAGGCCTTAAACCCCAGTATTTCAGAATTTCCTGGCTGGCGTTTCCATTTTTCATGGAAGTGTTTCTGTGCTGAAGAAAACACAAAGCACTGGCAGGTTCTAATCCCACACACGAGGGCAGCAGCATTAAAAGCTGATGTTCTTCCTGGCAGGTTTATTTTTCTAGACAGGAGGTTTATTTTATTAGACAGTAATTACTATCTTGTTTGCAGATTATAAGTGACACCGGATTTCATATTGAAGGTACATTTTTTACAGGTTTGAAATGTTTGTTTCAAACTCCTCCCTGGGCATAGTTTTTGTAATATTAAATACAGAACTAAGTATTTCAGAAAAGGAACATTTAATGGATTCTTCTTTCTTGTGCTGTTCTGTTCTAGAAAACAAAGGCGAGTTCCAGTGAAACTAAGGGGAGAACAGACATATTTACAAACAATTTTAAAAGCTAAAAGAAAGGAGGCAAGGACTAGGAAGTCAATTTCAGCACTAATTAGATGCCAATTTGTTAATTACACAAAGCAGTCATTCCTTTCTTTGACTATTTATAGGAAATTATTTTAATTATTGAGGTCAAATTCAAATAACAAAATTAAATAATAAGATGATAGTTAAAATTTACTAATAATAAAGCTACAATGTTATAATTTAGAGTTGTTGGTTATTCTCTAGCATGAAAATAGGAGATGTCCCTCAATGAATAAAAATCCTTGCTGGCCACCAATTGATGAAAGTTTGTGTAAAGGAGATGTACATATGCCTGGCATTAAAAACCCCAAATCTTGCTTGACCTTACTCCATTTACTTAGTAAAGTAATCCTGGTTTAAGTCTGTTTTTCCTTTCTGGATATGTGTGATCAAACTCTCAATTCTAATCACCCAAATCCCAGGAATGCCATGAAAAAGCAGCTCTGTCTTACACCCCTCAAACACAACCCAAATCATCCAGACACACCTCTGCACCCGAACTCTCACCAAAACCGTATTTTTAACAAAACCAACAACGAATCCTTACCTGAAGTGTGCCTCCCATGATTCTGGGACATCCTCTGGAAAAGATCACTGTTGTGTTCATAATACCTGTAGTCCTCGTGCAGGCGGTCGTTCAGCTGCCGTCTCCTCTGGGCTTCGTAGAAAGGCTCGTAATAATAGCCCCGGGCTCCGGCGTCGCCGTTCTCCAGCCCGGGATTGGCTTCGGAGAGGAAGGACTGCGAGGAGGAGCCGTATTCCCTCGGGACCTCAGCCAAACTCCTGGCGAGGTAGGAAGGTGCAGACAGTCTGTTGCTTTCTCGCCTCATTATTTCGTGAGGCGGCCTCTGCACCGGAGTTCGGAGGAAGCTCTGGTTCCTGGACACGATTCCATCTCCCCCCGGGGCGTAGGCAGAGGATGTGGAGTCGGGAGGGCAGATATCAGTTCGTCTTGGAATGGTCGGACCGTGACGGATAAATGAAGGCATCAGATCTGACAGAGAGCATGGAGGAGAGGTAAGAACTCTGCCTATACAGCATCTGACCAGCCACGGTGATTTACGCCCTGAAACTGAGGAATTCATGTGCAGAACCCACTTTAGCACCTCTAATGCCTATGTAAATGTGATGGTAATGCTGCAGTGTGTCCTGGTGCAGCAGAAGCCAGCACACCCCGCACCAGCAGCAGACTGGTGCCAGGACAGAGCAGTTCTGCCAGTTAAAATGCAGCTACAATAAACAAACCAACCCCAAACCCATCAAAAAAACCACACAAGTGAAAAAAAAAAAACCCAAACCACCCACACTGTGCTGTGGCTGCATCAGTCAGGGTTCGTATCTCTCTATGAGAAGGGTCAAGAAAATCCAAATATTCTGGCTACTGCTTCATTGGGAATGTTGTCCTTACAAACCGGGAATGACAAAATGTTAATGCCCACAGGAATTCAGGATAGAAACAGAATTCACACTATCCCCCTAATCCCAAAGTCACAAAGTTCAGCCAGAAAAATGCTGTCATTCCACAGACGTTAAGTTCTCAAACTATCAAAATGTTTCACTTTCTCCTTCAGAATTTCACTGCCTCCCTTCAGTAAGTGAAACATTCCTCCTCTCCCTACTTTTACTTTCAACATGATACAATTAAGTAGTTTCCCTCCAGGTACGTCAATACAAATGGTAGCTTTCATTTAGAATGAAGTTATTGTATTAATTGTATTAATTACTCTTTCTTAATAAACTCTTTACAACTTACGGTTAAAATCTGGTCCAACCCAGAAGGTGTCCGCTATTTATTTATTTATTTATTGTGTAAACAAACCCATTTCAGTCTCGAGTTGCCTTCAAAGACCAACAAAACCAAACCTAAGCGCACTTTCGGTGTGTATTTGTGGTGTCATGTCCAGCCCTAGGAGCACAGGGCTGTGGCATCAGAGCCACGGGAAGATCGTGCATCCTAGGTGAGCTCACCAGGTTGAGTCATGGATAGGACCTGGAGCGTTTGCTTCCGCAGGGATTTTATGCAACTGCCTGGCGGGACAGTTATCTCATTCCACAGTGCCCAGACCGGGAAAACAACCGCTCCATTCTGGAAACAGAGGGTCACGGAATCAGGGAATCGCAGAATGGTTTGGGTTGGAAAGGGGCCTTGAAGCTCACCCAGCTCCAACCCGTGCCACAGGGACACCTTCCACTGTCCCAGGTTGCTCCAAGCCCCGTCCAATCTGATCACTTCGGTTCATGTAAAAACAATGCCTGGAGACTGTCTGAACCCCGGCCTGCTAAAAGTGAGGAACCGAGGAGCGAGAAAATCATAAAAACCACCAAGTTCGGGTACGCTGAGCACCCGGCAGAAAAACGCGTGCACGGCTCGCTTTGAATCTCGGGCTTCCTTTCAGTTTTTAACTTCCCTCCGTCATCTCCCAGGGCTCACAACAGGATTAAACACACATTTACAGGAAGAAATAACCCCCACATGCACCCACAGGGATAAGGCCCCCTCACAGCCCTCAGCCCGCCAAGGCCGCGCAGCTCCAGGGCCCGCCGGACCCGCACTGGCCGCACACAAAGGCCTCGGGCCGGGCCCCCCGCAGCCCCGCGCCGGTGTCCCCCGGTCCCCCCGACACTCACTCCGCAGCAGCGGGCTCGTCTCCTTCTTCACGTACTTCCCCTGCACCTCGCCCGGCTTGGA
>VWZT01015577.1:0-70988 GCA_013397055.1 Pachycephala philippinensis | reverse complement strand
CCTCTCCTCCTGTCCCTGTTCCCCGGGAGCAGAGCCCGACCCCCCCGGCTGCCCCCTCCTGTCAGGGAGTTGTGCAGAGCCACAAGGTTCCCCCTGCCTCCTTTTCTCCAGGCTGAACCCCTTTCCCAGCTCCCTCAGCTGCTCCTGGGGCTCCAGCCCCTTCCCAGCTCCATTCCCTTCTCCAGACACGCTCCAGCCCCTCCATGCTTTGGTGTGAGGGGCCCAGAACTGGACACAGCAGTGCTTGACCAGGGAGGTTGGACCAGGGACCCCCTGTGGTCCCCTCCAGCCTTTCCCACGCCATGATCCTGTGAAAGGCTTGCAACAAACACTCAATACTTCCCATAAAAAGGTGAAGAGTAGGGATGCAACTTCAGCTGAAAATAAGCCAAGCTGTGTTCACTATCTGTCAGTTTTTTACACTTCAATTTCATACTTTTATAATGGAAGAAACTACTTTTCAGATCTGCCAAACAGTCCTTTTTATTATTATGTATAAATAAATAATGTGTTTGATAAATTTGCAGATACTACTTGAAGTATTTACAATATCCATGGGAAGAGAGCTGGGAGCTGCCCCTGGATCCCTGGAAGTGTCCAAGGCCAGGCTGGACGGGGCTTGGAGCATCCTTGGATAGTGGAAGGTGTCCCTGCCATGGCAGGGGTGGAACTGGATGGGCTTTAGGTCCCTCCCACCCTAAATTATTCCATGATTTTCATATTGGATAAAAAACAAAAGACACAAGTATGCATCATACATTAATGTATTTTTTATGCTCATTATAAATAATGTGTAAGTTGCTTCATCTCTCAGTTTTACATGATGTTCTAAGGACAATATATTACACCAGAACAAAACCAACTCAATACAAAACCAAAAAATATACATTTGTTTTCATTTATACAGAAGTCGTTTCTCATGAAATGATACTGAATAGGAGACTGAAAAGGTAAATGATGGAAAACCTGAGTGACAAGGATGGCATTTGCTGGAAGTAAACAAAAGGATTTTACTCTTGATAGATCCAGACTGTCCCCCCCTGCTGTACCTAACACATAATCTGGCTAAAATCAAATATGTTACAATCCCTTTTCTTTCCCCAATCAGAATTCAAACAACACAAATTTCCTTGTATTTAAAGTACTACTTAGGAGCATGTGCCACAATACAGACTTTTAGATCACTCTAAATTGACAAGCAGCACTTCAACTGCATGAATTTTGTACACCTAAATTTGACTTGGGGTCAGTCCCCTTCCAAAACCCCCAACCTGAAATGTCCACGTGCCTTTGTTTTCACAGTGATTCATAAAGTAACAGTTGAACACATTTAAAACACCTCCTGGTAATGAAGCAGTTCACATCTGACATGGCAGGACCTGTTGTATGAACAAGGCCTAAAAGTACAGTGATTTTTGACTGCAACAATAACATTAAATACTTTGGTTTTTGCCTATTCTGCATAGGAGACACATTCATGCACAAAACACTGCTATAATGCTTAATAAATTATGTGTTTCTATGCTTATTTTCAGTAGCCTGGACTTTGTAGAACAGCTGCTTCTCCTCTGAGCTGACACCATGAATTAAGAAGCAACGTGACACCCGTCTGGAAGCAGCACTGCCTTTCTCTGGGATCCCTCCCTTTGGGAAGGGATTGTCCTGAATTGTCCTGTAGCAACTGAGCCCAGTACAGTACAGGAAGGCAAAAGGCACTTCTGAGAATGAATTCACACAAATATTCCAGTGAAACTGGAGTTTTGCCTCAAAAATATTCACCAACAGGATGTTTTCCTCCTCCTCTCTCCTGTAGTTAAGTTGGGTTTTTTGAAGTTTAGTGAAAGAAAAGTAGAGCAAGGTAGGATTGGGGAGAAAGGGAAAAGCCAAAAGTCCTTTTCCCCCTGTTTCTGCCCTTCTCCCTTTTTGGTGCTGTGCTCTAGCAATGTCTGTAGGCTTGGCTTATAAAAGCCTGGTAACTACCAGGAGATTAAAAGAATTAGTTAAGTAGTCCAGCCTTTAAAATTGAGCAATGTGAAAGTAATTGCACAATAATTTAAGTGAAATATTCATTCCTTCCTTTTAGACTTTGGTCACAGACACAAGTAAATCAAGGTCAAGGTATGAAGTAGTCTTCATAGTAGTACTAGATAATAATATTTTTTGCAAATACAGTTCTGAACATAATTTCTTTTGTTTCCTGGAAGTATTTTGGAACTTTGCTAATTTCCACAGCAAAATGGGTTTAGGATGTGCTCAGTTCTCCCTTTGCAAACACACAGCCCTGGTACCCACACAGAGATTTATTATAACCCAGACCACATGGTGATTAATAGTAAAAGTAACAAGAAATCACTACTCCAGCTTTTTAAACCCTCAGATTTCTACCCATTTGAGACATTTCCAATTTGTGAAGATTTTTGCAGCCTCTGAAAAGTCTGTAAATCCTTGAATTTGGGATGATTTGGAGAAATCTCTACTACGTGCATTTAGAAGAGCACAGCGGTGAAATAATTTAGGACTGTGTGATGCTCCAACATGATTCTATTTCCATTTCCACTTTGTTGTCTGCACAAAGCAATGGAGGAGGAAAAGAAGGAGGAAAGAGTCACACCCTGTATCTAATTCAGTCCATAAACCCTCCAAAATGGGTAAGTAACCCCAGAGACACAGGGAACGTCCTCTGCAGCCACATCAGTACATGGTAAAACTCATTTTCCAGAGGTTCCTCCACAGCTTGCAGGCAGTGTTACCCCAGTTTCTGCAGGACTTTTGCCTCATGACAGAATTATCACCTTGCCAGTGGTCTCTGAGACAAAACACCTCTTCCTCCCCCTCCTCAATCACGTGTATTTAAAAAGATCCAGTTTCAAGTACTCCAGAATGGCCCCTGCCCCCAGTTCGATTTACAGTGTTTAATTGTGTCTGGCTGGTCTGAGGGAGGCAGGGATGGTTAACAACAAACCCTCGAGCAGGCAGGCTCTTCTCCAGCTGCTTCTCTGTCAAACCCCTCTGTCTTGAAAGTGTTCCCAAAAAATCTGCATTCTCCCAGTCTCCTCCACTGATCCAAGAGGAGGTACCACCTCTCATTCCCAACCTTGATGCTCCTCTGCAAGTTGGGTAAGGAGCACCCAGGTCATACTCACCCAAATCCAATTTGGTTTATCCTGCTTTCCCTAACGTGTGTTCATCTCCCTCTACTGACATCAATATCCACATTTATAGCTGAAGGAAGCTGATTTAGGCTGTTATTCCCTGAGTTCTTCATAATCACACTGAACGTGTTTTCTTCACAATTAATGACAGACTTAGATTCTGTTCTAGGATTAACACAAAAGACAAGACTTTTCCAATGATTCCTCAGGTCAAAACAAATGCTGCATTCATGGCAAAGCTCCATGTTTGTGAGGATTCCAACAACAGGATCCCACTGACAAAACCATCCAAGTGCCCCACTTCATTCTTCTGCCAGCTGTTTAATAAATACACTGCACTGCTTTACTGAATTTACAAATCCCATAAACAAAACTCCCATCGTTGCTTCTGTGGAGTGACTCTTCCTTGGTTTAGTATAACTTATTTCCGTACACAAAAACAGTAAGGCTCCTATAATTGAGAGTTGTTTGGCAGCACAGCTTAAAAAAAATAGTCTTTATTTGCTAGCTGGGAAATGTCTTCAGCTGAAATACTGTCACACTTACTTGGAGGCAGTAATCTAGTCATATATTTTAAATAAACCTCTTTTTCTGAGCTTTGCAGAGAAATAGCCATGAAGAACAACCCAGAAGCCTAATGAATAATTGCTTTAGAGAAACCAGAATCAAGTTTACAGGACACAGACCATACCAGGAAAAGTCTTGCCTTCAATAACATTTCTGCTGACAGTGTTGAAGACTGACCCAGCAGCATTTCTAGGTTTGGAGCATGAAGTATTTTAGAAAGCTGAAAATATTGTTAAGTTTTCAGTTCAATAATCTAAGTTTGCTTTAGGCCTTGGCTTCAATCTAGATGATCCAATACAAGAAATTCAGAATTTAGATTTTAAATGAAACCCAAGGCATCGAAATAAGTTAACCAAGAAAAACATATGTTTGGGTTTTTTTACATAGCGATGATTACTTTTAGGCAAAACTTAGCAGAAAACCAGTTTGGGAACCAACAAAATCCTCATTTGGCAGTGTCCAGTTTGGGAATTAGCTCGGTGCTCCCCCGGGGAGGCATTTGTACCTAAAACTCATTCAATAAAAAAAGGCAACGCAGTGAGAAGCTGAAATATTCCCATTTCAGTAAAGTGCACGGGGCTGTGCCACAGACCAGCTTTGCTACGACCTTATCTCTGACACCGGGCTGAAGGAGGGCGATGCCAAGTTCCTCACTATTCTGTTGAGGTTGGCAATTTTCTCTTCCAGTAAATAATTCTTCCTCTCCGCAGTTTTCTGCCGCTGCTCCGTCACCTCCAGAGCCTTCAGCAGCTGCGCGTTCTCCACGTAGAGATCCTTGACCATGGCGTCCGCTTTCGTGTTCTTGGAAAGCTGCGTTGGGAACGGGACACAACGCCTTAGGTTTTACTTTTCATATTTTTCAAATTGTATATTCCTAGTGTGTTTAATTGGTGAAATTGAGTTGATACGCAAATGACCCAAAGCTATAAAAGTGTGAAGAACTCGTGACTCGGGGTCCATCTTGGGTGCAGCCTTTGGCCTGCCCAGGGTGTGCCTCTGAAGGCCTTTCAAATAAATATCCACCTTTATTCCCTTACTCCTGTCTAGTCTCTGTTTCTAGGATGACCTCTTTAGGCATCAGACCACTGATGCCTCAGGGTTTAACTTTTATATTTTTCCCATTCTGCATTCCCAGTGTGTAACTCTGCAGTGTCCTGCAGCCTGGGAGCTGCTGCTCTCTCATGCTGAGACAGACAGAACAAAGCCTCTCCAGGCTGCTCTCCAAGGACACCCAGCCCGGCCTAGGCCCAAAATGTGTAACCCAGCATCTTGAGAAGGGGGGCAAGCTGAGGGGAAATTCCATCATTAGCTAAAGTTTAATTGGTGAAATTGGGTTGAGATGCAAATGGAGCAAAGCTATAAAAGTGTGAAGAACTCGTGACTCGGGGTCCATCTTGGGTGCAGCCTTTGGCCTGCCCAGGGTGTGCCTCTGAAGGCCTTTCAAATAAATATCCACCTTTATTCCCTTGCTCCTGTCCAGTCTCTGTTTCTAGGTTGGCCTCTTTAGGCATCAGGCACGGGCACTCAGCAAGTGATAAATAAAAACCCCAAAGGAGGGTGGGGAAGTAGGTGAATGTGTGAATTGTAACTCAAATATCAAAGGAAAACCCCACCCATTCACCTCATTAAAAACCCATCTTTAGAGATGCTGTGAGTATTTTGAGACTGGGAAGATTTTTTTAAGGAGATGGGGTAGATAATAGAGGGTTTCAAATTAACCTTGTCAGGCGAGTTCTGCTTTACAGTATTTATCCTCTAAGGGGAAATTTAGTGCACAAGAGAATCCACAAACCCAGTGATCCCAGAGAGATACTTCCAAAAACCCCAAAACCACATCAAACCAAGAATGTATTTGGGGCAGGAGGCATCAAAGAAATCAACACTTGATTTTGTCTTCAAGAAATTATTTTTCCTCCCTTTACAAGCAACTTTTCGAGCTAGGATCCTAAGCTGAAATTTGATTTTTGTTTCTTGATTTAGGAAATTAATGAGCAGTGGATTCAGTCCCCAGTTTGGAGGTTTATGAAGTTTTTATGCTGTTGTTGAGCTCAAAAGCATTAAATAAAACCACTTTTAACTTTCTTCTGAACAACAGCTTGGCAGCTTTTGCCCACTTAGGGGTTTACAGAAGGAATGGGGAAGGTTTGAGGAAGTGTAAGAACACTTACTTGTTCTTTCAGCTGATTTACTTTATCTTGGAGAAGCCTCTTCACGAGCCTTAATTTCTGCTCCACATCCATCATCCGCTCTTCCATCATTTTTAGAAGCTGCTCATGACCCCCCTGGAAAGCAACATTTTTGTGAAAAATCAGTTAAAAATCAATTCCCATTCACCAGTCTTTTTTTCCCACTTCACGCTCAAGAAAATAGACTCCAGTCTGGTTTAGAGACAACTAAATTAATAAATCCTTCACTGAAGCAAAATATTATGGCAACACTTCAAGGACACTCAGCATTGCACTGATTTTCCAGGTCTAAGCTACACTTGAAATTACCAGATCAAGGAAAATTGATATAAAATTCTGTCTTGTCTGTGATAGTCAGAGCTGGATAATTTCCTTTTCTAGTTCTTTGGTGCTGCCAAATCTCTGGTGAATGTGGGAAACAAAATGCCAATCTAATATTTTTAGAATAAAAATAAGGTGAAGTCGTAAGGTCACGTTTGACAGTGTAACTCTCCCATGCCAAAGACACCTTGAAATTGAGTAATATCCAAAAAAAAGTAGGATTCCATTAACCCAAACTTCATTTTTTACATCTTTTTCGATTGGTTTTCACAACCCTAAACTGGTTTTCCTCTTTTTCTTCAGCAAGGTGAGAGTGTAACTAAAAGCATAACAATTCTGTGTCGTGAGATCATTACACCAACACCTGAGAGAAGTTTTCCCAAATAAATAAGGAACAGCAGGAATTACAAAAAGACTTGTTTGGATTTAGGAACTGTAGACACTGACTGCAGCAAAATGGAGACTTTATTTGAATGCTAGCTTGTTACCCAGATTCTAGCAAGTCATTTGAGGAGATGAACTTTGAGAAAGCACCAACCTCCCCAAAACAAAACAGCCTCAAACCCAAACCCATCCCACCTGTGGAGGAGGAGAAATGAAAAACTGCTGCAGGTGGGGAATTCCTCATCTAAACCCCTACAAAATGATCCCCTTGGGGGACTGATTTAAACTCATTTTATTTACTGTAACATCAGCAACTCAAATCTGTGTATGGGGTTATGTGATAATTCATTTTTATTAAAAAACTTACATTAGAATCACATAGAAAACAGTTTTACAGTGTGGGTGGAGTGGATATTTCTCTGAATTAATGGAATTGGTTTGGAATTTAAAACCCTGGAACTCATTATTCCACTTCCCATTGGTCACAGGAGCCTTGAGTGAGTAGTTATGTGGAAAAGAAGAATTAAAGAGGTCTCATTACCCGTGATCCCTGTTTTTTTGACTTAAATGTTCTCACTTCACATTATTTCATTTAAATGAAATGAAATACAGCTCAGGCAGTAGCTTTAAGGTCGTTAAAAATAGGAGCAAAAAGATCTTTACAAGCAAACAGCTGAAATGGTTCCTGGCCTCAACTAAAAAAAAATCACAGGCCTTAAAAGAGGTGTTTTGCTGAACTATTAAAGTATTAAAATTCTAATTTATTCAAGCAGCTTGAGACAAAATAAAAACTATGGAATTTTATCCCATAAGCAATAATTTTCCTTTTTTTTGCACTGCCTTTTTACTTTATGGCCACAGCAGCAGAAGATCCCACATTTTCTTAAATTTTCAGGTACATCTGCTAAAGAAAAGCACAGTTTTTGTACTCTAGTACATCCCCACCACAAATATTTCCCTGATATAACAATCCTCATTAGCAAAGATAAATATTTTGTCTAAAACTCTGTTCATTCTTGAAGTGGAAATTATTGATTTCTATGAAGACAAGAGACATTATGCTTAAAAAAAGATTTTATTTTTCATTTACATCAAAAAAATCGTCATCTTTCCCTGTTAAAAAGTTTATACATCTTATACAAAAATGCAGTATAAATACCCCAGATTTTCTTCAAATTTCATATAAAATTAGTACCATTTGAGAAAAATAAGCTCTTTCCCGTTCTGAACGACTGCACATTTTAAATAACATAAATAAAACCCATTTGTAACAAATTAAAAAAAGCTTCTGGAAGCTTCTGAGCTTTGCCAAAATAGCTTCTAGACAAATAAATAAGAAAATAACACTGCGGAGACTCTTTTTTTTTGCCGTTTTTTAGAGGAAAAAAAAAAGAGAAAAAAANAGAAAAAAGAAAAAAAAAAAAAAAAAAAAAAAAAAAAGGAGAAAAAAAGGGAAAAAAAAAAAGGAGAAAAAAGGAAAAAAGAAGGAGAAAAAAGGAAAAAAAAAGAATTTGATCCTCAAGTTTCTCAGCTTATGCCAGTTCGTGTGTTTGTGTGTGTTTATGATGGAAAAGGAATGGGATCAAAAGCAGCCAGAGGTGTCAGAGGTGCCCGATCCTCCGGTAGGAATCTGCATGCACTGCTCGCTGCTCCGGTAGCAAGGCCTAGAGAAAGAAGGGAAGTGGCAATACTTCACCCTGATATCCAGGTTTTTCTTCAAAACACGTACACTTCAAGCAAAAAACAAAAAAAAATCACCAATACAAGCAAAGCAAGCAACACAGGACAAAAAAAAATACACGCACATAGAGGAAAAACATGCAGAGTATCTTATTTTATATATCTGTAAATATGAGTATTAGCACTACACAGCTGGGAGATTGAGGGGGTATTTTCTACATCTAAGGACTCTCATAATGTGGTTTTTAAAAGATCAGTGGCAGTGATTAAGTTAGCAAAGTTTTTTAGAAGAAATCCTCCTCCCCTCTCTCTAAAAAATCTCATATATAACATAAAAATCTCATTTATTAGAAGATCAGTGGCAGTGATTAAGTTAGCAAAGTTTTTAAGAGGAAAGCATCCTCCTCTCTCTCCAAAAAATCTCATATATAACATAAAAATCTCATTTATTATATATAAAATCTCACATATTGCCAAGCATTTGGGAAAAACGTAGCCCAACTGGCCCTCCTTTGAAAACTTTGCATTTTTCCCTCAGAGTGAACAAGCAGCTGGTCAGAGGTGATATGAAATTTGAAATAAAGAGCTGTACAAAGGGGGAGTTGAGCAACTCAAATATTAGTCACTTCTAGGCAAAGTTTGGGAAATATTGGGTAATTAACAGGCTCCCAAATTTAGTTCTTGAGCAGGGAATATGAGGTAATCACAGCACTGGGCACAGCAGAAACAGTCACTGGGAATTCAGAAGAGTCTAGACAGGTTAATACAGTAGGAACAGCTCAGGAGTTATAATTTAATTTAATTTAGTGAAATTTAAACATGTGACAGCAGCCTTTGGAGGAAAATAGCCCAGGACTGACTGTAAAATGAATGAAAAAACACAGACAACCAGGATCAAAAAGCAATGCAAACTGCAAAGCAGGATAAACACAAAATAATTCCATTAAAAAAAAAAGGGATAACTTTGATACCTCATTAGAGGGGATCTAAGAGAGCTGCAAAATGCAAAGCAGCAGCAGAACTAAATGATTAATTTGACACAGAAAGCATGGAGATAACCTGACCTTGTACTCACTGGTGAAAAGATGATGGAGAGGGATTAGGATGCAAGTTTTCAGGGTGCTAAAGGGGACATTAAAAGGGACATGAGCTCAACTAAATGTTAAACCCTAAAAATCAGGATGGCAAAGAAAAATCAACAGAGATTAAAGCAGGAGGTGCTTCCAAGTGGAGACAACTGAAATAAATCTGGCTTTGTTTAGAACTGCAAGGTTTTAATACTGATTTAGAAAGTTATCTAGTAAAGCCCATGAAAAAAGGGGTGTTAGAAACCAGAATATCCACTCACTTTAAGGAAAAAAAATAAAAGGTTTAAGTGCATTAGTACATTGACTAATATATGCAAAATTTTTATAAAATGGTTTGCAAAGCTTCTCTGTAAGGATTTTTTAATTCACCAAGCTTTTCCAGGAAATAAATGCAGGAGCAATTCCTCTCTAGGACTGCAAGTTCCAGGATGTGACTGGTTTGCAGATTGTTTCAAAAGCTGAATTACAAAGTCATCACTCCTAATGCAATCCCAGCACATTCATTTGCAGCTGCCCCTGCTGCATTATGGCTTGGATTGATTTCTAAATAATCTGCATATTTTGCTCTCTGTGGAATGGGACTGAGTACATCAGCCTGTGGTGATGCACTTCTGAAAAGGAACCTTACAACCAATTTATTTCTAGTTATCCTTAAATTCTTTGCTTTTTTAAAATTTTTTTTAAGAAACATTTTGATTTTACGCTTTTCTTAAAATAGAATTTTTACTCCAAGTTTTGGAAACTTCAAAAACTGGTTACTGCCTATACTCTCTCCATAATACCATTTTTTTTTTTCTGGAATACCTTATTGACACGTTCAGAGATATCTGAGCTTCAAAGTCTTGGTCTTATTATTGTCACTTGAAAGTATCATTTTAAGTATAACTGCAATCTAAATTTAAAATACAAGAGGCGTGATTTTTTCCTGCTAACAGATGAATAAATAGCTAATAGTATTTTATCTAATTTATCTATCTAAGTATAAATCTAAATAAATATCTAATCTAAATAAATCTAAGATAGATAAAATACTAAATGTTCATTTAGGTTATTCAGAGCTTTATCTTTTCTCATAAGATAGAGTTGTAATAGTCTTTTAAGACCTATGGCCTGAGCCAAAGCTTTAGAGATTTTGCTTTTTGAAGAAAAGGATCATTTGGCAATTTTTATACGGGAGATAGAAACCTTTTTATTGCCTATAATTCAGTTTTACAAGGTAAAAAAAATCAAAACAACACTAAAAGTGACTCTGCCCAACGTGGGCAGTGGATGAATTAATCTTCCTTGGAATTGGTTTTCCCTCAGAAATGCCAATGTTGAANCTTTTTTTTTTTTTCCCTGGAATATCCTATTGCCATGTTCAGAGATTTCTGAGCTTCAAAGTCTTGGTCTTATTATTGTCACTTGAAAGTATCATTTTAAGTATAACTGCAATCTAAATTTAAAATACAAGAGGCGTGATTTTTTCCTGCTAACAGATGAATAAATAGCTAATAGTATTTTATCTAATTTATCTATCTAAGTATAAATCTAAATAAATATCTAATCTAAATAAATCTAAGATAGATAAAATACTAAATGTTCATTTAGGTTATTCAGAGCTTTATCTTTTCTCATAAGATAGAGTTGTAATAGTCTTTTAAGACCTATGGCCTGAGCCAAAGCTTTAGAGATTTTGCTTTTTGAAGAAAAGGATCATTTGGCAATTTTTATACGGGAGATAGAAACCTTTTTATTGCCTATAATTCAGTTTTACAAGGTAAAAAAAAATCAAAACAACACTAAAAGTGACTCTGCCCAACGTGGGCAGTGGATGAATTAATCTTCCTTGGAATTGGTTTTCCCTCAGAAATGCCAATGTTGAAGTTTCTGTACAACAGGAACAGTGGCTTGTCTCATGGCCAAATCAGGAAGATTGACCTTATAAAAGGATTAATTTGTGCTCTGCTCTGCTACAACTGACACAACTCCGTGTGACAGCAGCAGCCCAAATTAGGATTTTATGTGATGGATGCTTGTGCAATTTCTGGCGTGGTGCATTTTAAAAAGAACAGCTCCAGACATGGATATCAGGTAAAGAAACAAACAAAGAAAGCCCAATAAACACTTACTGCACATGGAGCAGAAGGAAAAAAGCCAGTTAAATGTGGATGGATTAAGAGGACTTCATAATGAAGCTCTGGCTCAGGCTAACCATGCCAAACAGCATTTTTTGCACATATCCTTACCGGGATGAAATTTAACTTTTGAACTGGCATAAACAGAGAACGGATCTCCTCAGAATTAAAAAAAAAAACCCAGAGACAACCAAAAATCTCTTAAAAACGTTCCCCTTCGAGGAGAGCCTTACCTGCTGCATGTTTGTCCCCGAGGCTCTGCTCTCGAGCTCTTCCTGGAGGTGCTGGCTCCTCCTCTCTGCCTGGAGCAGCTGCTGTTGGAGCTGCAGGAACTGGTCCCTGGGCACCGTGGCACAGCCTTGCTGCTGGAGCTCCCGGGAGCGCGGGCTCTGGCTACGCATCCCGCCGGACTGCAGCATCTGCAGGGGGAAAAATCCCAACCATCAGCATCCCGGGGTGCTCCAGGCAGCAGCTTGCTCTGGGATTTATTGGGGGTAAGAGAAATGAGCCTGGATGAAGTGATGGAAGGTGAACAAGCAGCTTTTTCCCAATGAAAAAAGATGGAATTTCGCATGCAGCGCTGAAGTCGAAAGGAAGCTGGGCTTTGATTCATCATTTCAGGCCTGAATTGTAAAAATCACTGAATTTTGGATGAATTCCTATCAAAATTTAGTTGGTGAGCTTTAAGTAACAGTGATTTCCCATTTCCAATTTCCCATTCCCAATTTCCCATTTCAAGGGGAAGGCTGAAGGGTTGTCCAGCCCTGGCCCAGCTGCCCAGGGCAGTGCTGGAGTCCCCATCCCTGGAGGGATTTAAAGCCATGTGGATGTGGCACTTGGGGACATGGGGCAGTGGTGACTGTTTCTAGTCTTTAAGAGTTTATTTATCATTTATCTCCGATTATATTACATTCAGAATTCAGTATTTAAAACCCTATAAATCTTTCCCAATGTTCACTTGTAACTGTGGGGATATTAAAAGCTAAGACAGTCACATGAAATAATTTAGAATTTTTCCCAGACTAAAGCAAAACCCAGGTAAGTAACTCACAGTTGGAATAGTTAATTGTACTAAAAAGGACCAGAACTGGACAGTACAAAATCCCTGATGGCTCAGACAAACTCATTTGCAGCTGGAATTTGTGTAACATCAATAATTTCTTCCCATAAAGGTCGCCAGTTGACCACATCATAAATTGTCACCTGTTATATCAAAACCATTACTCTGTCCCCTCAGGAAAAGGTGTATAGGATTATCTTGATGGTTTTAATTTTCCTTTCAGAAGTGATTTTAATTTTCCTTTCACAACTGATTTTAATTGCCTTTCACAAGTAGCAAAATGATCAATTTGAAATAATATTTCAGTTTTGACTTCATCTTTAACTGTAAATATTTTTCACAGTGGTGTAGCTCTTCTGGCCTTATTACCATCTCTATCCTCTGCTGCTCCAGGTAAACAGAAAATAGCTTCATAAATACTTCAAAATAAAACTATTTGTACTTTTTAAAGCTATTTAGGGGTTCTCTTTGTCTGTAAAGGAGCTGTGCTTTTCCTAACAATATAAACAGTGAAAATAATGAGCTTTTGGTGGGATTTCTTTCAGAGTTCCTGTCACGTTGTGAAGCACACGAGTAACTAATGAGGAAACAGTCAATTAGTGTTAAGAGCATCTTAAAAATAAATACTAATGAAATAACAGTGAAAACAATATAGCCCTGCTGTATTCCTCTGTGGAAGAAAATGGAACAATCATGAGCTTGCTAAACTATCAGGATGATGCCAAATGGGATCAGAAATTAATTAATTTAAGGAAACATTGGACAGTCTGGTGGAAAAGCATGCAGGCACCAGAGGTAAATATGCAAACACCTTCAAGCCTCACAGTCAGTGGGTTAGCAGGAAGCCACTTTTCATTCTCTCACTTCCAACTTTAATTCTTTTGGACTGCAGTGGGGTGATTTTTCTCAATTTTCATGGCAATCCCTTAGGAACACACAGCTCCTTGGAGTACAGAACCACACTGCACAACACATTGATCACACAGAACCTGGTGCAGCTGTCCAAAATTGACACTGAAATGAATAGTGGCTTCTTTACTTAAAAGATGCATGGAATAAAAAGAAAAAAAAAGAAATCCATAAAAAAAAATAAAGGAATGTTTTCTCCATGCTATGGTGGTACATCAAAAATCATCGCTCTACCTTCGCACACTATTTCAGAGAGAGAACTGCCCCCTTCTCTGCTACTTCCAACCACTGAGTTCTAGCCAGGTTAGCCATGGACAAAAGGAGAACAGGCACAAAAGAGAGAGTTAGAAGTCACAAAGCACTGAGTGAATGTTGCACACACCTGCTGGGAAAGGGTTACCAGGAGGAACAGAATCCTGCCTGTTTGAAATACACATTTCAGGAGAAAACACAACCCCAGGCTCAGTGTTTATGGGTTTAAGTGTTTGGCATTTTCCCAAAGCTTAATTAAGATGATATAAATAAATGCACAGGGAATAGAAACAGTCTTTTCATTAACTTGTCAAAATCTCCTATTTCCTAATGAGGTTTTTACAGTTTTATTACTAATTACATAGGATTTTCAGCATAATGGCTCCCATTTGCTGTCTTGATGAGAAACATGAAGCCTTTTATAAAGTGTTCAGCCTCATCTAAAAGATGCTTTGACTTATGGAACAAGTCAAAACTGTGGTTTTGTTTTGGTTTTTTTAATGTATTATGTTTTAAACTCAAATCCAGGCCATCAAATTTAGGCAAGACTGCTGAGAGAGAACTTGGAGGTCTGGGCTGACCTTATGGGACACATTAAACACAGTTAAGTTGCCCATTCCTATAACCAAGGACTCCTAAGTTTTGATATCCAGAATGATCCACCTCCAGCAGAA
Source organism: Pachycephala philippinensis (assembly GCA_013397055.1). Classification (NCBI taxonomy): domain Eukaryota; kingdom Metazoa; phylum Chordata; class Aves; order Passeriformes; genus Pachycephala; species Pachycephala philippinensis. The sequence continues at coordinate 56,598 of VWZT01015577.1, read as the reverse complement.
TTTTTACAGCAGCTTTTGGAAGAATCTAACTGAAGTTTTCACTCGTGCCTTTAAATTAACAGTAAACTGTGTAAATTGTTATTTTATCATGATTGAAATAATATTAAGCTTAAATTCAGCAAATTATTCCCAGAGGAAATAAGAACAGGTTTCTACATTAAGAGCAGCATCACACAAATATTAGTTAGGAAATTTGAGGTGACATGTTTTAGGAAGGAAGAGGGAAGTGTCAGCCTTGCCTCAAGTACAGAAACAAATTTCTTTACTATTTGATTTTATATCTGAAGCCTTATGTGAATTATGATTAATCACAACAGAGAGAAGGATGTTTGCCACAACTTGGTCACAGAAGATGAGGTTAAACATTAGGAGAGGTTAATTCTTCTAGTGTCAATTAGTTTTCTCTGTTACTACACATCTGTAATTTGTTTTAAAATAAAATAAATTCAGTGAGACAGTGATAAAGCCCCACAGTCAACCCTGATTGAAAAGTACCTCCATTAGCTGATCATCCAGCTTGACTTGCTTTTTTCTTAGCCCTTCGTTTTCTGAGCTGGTTTCCAGTTCACGTTCAAGAGAATTCATCTGACTGATCTATCAGAGACAAAAAGTTTCCTTAGATAAGCAACAATTTCTCATTTTATCTGGTTTTTTTTTTTCCCTCATGAATCATTGAATACCAAGACAACTCAAGTCTAAAAACCAGGAGTATTTGGACAAAGTGCTTTTCTACAAGAGATGTCTCCCAGCAGATGCACAGAGCTCTGTCAGCTACTTGAGACACAGATTTGTCAGAGGCAAAGAGCACAAAACTCAGAGTAGAAGCAGAAAGTTGCAGCTTATCCCTTGAGCTCCTGAGAGATGGAAACTACTGCACTGATTTGTGTTTTTGCCACCCAAAACTCACCTTCCTGTTTGCAGATGACAACTCCTTCTGAAGCTGTTCACACTCCCTCTTCAAGCTCAGCTTCTCCTGCTCTATGGCTTTGACAATCCCTGATTGGCTTTGATGCTTTTGGTGCTTTAGGGAAAGGATTGTGGATTCCAGCTGTCGGATCTGAGGAGATCAGAGATGAACAAATGTGGGAGGATGTTACAGATAATTCCACTTCATCTAAAAAACCAAGTACCAGTTGATTTTGGACAATCCATAGCCCAGAATGGTTTGGGTTGGAAGGGACCTTAACCCCATCCAGTCCCACCCCTGCCACAGGCAGGGACACCTTCCACTATCCCAGGCTGCTCCAAGCCCTGTCCAGCCTGGCATTGGACATTTCCAGGGATCCAGGGACAGCCACAGCTTCTCTGGGCATCTCTGGGGTATTTTTGGCATATTTGCTTTGAGATCTTGGCCTTCTTTCCCTTCCTCCTCCCCATAATCCACTGAATACAGCGAGCCAAGAAATTGCACAAGAAGCATGTTAGGAATATTAAGAATCTTTCTGCTAACTTGAAGTTGGACTGAAATCTTGGACAAGAATTATCAGGATTGTATTTTAAAGAAAAGAAATACCCTGAGAGTGTTGTGGAGTCTCATTCTCTGGAGATACTCAAAACCTGCCTGGATGTGATCTATGCTGAGTGGTCTGAGTGATCCTGCTTGAGCAGGGGCTTGGAATACATGATCTCCAGAGCTCCCAACCCAACCCTCCTGTGATCTGTCCTCTTGCCCAGGTTACCTTTTCCCTGGAGTGAGCCAGGTCTGTTTTAGTGCTCTGCACTTCCCTCTGCAGCCTCTCGTTCTCCTGCCTGAGCAGCCTCTGCTCCTGTTCTGGCGGCTGCTCCAGCTCATCCCAGTGGATTGGCCCCCGCTGGTCCTGCAGCCCTGAGGGAGGCACAGCCACTTCCAGAACCCGGTTCTTAAGACAGACAGAATTGCAGGGTTAGGCCTTAAACAAAGAAGCAGACATTTGCTCTGTTCAGGTGGGTTTTAAGTGGATTTGCAGTAGCTGCAGACTCCAAGGTCGCAGCATTCCCATCTCCCTCCTGCCCACTCACTGTTTTCCCCTAAGAAATCCCATGTGCAAAGCCAAAGTGCTTCCCCCTGCTAAAATCATGGATAATAGCTGTGTGCACAAGGAGTTCAGCAACACAAACCACAGGGTTTTAAAAGAAGTCAAACATGTCCTTGGGTTGGAGGCAGAGGGACATCTTCAGTGGCCTATGTAGAAACATCTGCACCACATCACAAACATCAAGAGTGGATTTCTGGATTCTTTGTGCTGATTAAGACCTCCCAAATGGAAAGTCTAGGTAGCTGACAGGGTTAAAAAAGACAGCTAATGTTCCTGAAAACCAGTCAAGGGACAGCAAGCCAGAACTCTACTACTTTGCATCAACCACAGAGGGATGTAAAGCACCTCTGTAGTGATGCCTTAGGTTTTAACTTTTATATTTTTCCAATCCTGCATTCCCAGTGTGTAACTCTGCAGTGTCCTGCAGCCTGGGAGCTGCTGCTCTCTCATGCTGAGACAGACAGAACAAAGCCTCTCCAGGCTGCTCTCCAAGGACACCCAGCCCGGCCTAGGCCCAAAATGTGTAACCCAGCATCTTGAGAAGGGGGGCAAGCTGAGGGGAAATTCCATCATTAGCTAAAGTTTAATTGGGGAAATTGGGTTGAGATGCAAATGGAGCAAAGCTATAAAAGTGTGAAGAACTCGTGACTCGGGGTCCATCTTGGGTGCAGCCTTTGGCCTGCCCAGGGTGTGCCTCTGAAGGCCTTTCCAATAAATATCCACCTTTATTCCCTTCCTCCTGTCCAGTCTCTGTTTCTAGGTTGGCCTCTTTAGGTATCAGGAGAGAGACTCAGAGTCAGGAGACTGAGTCTGGAACAGCCTGGAGGAAACTTTCAGGCACGAGTAGATCCAAGGCTGAGCTGGATGCATTTCAGAGGCATTCTCCCCTGCTGGGATGCAGAAAGTTGATGGAAGATGCCTCTCAGTGGGTTCTAAGTGGATTTTCAGTAACTGCAGACTCCAAGGTCGCAGCATTCCCATCTCCCTCCTGCCCACTCACTGTTTTCCCCTAAGAAATCCCATGTGCAAAGCCAAAGTGCTTCCCCCTGCTAAAATCATGGATAATAGCTGTATGCTCAAGGAGTGCACAGAGCTCAGCAACACAAAAAAAAAGGCAATTTGTGCTCTGTTCAGAGCCAAATAGAACTCAGTGTTATATATTATTCAGTAATAGCTGTAATTTAGTTCCTGTTGTACAATTCTGAAACAGCCTCTTTTCCACGTGGACATTAAATATTCCTTAATTACATGGCAAACAAGCCAAATTAGGAGCTGAATTCATAACAGCAATCCCAAGACTGCTGTCTACAACCTCCTTCAGTTACAAATCCTCATTAGCTGAGAGGTTGGTATAATTCTCTACCTTTCAAACCCAAGCTGCACTGAAAATTAGATCCTCTGTCAATGACTAGTTGGTTAATTTTTATAGTTGATAGGTATAAATTAATACATTGTCCACAGATTTGGGGGTTTTATTGGCAAAAGGTTTCTTTTAGGAAAGAATGGAGACTCAGGGGAGGGGACTGATCATTGCCTGTCCACATTCAACACTTAAAATACAGTTTTTAAAAAATCTTAAAAACAGTTTTTACAAAATCTTAAAAACAGTTATAAAAAAAAATCTTAAACCAGTTATAAAAAAAATCTTAAAACAGTTATTAAAAAATCTTAAAACAGTTATAAAAAGTCTTAAAAAGCTTAAAACCTGCACATTATACCCAGTACACAATAATTGTAGCTACCTCCTGAGACCCCTGAAGCCCTTTACCTTTTCACTGGTGTCCTGCAGCTGTCTGTGCAATGCCATCACTTCTTGTTGCAGAGTTTCCTTCTCCTGCTGTGTCACCTGCAGGTCGGATTTCAGCCGGGACATTTGGAGGTTGGTGCTCTGCAGAGTTTCATCGAGGCTCTGAACCTGTAAGGAGCAGGAGCACAGCTTGGCTTTTGCTGGGCCAAGATTCCCTGTGTGGATCAGGTATCCCGTGTATTTAGGATCTCTGATGGACGGAGTGAAGTTAAAATGCTGATATTCCCCTTTTGAAAATGTTAAATTGAGTTTATTGTTCTCTCCAACTCCCTGACAGGAGGGTGGAGCTGAAGGGGGTCAGGCTCTGCTCCCAGGGAGCAGGGACAGGATGAGGATACACCCTCAAGTTGGATATTAGGGAAAATTTCCTCAGGGAAAGGGTTTTCCAGCCCTGGCACAGCTGCCCAGAGCAGTGGTGGAGTCCCCATCCCTGGAGGGATAAAGCCATGTGGGTGGCACTCAGGGACATGGGGCAGTGGTGGCCTTGGCACTGCTGGGGGAATGGTTGGACTCAATCTTAGAGGTATTTTCCAACCTTAAAACTCTATAATTCCAAATGATTTTCCAACTTCCTGCTCCAAGCTCGCAGCCACCCACTTTGAACAGAGCCACAGTGCTGCATTCACCAGAAACATCTCCCAGCCCTGAGCATTTACTGTGATATGCTGGGAAGAAGCTTTCCCTTGAATTATTTATTCTTCCTGGCAGCCCATGGCCAAGGAGAAACTCCAGGAATGCTCAGCCAAGCAGGGAGCCACTTGATCCCATCTTTGTCTGAGCAGGCACAAGGCTGCAGCAGGAGAGAAGGAGCAAAAGCAGAGTCTCTGCAGCATTTTAGGAATCACCAGGCAGAGGGAATTGGCAAAAGTAACTCGGTAGTAGAGAGTAGAGAGAAAAACTCCCTCATTGTGTTGAACAAGTTTCCTTTTGTCCTTTAAGAACATCACTTGGAAAGCCCCTTAAAGCAGCCAACCTCAGCTGCATGGCATCAAAAGGGGGCTTTCAGGAGAAAAAGCACCACAAGAGATGATCAAAATGCTTTTATCCAGTGTTCTACCATAAATCCCTGTTTTATACCTTGTCCTGGGAGATGGAGAGCTGAGCTTTCAGTGCCTGACTCTGCTGCTCCCAGGATTTCTGCTCCTGCTTCAAGCTGCTGATTGCACTCTCCAAGCAGCTGACTTGAGCTACCTGCAATGAGATTACATCAGGAATCATTCAGGAACTTTTTGACTCAATTTGACTTCAAGGCTTAGCCTAGAGGGAGTTAAAGCTAAGGAAGGAAGGATAGGAAACGCAGGAAAGCAAAAAGCCCCTCAGCTCCGTGAATTTCCACACAATGGGATTATTATTTACAGTGTGCAGACTCCTCTGCTCAAATTTGAGAGTTATAGTATGTTAGAGATGCAATAAAAGCCCAAGAACACTGCCTTCCTTGTCCTGCTGCAGTATTTATATCCAGGCCTCTCTTCCTTGCAACGTTTGGAATTTTCTATGTAATCAAATTACAGTAAAGCTGGGCTCCAGAATTTAAGCTTTCCTCTCTAAAACCAGCTAGGAAAAAACTCAGGCAGTGAAAATTAAGCTTTTATCTGGCATGAGGGTAAGGAAAAAAAATATCCAGAGAAGTTTTACAGGTTATGGTGATGCAAATAATGATATAGGAATTTTAACAGCATGTAGTGATGTGGATTTGAAGTTCTTTCTTACCTTATCAACACATCTGTTCAGCTCCTCACTCAGGGCTTCTTTCTCTTGCTGCAGCTTCTCATTTTTACTAATTAAACTTGAAACTTCATTCTGAAGGTCAGAGAGATCAGGACATCTGGGCAGCTGTGGGAAACAAACCCCTCAGAGTTGCATTTCTGTGCTGTTGCAAGATTTGGCATGAAAATCATGGGATGCCCGAATGGTTTGGGTTGGAAGGGACCTTTAAAGGCCAAGTTCCAATCCCTCTGGAATAAGCAGGGACACTTTCCAGGTTGCTCCAAGCCCTGTCCAAGCTGTCCTTGGACACTTCCAAGGATGGGACAGCCACAATTTCTTGGAGCAGCCTGTGCCAGGGCCTCCCCACCCTCACAGGGAAGGATTTTTCCGTAATATCCCATCTAAATCACCCTGTGGTAAAACACACTGAGGGAAAACCACTGCACTGCTGACTTCCAATCCTTTTCCCAGCTGACCCAGGGCTTTATCAGTGCCTTTCCTCATTCCATCTCCTGCCTGTAATTACACTCCAGCCACAATCCACTCGTTTCTGAATAGGCCTCAGCTGCTTTGGCTTTTTAAGACCATTATCTACCCTGAGCACTGGGTGCCTCAACTGAGTGTTTTACACTGTGCAGAAAATGACTTTGTGGAGCCCTAATCAGGGAACTGACTCATTTGAAGCCTTCATTATCTGTGTTTATTAGCATATATTTACAGCCAATTGAACTGTGCTTGTACAGGAGATAACTGAGCTCTCCAGGAAATTACCCTCAGACGTTGTGAGACTCTGATATCTCCAGATGGGTTTAGCAACAGGAATTCTCCCTGACAGGACATGCTGCTGGAAGAGCTCACTCCTTAAATGGAGCTAAAATGGGTTATATCTCCTGTTACACAGGGAAATGTTCTCCTGTGGATCCCATTTGCCCTGTCTGTTCCTTGATTAGAGCTTTAAATCTTTATCTCGACCAAAGCTTCTCTTTGTAGATCCACTACTCCCAAAAATCTTTTGGCAAAGTCAAAGTGAACCCAACCTTATTTGAAGAATTGTGCATTGCACCTTGGAACTGTTTCAAGGTGAGTTACACTCCCTTACTTTTATGACCTTACTTTAAAGAAATGAACTATTTCCATCTCTTAATTTTCATCCATTAAGGGATGCTGAAAATTAATCTGATGGCACTCAAATAAAATCCCAGAATGGTTTGGGTTGGAAGGGACCTTAAAGCCCACCCAGTCTCAACCCCTGGGTTGAGCAGGGACACCTTCCACTATCCCAGGATGCTCCAAGCCCTGTCCAGCCTGGCCTTGGACACTTCCAGGGATCCAGGGACAGCCACAGCTTCTCTGGGCAGTAGGATGCCTCACCTGTTTTGTCTTCTCCAGCTCCTGCTTGAGGATGTGGTTCTCCTGCTCCAGGAGATGAGCTTGAACCTTCATTTTTGACACCTCCATCTCCAAAGACGACACCAAATTTGATGACTGCAACAAAACAAAAGGCTCAGATTTCAATTTAGGAGACTCACAGAGCACCAAAGTTTAAGCAGAGGATGCTGCAGCCACTGGATAGAGCTGGGATGGCACTGGATGAGCAACATTTGGCATCACTAAGCTGTGTTTTCAACACAAACCTGCACATTTTCCCCTCCTGGCTTTTGGCTGCTGCTGTGTTTAAGCCAGGACTTAGCAAAGCTCAGCTTTGAAATCCCATGCACATCCCAGGACAGAGATGCCAATTCCAAAGCACCTGAAGCCCAACTCTCACACCAAATCCTGTACCTCTGCTTTGGAGTTTTCCAGTTCCTCTTTCAGCAGCAGCCTCTCCTTTTCCCATTCTTCCAGGGTGCACTTTCCCTCTTCCCTTTCCTTTTGCTTGAGCACCCTTGCCAGCTGTTGGTTGAGATCCTGCACATCTGCTTGGTTTTTGGAGTTCCTCTGGTTGAGTTCTATATTTTCAGAGTCCAGCTGTTGGTTCCTGGTCTTGAGATCTGCCACCTGAGTGGGGACAGCAGTGATTTTACACCAGGGAATGAGATTTTGGATATTTCCTTTCTATTAAGGTGATTAAAGATCTGACAAGTCTCACTCCAACAGTGACTGCAACCAGTTAACTTGTCATAATTGGCCTTAATTAGATCAGTCATATCAGTAATCCAACACAACACTTTGCCATGCTGGTGTGGATTTTGAGGGTTATCCAATAGATTATTCTGAGCAAGTATTTTCCTAAGCAATACCAAGATGACATGGACATAAAAGCTACTTAAACCTTCTATTTCATCCAGCAAAACAAGCCACCCCTAAAATAAAAGTAGCAGCTACATGGATACAACTGGGATCATTCCCAGATCCAGCCAGCTAGGAAACAAGTAGAGGTTGAATCACCATCTGTATTTCCCATGGGCTACTGCAGAGAATCACACAAAAACTATGAAACAGAAAATTTAAACTTCGTATTTCTACTAAATAAACTTTCCAGCTTGTTTATGGAAAGTGCTCTCAAGCCTTTAAGCTGGACAATTACAGCTGGTGTCTTATGAGCAGGTTAAACATGCCTCCAATCAATCCCAAAGACGCAATAAAACAGTTATCAAAAAGTTTAAATTTATAAAATGCTCATTTTCTGCTGCCTTTGTGACCATGCAAGGAACAGCTTTGGTAACAGTGATGATTTCCACAGAGAAGGTTCTGGGCTCAGGCCACACACCTGCTTTTTCAGGTTGTCAACCATCTTCTGCACAGCCACTTTCTCCTTTCTCACAGCCTCTATCTTCTGCCTATGGAAAAATGAAAGCTCATTAACATTAAAATCAATTATTAATATACACAACTGCAAGACTGGACAAGGAGGACATCGCCTCAAGTTGTGCCAGGGGAGGTTTAGATTGGATATTAGGAAATATTTCTTCATGGAAAGCTGCCCACAGTGTTGGAGTCCCCATCCTTGGAGGGATGTTAAAGCCTTGTGGATGTGGCACTTGAGGACATGGGTTAGTGGTGGCCTTGGCACTGCTGGATTAACGGTTGGACTTGATGATCTTGGAGGTCTTTTCCAACCTTAATGATTCTGAAAATGGGCTGGTTGGAATGGTAATTGTGGATATTTATTTATTTATTTATTGCTCAGCATCCCTGCTCTGCATCAACTTGGCAAGTGCTCAACCTCTCAAGGTGCCCCAAGCAGGTCTTTTCCAGAGGGGAAGAATAATCCCAGGATCATGGATGGTTCTGCACTTGCCAAAGACCCAACCACTGGAATAATCTGTCAGATGAGCCTCTCCCTGCCTTTGCTGAAGCACAAATAATTGCATCAGGTCAGCTCCTACGTAGGTCCTGCGCTCGTGTGTGTTACTGGGTCACCTCAGTGCCTACAGCTAAACCTCTGCCTGGCTCTGGGAATGAGCAGGACAAGCTGGGGCAGGGAAAACAGGGAAAAGGAAGAGGAATAACCTGTCAGCCTGCTGGATTTCCAACAGCACCACGAAATAACCCCATTTTGGATTTGTACAGCACCTAACACACAAAGGAGCTTGGAGAGAAGGGATGAACCCGTCCTGGCTGAGCCACAGCAACAGCCTGAAGGCATCACAGGCTACATTCCCCATGGAATTCTCACCTCATTTCTTCCCTGGATCCATTCAGCTCCCTCAGTTTCAGGCTGGAAGCACTCCCTTCCTCATTCAATAAAGTCACTTCGTTTTTCAGGACGGCGTTTTCCTCGCGGAGCTTCTCGGCCTCACACCTGCGGCAGAGACAGGAGGCAAGTGAGAACAGTTCCTGTGGGACATCTGGGGAGGAAAGAAGTCCCACAAGTCAGAGCTACCTGTAATGCTTCAAAAACAAAGCTGCAATTGCCTTGTTTTATGTATAAACGGTGTATTTATATTTTACATGAATTTAGCCAGAGCGCTCCCCAGTTTGTTCAAAAAACCCCGAATTTTTACAACAAACTTTAAAAAAACCCTGGGGTTTTGGGGCGTGTTTTTGTACAGCTCAAGTGAGTTAAAATCTAAAGTTTCACACTAATTTTCTACATATCTTTCAGTCCTTAAACTTAACAGCACAATGTGCAGATTGCCAGGAGAGTGAGCTGTTTCCTTAACTGGAATTCAGAATTCTGGGAACAGCACGGTTGGAAAGTGCCTTTTCTGTCCTCAGGCAACTGCACAGAAATAACTTGACCATGGTGGGACACCTGAAAGAACGATTTCCTGCAGGAAGCTGGTGCTGAACAATAATTAAGCCACATGTAACCACTTTATCCATTAAAAAAAAAGAAGAAATTTTGCTGAAATACAGCAGTTAAAAACAAGTCGGTAAAACCTATGATGAATATAATGTAATGAATATATGTTTTATAACTATATGTTTTATAACTATATTGACCATATCACACTCCTGAGGGGTTCCTAACTGGGAAAAAAAGTCCCTATAATTCTCTAGTATTAACTTAAATATTGAGAAAAAGAGAAGCACTTCCAGCATTTCAAATTACCATAATTCTGTAGCGTTAACCAAAATACTGAGGAAAAAGGAGCAATTTTAGCCTTGCGAGCAACATTCAGCTCTAGGAGGGAACAAACTGAGTGAAGTGATATTAGTAAGAGCTACAAAGCACTCTGGGAGTGTTACCACGGGTTTTGGACATGGGAATACAATGGGTTTGTGCTGGACCACGAGCTACACACTGCGACGGTGACATCCACAGACAGGACAGCTGGCAGGTGCTCCTGCTTAGGTGGCGGGCACAGAGAGGAGTAAGTGACACACAGTTATTTATCCCAGCAGTCTGTATCCATGATTAGAGGAGTTAGGAGTCCACGGCACTGGTTTGCTACTCAGAGTTAAATCAGAGTTAAACTACGGTGGTTAAGGGAGCAGCCAAGGCAGCCAGGCTGGGTTAGTGGCTAACGTTGGGTTACGTTACCTCAGCAGGTCAACCTTCTGCTGCAGCTCAGTGCACGTGCTCTGCAAGCCCTGGGTCACTGCCTTCCTCTCCTCTGGGTGACCCAGGGCTTTCTCCTTCACCTTCGGGTTGGGATCCCTCATTCTTGCTTTTCCCACTTCTGTCACCGCGCTGTCGCTTTGGGAATTCCCATCCTGCAGGCCTGTAAATGCAGTGGGATGTTCTTCCAGCTTCCCACCTCTTGTGTCACTGGGCCCATCTGTGTTTCCTTGGGCAGCTTGTTCTTGGACATCTTCCAGTTCTTTAACATCTTCCAATTCTTCAACTTTCTGGAGGAACTTGGTGTTTTCCTCTTCAAACTTGATGCTTTCCACCTCGCTTTCTTCTTGTTCACCATGAAGCCTTCTCAGCCTCTGCAGGTTGTCTTCCAGCACTTTATTTCTTTCGATTAACTGTATCATTTCAGCTCTCAGATCCTCATTTTCTACCTGAATTTCTTCTTGCAGCAACAGAAGTTCAGCCTGTGCCATGGATCTGTCTTCCAGCTCTTCCACCCTTTTCCAAAGCTGAGCTATTACACTCTTCAGGTCACCATTTGCTGCCCCGGGAGCGTGATCCAGCAGGAGAGAGGCTTCACTCAGCTCTTCAGCCTTCTCCAGCTCCACCTGCAGCTTCAAAGCATCAGAAACAAACCCTTTATTTTTGGGAGTTATTCTGTGGTTTAGCAGATGAACCTTCTGCTGTTTGACATCGTTGTGTAGCGTTTTTGGCCTGGGAGCTTTCTCCAGATCTCTCTTTTTTGGCAGCAGAGGCACCCAAGAAAGGAGCTCTTGGTTCTTGTCACAATCCTGGTTGCCAGCAGCATCCAGAGCTGCTTGACTTCCTTGGATCCAACACCCCTGTGCCTCAGGGTGGCCGCCAGCTCTGCCTTTCACACACCCCTCCTCCAAATCCCAATCCATCTCCGACATTTCTTCCAGGTCTGTAGTATCAGCCTCCAAAGGTGGAAGGACACTGAAATCTGCTCCCATGGCTACATCTTGACAATCACTGGGCAACCCTTCAAAACTGGGATCCATCTCCTCTGGCTCTGAGCCGGAGTGGGAGCAGCCAGGGCTGGGAGGCTGCAGGGGCTCCCTCTGTGCTGCTTCCAGCCGGTGCTGCAGCCGCAGGATCTGGGCAGCCATCCTGACATTCTCTTTCACTGCCTGCTCGTGCACCTTCTGCAGGTTTTGGAGAACATCCCCATCCTCTCCCAGAGGAGCTGCCCCAGGAAGAGCAGCGATTTGGCTCTTGGCTTTTGCATACTCACTCTCCAGGACCCTGTAATGGCTCTGCAGGGCTGAAAAACTCCGTGTTTCCCACTGCAATTTCTGGATTTTCCCTCGGAGGTCTGAGATTTCCAAACTCATCTCAGCCTTTTCCATCTCTGCTCTCTCACAAATGTCTTTGTTTAAACTCTCCAAAGCAAGAAGTTTGGAATTGAGCTCCTCTTTCTCTCGCTTATACTCACTGTCCAGTCTCTCCAGCTTTTCCCTAACCAGTTTCCCATTTTCCTCCACTGTGGATATATGTTCATCTTTCTCCTTCAGCTCTTTTTTACGGTCATTTTGGAGCTGGGCTATTTTCTCATTCATCTTTTTCTCTTGCTCCTGGGCAGCATTCCTCAGCTCCTGCAGCTCCTTCTCCAGCTGCTCCCTCTCACACACCAGCTTGTTCACTTCTTCTTTGAAATTCTTCTCCAGAAGATCCTTCTCCTGGGTCAGGGCAGAAGAAACAGCCTTTTCACTTGCCAAGCTTTCCTTCAGCTGCTCGTGGGCTTCAGCAGCCTCCTGAGCAATTTCATCCCTTTCAAACTCCCACTGGGATTTCTCCTCTCTTTGCTGTTCTGCAAGTTCCTGCAGCTCTCGCTGGTAACGTCCTTCCAGACTCTGGAGGCTTTCTTCATATTTATTCACAAGTGTTTGTGTGTCCACAGAAAACTGAGTTTGTGCATGAGATGCTCTTCTGTTATAGTCACTTGCCATTTTTGTCCTAGACACGGTTAACATAAGATATTACTAAACTACCTCAGAGGTTAAAGTGGCTTTTTAGGCTGAATAAAACAAGTTGGAAATTTACTTTTTTTTTTCACTATTGGATGGGTGTTTCTGGAAGCTGTAAATTAAATTTGAGGCAATTTGGTGAAACTGCAAAAAGAAAAACTGCCTTGGGAAAGCGTAACAACTCATGAAATGTCCTCAGGAAAGGTTTCATGTGCAGTATGTGCCCTTCTGTTCCTGTGCTCAGATTTTGGGGGGCAGATGCTCTCACCCCCATCACCCCAGGATGGTTTCAGTTTCTTTTGACACTTGATGTTGGCTAAAAGCATTTCCCAGTCACCCCCTTCCTTCTTCAACAAAGAACTCTGCAAACCCCCGAGTTCTAAAAGGACCAAGCAGGGATTTGTGGAGCACAGGGATCCCAAGCAGAGCTCCTGTTAATCACGCCTGGTTATGCTTTAACACTACTGTTGCCTCTGGGCGAGCTAAAAATGCATCTAAATATCTGCTTGAGAAAGGTCAGAAGAGAACAAACCCTGGAGAGGAGCCCAGTGCTGTGGAATAGAGCAGGAACAGCACTGCACACCCAGGACACTTGGAATTACATGTCAGGGAAGTGTTTCTGCACTGGGTTCACCCTGCTCACCATGCTCCAGCACTGTCCCCACCAGAGCTGGCACTCACCTTTCCTCCTCCAGCTCCTGCTCATGCTTCCTCAGCAGCTCTTCCTGCAGCTCCTCCTTCTCCAGGGCGTGCACCTCTGCCAGCCTCTTCACCTGCTCGTGGAAGCCACGCTCCAGCTCCCCCTTCTCCTCCCGCAGTGTCTGCACCAGGACTCTCATCTTTTCTTCCACCCACACACTCTTTTGGATCAGCTCCTCCCGTTCCTGCCTGAACTTCTCATTCACCTGCTCCAGTCTGGCCCTGACATCATCTTCATGCTCCTGCCTCAGCAGTTCCTGCAGGTTGGCTTTTTCCTCATCGAAATGCATCTGTAATTTGTTCTTCTCCTCAGTGTATTTACAGTCGAGCTTTTCCTGCTGCTCTCTGAGCGCTGCTGCCTCTCCCTGCAGCTCTGCTATCTGATTTTTAAGGCCAGTGATCTGCTTTTCCATGACATTCATCTCTTCAGTGTACTTCTGCCTCATATCCTCCTGCTCCTTTTCCCAGTGGGCTTTTGTCTCGCCCAGCTGCTTCTCATAATGGCTCACCTAGAGGAGGGAAAACAGGATGGATTAATTCCTTTTCCACAGAACATTCTACAGAGATGTTTTCCTCAATATTTCTGTGTTATAGTTTTACATATTCATTCTACTGAATATTTTGATTTACACTTCAGCATCAGAAATATTGATTTCCCTGGAAAGAATGTTCAAGTGCTCAGCTTTATTTCTTACTGGGCTCATAGAATCCCAAATTGGTTTGGGTGGGAAGGGACCTTAAAGACCATCTCATTCTGACACGTACTGTGTCCTCGAGCTCCTGTTTGAGGTGATGCAGATCCCTGTGGTGTTGCTCCTTCATCTGCTCAATGGCCATTTCTGCCTCTATGCTCATATTTAATGGGTTGCAGTCTTCTGAACCAAGTCCTTTAGAGACAGTAATTAGATAATAATTTATATAACTATAAAAACATTAGTTATATAATACATGAATATATATAATTCTCAATAGAATTATTTAATAATTTTAAAATTGTTTAGCAGCTCTCAAAATCCCATCACAAACACAGCCAAGTAACTGCAAACATTAATTTCAGCTTTAAATACAGTTTAGCAGTCGCAGTCCAAATTAACATTAAACACCAAAACAGAGGTGGTGACTAAGTCTCACTGGGAAAGTTTCCATGGAATTACCTCTGAGATGTTATAAACACCTACAGGAGGTATTGTTTTACCTTGGTCAGGCTCAATCCCACCATTGCCATGACTCTTCATGTCAATGTCAAACTCTTCTGACAGGGAATTCTTCAGGGAAGGCCTGAGCACTTTGCCTTGGGCACGGTACTCCTGCAGCTCCGAGTGCAGCTCATCGATATGATCCTGCAGCTCCTGGGAGGGAGGGGAAAAAAAACTGAGGGAAAGGAATCAAGGCAGCTGAGCATTGACCCAGCCCCACCACGGGACATTCAGGTGGGAATTACAGCAGGGAAAGACTTGTGCATAATCCACAGGGCCTCAGTCATTCTTCCAGCAGCAAAACAACAAGGGGGAATGGCTTCCCACTGCTAGAGGGCAGGGATGGATGGGATATTGGGAAGGAATTCCTCCCAGTGAGGGTGGTGAGGCCCTGGCAGAGGTTGCCCTGTGGCTGCCCCTGGATCCCTGGAAGTGTCCAAGGCCAGGGTGGATGGGGCTTGGAGCAGCCTGGGATAGTGGAAGGTGTCCCTGCCCATGGCAAGAATTGGAACAAGATGGTTTTTAAGGTTCCAACCCAAACCATTCTAGGATTCTCTGATGATTCTCCACTACCAAACTCTCAAAGATGAAGGTGTAACACAGTCCAGGACCTTTCCCTTCATTCCGTCTTCCTGTGACCTTTTATTAAAAAGCAGCTTAATTAACATTTCCAGACAGTTGGGAAATGCCTCCTCGAACACCATCTACTTGAAAAATCAAATGAGAAGCAAAAGATCAAATTAAGAAAGAGATCCCCCCATTACTGCATTTACCATCTGGTCCTTCTGCCTCCTGCCAGTGGAACATCCCGAGGGTTTGTGCCAAGTGCCACGCACCCCGCTCCAGGAACAGCAGTTCCTGAGGAAAACAACTCCCTGAGTGTGCAAACACACAATCCTGCAGGTCTGAAAGGCCCAGCAAGGGAACCTTGGACACTGATTTTTATCTGCCATCCTCAAAAACAGAACAATCAGCTGCATATAGAGCAGTATCGATTCAACACCTATTTCTAAGCAATTTTTGCTTTTGAACTGTAGCTTCCTAAGAGAGCTGCTTCCAATCCAACAGCCTTTTGCAAAGGTAGCCCTTTATTGAATGGAAAGGATCCTGCGGAGCAGATCACAGAAGGTTTGGGTGGGAAGGGATGGAGGGACCTTAAAGCTCATCCTGTTTCACCCCCTGCCATGGGCAGGGACACCTTCTACTGTCCCAGGGTGCTCCAAGCCCCTTCCAACCCGGCCTTGGACACTTCCAGGGATCCAGGGGCAGCCACAGCTTCTCTGGGCAACAGATGGCTTGGTACCACTGCAGACATCAGAAAGCAGATGTGTAAACAGGTAACCTGCAGGCTCATCTTAGAGTCTTTCAACCATACAGGATTTGAGAAGGCAAACTTTCAATTCTCAGGTTTCTTTTAAACAATGTATTTCTGGTCTGAAAACCAGAAAAACATGGATGTATCTTATTTCTCCTCTAAGTTCCTGCAACTCTGAATTCACAGGGCTCCATGGATCCTCTCCCAGCCCACCCTGGAGGGATCTCATCCTCTCAGCTCAGCCAGTTGTCTCTGTGGGAAGAGCTTTCCAACACTCCTTGTGCTGCTGTTTGCAGTGAGGATGGGGCACTTGGGGACATGGGTAGTGCTGGGGGAATGGTTGGACTCAATCTGAGAGGGATTTTCCAGCCTAAATGGTTCTGTGATGTTCGTGGTGGACACAAGAGCCAGGTCTCAGCTCCACTTACCCTGCACTGCTGCTCGTACTCACTCCTCATCTGGGCCAGTCTCTCCTCCTGCAGGAAAAACTCTGCACTGGTGGGATCCAGGTCACCAAACTGGAACACAGGAATGGAATTTCCAGTTATCCACCCACCCACCCACCAGCCCTGCTCAGTACAGCACGGATGCCATTCCAAGCAGTCCTGCAGCCTGCACCCTTCTCTCCACTCAGGATTTTTATTTTAAATAAGGAAACTCCACTTTCCTCCTAGCAGGGAATGAGTAATTTCCCCAAAAACATTGTCTGCCATCTAGCACAGCTCTCATGCTCATTCTGATCACAACTTTCTACCTTAGCATTTGCAAATCTCAGTGTGATAAATAATCCCAAGCTTTAAAGAAAGCTGGAAATCCCAATATATGAACCTTAGGCTATGGATGCACAAACTCAAACATCTTTGGAGAAGCTGATATTCTGAAAAATTCAATGTAATACAGCCACGATCAGCTGTTCACCTCAATTTTCACCTCATTCCAGCAGAGATGCCACGTAAAACCTCACTCCTCCTGCATCATCTTCCCTGGAAAGCACCTGCAAGTTGGGCCTATCCAAAACTCTACGCTGGAGAAAAAAAATATCACTGCAAATCTGCAGGATGATTGCTTCACTCTAAGGCTCCCTCCTTCAATTAGAATAAAATTACAGCTAAGGTGGAATATCTTTATTTTCCTTTGCTGGAAGGCAATCCATGTCACCAAGGCAGGCTGTGCCTGGATAATCTGGATAGGGACCCCAAAAGCCTCTGGATATGAGTTAAACTGGCAGCTCGAGTGCAGCAACTTAAAAGAGATTTAATTCTGAAATCCCACTGGGAAGAGGAGGATTTACCTTCTCAGCCAGGACATTTTCCAAGTTCCTCTGCAGTTTGCTTGCCAGGCTTTCACACTCAGCTAGTTTTTCTCCAGTTTCCAACAGCTCGTTTTCCAGGCGGCTGTTCTCCTGGACCAAACAAAAAACCCCACAACAGCCTCAGCACTTGGAGGAGGAAAAATCAGCATGTGTCAGCTTATCAAAATAAAGGTAATCCCAATCAAATCAGAGCATGACACTATTCCAAGCTTCAGGTGATGATTGGAGTTATGAATCCATCCACACACAACCCACGCCTGCCACAGCAAAAGTGGGAACACTGGAATTTAGATAAATTATCAAAAGGCTTAACAGCAAGTTTGCTTTACATAGTTACTTCGTTTATTTGTTTTTAAACCAATTATTTTAAATTTGATCAAGATGTTTTATCTCCTGGCTGGACAGCTCATCTAAGAGCCGTGCACACACACACTCTGCACTTGATGGCAGCAGAGATTTGAACTGGAGATTAGGAATTTACAGAACAACCCACTGAGGTGCCCTGAACACCAATCCTCATGGACACGCCTTTATCTTGCTGCTTAAATGACTTTTGGCCTGTTCAACATAGCCCATAACTCATCCTCTCAACAAGGACCACACTGCAAGAGTCGCTCCCCCTCCCAGGGGGTATCCCTGCTTTTTGGGGGAAATCCCAGCTGTGTTTAGACCCCGTTACCTTCAGGGACAGGGCCAGCCGGTCCCGGATGTAGTTCTCATCTGTTTTCAGCTTTTCAATCTCCTGCTCCAGCTCCAGCCTCTGTTTGTTGGCCTGCTGCAGGATTTGCTCCCGCTCCCTGCGGAGCTCGTTCTTCAGAGCGGCGATTCTCTCCTTGTACTCCTCATCCAGCTTCCTGCCGAGGCACCCAGGGGAGAGGAGCTCGTTAAAGGAAGGAGGTGGCAAACTCTGCTGGGGGATGATGCCTTAGGGTTTAACCTTTGTATTTTTCCAATTCTGCATTCCCAGTGTGTAACTCTGCAGTGTCCTGCAGCCTGGGAGCTGCTGCTCTCTCATGCTGAGACAGACAGAACAAAGCCTCTCCAGGCTGCTCTCCAAGGACACCCAGCCCGGCCCAGGCCCAAAATGTGTAACCCAGCATCTTGAGAAGGGGGGCCAGCTGAGGGGAAATTCCATCGTTAGCTACAGTTTAATTGGTGAAATTGGGTTGAGATGCAAATGGCCCAAAGCTATAAAAGTGTGAAGAACTCGTGACTCGGGGTCCATCTTGGGTGCAGCCTTTGGCCTGCCCAGGGTGTGCCTCTGAAGGCCTTTCAAATAAATATCCACCTTTATTCCCTTCCTCCTGTCCAGTCTCTGTTTCTAGGTTGGCCTCTTTAGGCATCAGGGTGAAGCTGGGTGGTCACTGAGTCCCTGCAGTGCCAGGAAGGTGATACCAGGGAGGGAGGGATGATTTGGGATGCCCCACCTGAGGTTGTACTCGTTGCGGCGCTCGATGGCGGCGTGGTGATCGTCCACCTCCGAGGCCATCAGGGATTTCAGCTTCTCTGCTTTCTCCAGGTCCGAGCGCAGCTTCTCCTTCTCCCTGGCCACTTGGTCAAACCTCTCCCTGTGCAGAGCAGAGCCAGCCTGGATTAGGTCAGCCCTCACTGCTCCCCCAAAAACGGTGTTTGAAACATCAGAGGAGAAGCTTGGGAAGATCTCCAAGGGTCTCATCAACTGCCTTTAGCCACTGCATTTGAACTTGTACCCAAATAGCTCTGGACATGTCTTGGTATCCCCACAGATCCTGAGCCCTCAACACTTGAGACCCTCAGCTGTGGTCCAGCCCCTCCAGTTCAAATCCTGAAATGGTCTCGGTGGGAAGGGACCTTAAAGCTCATCTTGTTCCAGCCCCTGCCATGGGCAGGGACACATCCCACTGTCCCAGGCTGCTCCAAGCCCTGTCCAACCTGGCCTTGGACACTTCCAGGGATCCAGGAGCAGCCACAGCTTCTCTGGGCACCCTGTGCCAGGGCCTCCCCTCCCTCCCAGCCAGGAATTCCTTCCCAATATCCCATCCATCCCTGCCCTCTGCCAGTGGGAAGCCATTCCCTGTGTCCTGTCCCTCCATCCCTTGTCCCAAGTCCCTCTCCACCTCTCTTGGAGCCCCTTTAGGCTCTGGAAGGGGCTCTGAGGTCTCCCTGGAGCCTTATTTTTCAATAGAGAAACCTGCACGGCAAGTCCAGCACGAAGCCAACCTGTGCTGGCTTTCAAAGGAAGAACACTGGGATTTATGGTGGGATTGTATCTCACCTCCACATCCATCCCATGGCACAACCTCTGTAATGCCCCAAACCAGTCTGGATTAAAGGTGCTGATAAACTCCACCAGCCTCTGCCCTGAGACGTGCATTCCTCGGCCGTCAATGACCACTCTGGACAGCAATGACCACTCCCAGACCATCCCCAGACCGGGAAGGGCCTGCTCCTTCCATTTTTTACTTTTCAACTACATTTTTCTGCAATCCTTGGAGGATTGAGCGCTTTTCCCAGGCAAAACAAGACAGCTGGAAGTTTCTGAGCACTCCATCAGAGAACTGAGCCTTCCAGTGCCACCCCAGTGCCCCTCAAAGCACCACCATCCACCAGCTGCTCCCTCAGCTCCTGCTTGGCCACGCGGAGAGGGAAGCAGCACATCCAGCAATCCCTGAGACTCACATCAAGTGCCTGATCTCTGTTTTGAAGCTCGCCAGGGCTGCCTGGTGGACCCCATTCTTGGTGATTAAGAGCTCGTTCTCCAGCGCCAGCGTCAGCTCCGTCAGGTTCACCTTCCCATCCAAGCTGAAGTCCAGAGCCTGCGGAAACAACGCGTCCTTAGAGCAGAACGAGCTTCCTGCAGCAGCCTGGGGACATTTGTGCAGGGATTGACAGGATGAAACCAGGCTGGGAAGAGATCTCTGCTCGCTAATTAATCTGTCACAAACGCCCCGGGGGCAATAAAGCAGACATCTCTGCCACCTCCCTACAACACAGAGCTGCTGTGGGGGTTTAAAGTGTCCTGGTTGTGCTGCAAGAGCACCAGGAAATGAAGGCCAGGCCTGATGAAATGCACAAATTCCCTGGAGGATCTAACGACACCGGACTCGGCACGGGTTGGCCGCTGCCAGGAGGTGGCTGGGGATGTTAGTGTTAAACAGAACCAGCTCTTGCAACGAGGCAACACAGAAGCAGCTCTGCAGGAAGGATTTGATGGTGAGGATCCCACCTCTTAGAAAGCAAGTTAACATCAGCAACTGCTTGGAATTCCACAGGATCCCAGAACGGTTTGGGTTGGAAAGAACCTTAAAGCCCATCCAGTCCCACCCCCTGCCATGGGCAGCGACAATTCCCCTATCCCAGGTTGCTCCAAGCCTTGAAGAAAGGCCTTTTTTTCCCCTGAAAGTGTTCAAAACCCACATGGATGTGGCACTTGTAGATGGGGTTCAGTGGTGAAAAAGGCAATGCTAAGTCCATGGTTATTCTCAGACTCAGAGGTCTTTTCCAATCTAAATAATTCTATGATTCAACCTAACCCTGCAGGAGCACAAAGCAAAGCACCTGGGGTGGGCTGAAACACTGCAGCCCCTGGAGAAACCACCCCAGTGACACCAGTACAAAGGAATTTTCCAGTGGAAGGCAACAAGGTGAAGGTAGACACACAAGTCTGGTGAAGGTGGTCCCACCTTCTCAAATTGTGAGAGGTTATGAGTGGGTTTTCAATCCTGAGCAATGGCAGAGGTTATTACAGCCTGGATTTTCTCTATCCACATGGATATTTAAAAGCCAGGACAATCACAGTCATTGTCGGCAATCCAGTGATGGTCACATGAAATTTTCTTCTCCCAACCACAGCTTCTAACGAGATAGATTTATTCAGGTACCTGATTTCATCCCCATCACCCTTTTTACTCTGTCTAATGGAACACTGAGGACTGGGCAGGGTTTCAAGTGCTGTCCTCCACCTCAGCACAAGCAATAATTCAGGTCACCCCAGCACTGAGAGGTTTGCAGGGGCAGCTATTCAGGGAGGGAGAGGAATTAAATTGCTTCCTAACAAATATAGGTGACCTCTTCGAGCTATGCTGGAAATCCCATTTTATTTTTATCGTTACCTTCTTGTTCTCTGGGATGCACCATAAAAGAAATGATTGGAAATTTCCTAGAACTCTTGTCACTAGCAGTGGGAATTTTTATAGAATTAGAGAATGGTTTGGGTTGGAACAGATCTTAATGATCATCCAGTTCCACCCCCCTGCTCTGGGCATATATATATGTGTATGGGATTCATATATTGGGATTTCCAGCCTTCTTCCACTATCCCGGGTTGCTCCAAGCCCCATCCAACCTGGCCTTGAACACATCCAGGGATTGAGCAGCCACAGCTTCTCTGTGGAAATTTTAAAAGGGGAAAAACCAGGGATTTTGGAAAGGAAAAAAAAAAAACTCAGCTACTGACACAGGGAGAAAAAAATACACATAACCAGGGGTGAGAAGGAGCTGGGGGTTACCTTCAGGATCTCCTGGCTGTTCTCTATGCCCTCCTGGTGCCAGCAGTCCAGGACCCCCTCCACGCAGCCGTAGCCCATGCCATCATCCAGGCTGGAGAAGAGGGAGAAGCCGATGGTGCTGGGCATGGCCGAGGGGGTGGTCGTGCGTCTCCCGCTCTCGTCGAAGGACTGGGAGAGAGGATGAGGGTGTGACGGGGCAAAGGCAGTGCCCAGAAGGGCTCATCAATGCAATTTCCTTAGCACTCCTCCAGAGATTAAGGATTAAGCTCT
This sequence comes from Pachycephala philippinensis, assembly GCA_013397055.1. Taxonomy (NCBI): domain Eukaryota; kingdom Metazoa; phylum Chordata; class Aves; order Passeriformes; genus Pachycephala; species Pachycephala philippinensis. The sequence goes on along the minus strand of VWZT01015577.1, from coordinate 34,836 downwards.
GCTTTTCCTCCCTGCCAAGCAAAAACCCGGCGGGAGCGTCGCTGCTCTGACCTCACTGCACCGGGGCATAACCAGGCCCTCGGGATTTCAGATAAATCTGAGGAGGAGCGGTTTCAGAGCTGGTCTCAATGCTCCAGAAGGGTTCATTTCTGGTTTGGAGTGTCACCTTCCCTAAAACAGCTGCAGGGAGCATTTGCAGATGTGCTTTGGGTATGGCTCTCAGCTTCCAGGCAAAGACAGGGAGCAGATTTCAAACTCTCTCTCAGAAAAAAAAGCAGTAATTGGAGTAGAGATGTGGGACCTGCATATCCACAGCCTATCCCAGGCACCACTTCCCCCTGCACCCAGTTTATGTGGGATGGCCCATCCTGGAAGTGTTCCAGGCCATTTTGGATGGACCTTGGAACAACCTGGGATAGTGGAAGGTGTCCCTGTCCGTGGTAGTGGGTTGGAATGAGCTTTAAGGTCCCTTCCAACCCAACCCATCCCAGAATTCTACAAGGCTCTACCATTTCCATACTGCACTCCCCAGGCTGCCAGAGCCCTCTCCAAGCCACAAAACGTCAAAGGGGAGCCACGTCCCCTTTACCACGAGGGTGTTTTCTGTTTTATCTCCCCCAAAGGAGCTTTTCCTGAGAGAGAATTTGAAATCTGCTTTTGGAGCAGCGTGGGCATCTCACGGCCTCCATGGGGTAGGGAAACCCTCACAGCCACCCCTGCAGGGACAAATGCTGAGGAAGAGGAGGAGACAGGCTGGGTGAGAATTGTTCAGGAATTCCCCTGCCCCTTTTACCCCAGGATTCAGCTCTCACTTTCTCACCTGCATGGAGAGGTGCCGTTTCAGCTGCCGGTACGGAGTCGATGCTGAAGGTGTCAGAGATTTCCCATTTCTAAACAGGCCATAAAAGAAATCCTCTATGCTCATGGTCCCATCTTGCTCCAGGTTATGAAGCACCTCTTCCAGCATCTGCAAGGAGACAGAAATTGTGTAAAAGGCCAAAAAAATCTGGCACAGAGAAAACATCCTATTCCCAAGGCTCCAAAAAGAGCAAAGCAAGAGTTACCCGGTTCCTCAGCCAATTTTCCATGTTCTCCATATGGAAAATTGCAGGCACACATACACCATGAAAAAAAGCTCCTGGTCATCTTGGAGCCACTGTTTAATGAGGCAGCATTGAAAAAAACCTCATTTCATTCTGCTCCCGAGACAGGGTGACCTCAGGAATTCAGCTCAAGGTACTGAGACAGATGCCAAACCCTGAGCAGCTTGAAGTGACCAGGCAAAAAAAACCCCTAAGATACTGCAAGGTTGTCATAAATCTGTTTTATGCTTCCGGGCACGCTGCTTTTTGAAAAGTAGGACTGGAGATATTCAGATTATTTCTTTGTCTACAGTTTATCTTTTCCATTTTCTGCCTTAATACCCTGCAAACATTCCATTGTGCATGCTGCAAAGGAATACCTGCTCAGAAACGTGGTTTGTGGAGGAAATTATTACAAGCCATGTTATCTTAAGATGCAAAAAATCTGACTTTTTTAATAAAACTAAATCCTAAATTGATAAGAGCCTTTTTTGTTTTGCTAAAGATTTCATCTTCTCGTGGGCTCTTGCTGCAGGACAGAAAGAGCCCACAGGCCTTCACAAAGTCCAAAGCAACCACCTATGAATATTTAACCCATATTTGCTGTCTAGATAGAAAATTCCTAGGATTAAGGAGACATGCTTGGAATCCAAGCCATGTTTTTAAATTCCAGTTCACTCTGTGATTGCATGAGGAGACACGCACGCCACGGTTCGGGCTGCCAGCCTCCTTCTCCTACAGCAGCCTGATGGTTTGGCACCCAAAACCTTGCTGGAAAACCAGGAGCTGGAGCTCGAAACTCCTTTCCAAGCAGCCACCTGTCCTTGTGGTGAATCCAGGAGGGATTTTGGGGGGCCACACCAAAGCCCAGGCAGGGGCAGTGGTGGGACGGGTCCGTAGGTGGTCGCTCACCTCCCCGGCCGCCGCGTGCAGCCCGTACTGCTCACAGATGGAAACCAGCTTCTTCCTGTTCAGGTGGCCATCCCTGGTGATCCCCAGGTGCTCACAGACCTCCTGAAGTTTCTCCTCGATCCAGTCTGGGCTCGGCGAGGCACCAGGGGAGGCGTTCAGGTCGTCGGGGTTCCAGAAGCGCAGCTGTCCTGGAAATGGGGGAGATTGTTCCAGGGTCTGGAGTGAGCACCAAAAGATCTGGGGGTTCTGCACCCCACTGGAGACCTGTGGTGGGCAGAGCTCCTTCCCGGCTCTGCAAATCCCAAGGGATCATTTGTCTGAGTTCATCCTACTCAGAGCACACTGTGGATTTTGGGGTATGGATACTGGTCCCAGCAGTATCAGACTCCAGCAGGAGGTTCTGCTCAGCATCCCACTCACAGGTGCCACTCCAGGGGAAGGAGCCTCGTGTCCACAGAATCATGGAATTGTTGAGGTTGGAAAAGCCCTCTAAGACCGTTGAGTCCAACCATTCCCCAGCACTGCCAAGGCCACCACTGAGCCGTGTCCCCAAGTGCCACATCCACATGGCTTTTAAATCCCTCCAGGGGTGGGGACTCCCAATGCCTGACCAGGTGCAGAATGACCCAGCTGGGACTGTGGCCAGGAGGATCTTTGGGAATGTGGATGAGTCTGATGGCCAACATGGGCTGGTGGCCAGGGAAGGGCAGCTGGCATAGATGGAAAAGGGACCCCTCTCCTCCCCTGAGAAGTTATGGGATCAAGGGAGCTGCAAGGCTACCTCCTGGGGCTGGAAAAGCAGCTTTAGGAGGAAAAAGTTGGCCCCTTTGGATGAGGAAGGGGTTAGAGAGCAGCTGAGATATGGAAGAGGTGCTGATGTAATTAAAAGGAAGTTTTTTATGATGAAGATGGTAAAACACTGGCACAGGTTGTCCAGAGGAATTTCCCTTCCCTGGAAGTGTCCAAGGCCACGTTGGACAGGGCTTGGAGTAACCTGGGACAGTGGAAGGGGTCCCTGCCCATGGCAGGGATGGCACTGGGTGGGCTTTAAGATCCCTTCCAAACCATTCCATGATTTTATAATTCTGTGACAATTAGGGAACATTTAACGACTGGTCCCTGCTGACATCTAGTGCCCACCAGGCTCCACTACAGCCAGGGCAGGACGGGGGACCAGGGGCAGGACAGAGGTCAGGAACACCCACAGCAGGATAAAGAGGGCAGAGGGGGTACAGCACAAGATGTGCCCTGTGTTAGCTTTCATCCCCAGCTTGGGGGATGCCCCAGCTTGCTGAGCTCTGCACCAGCCAGTCTGGGATGCTCCACACGCCCAGAGCCCCTCTCAACGGGCTCCTCTGACTCCTCCTCAAAGCTGAAATGAGAACAAGCACATCCAGGTGCTGCTCTCTGCTCTTACCCTCGGCCTCGTACTCCTCGCTGCCTCGCGTCTTCCAGTGCTGGGGAGAAAACGAAAGGTTCCCGAGTTATTACCACTGCAAGACATCCCCGGAATGAAAGAGACTCTGGGATCAGCATCCAAGGAGCTGCAGGGCTCCGGCAATGCCGCCGGGCTTTCATCTCTTTGCTCCCTGCAGGCTGGGCTGGGAATCCAGGGCTCTTTGATCCTGCCAAGTTCTGGCACGTGCGGCTCTCTCTCCGGTGGGGAGAAACCCCTGAGATGCCTCAAACCCCACAAATGACCCAGGGGAGGGGACAGATCAGAGCCTGGCAGGGTGCTGGGGAGGGAGGGAGAGGATTTCCCTCCAAGCAAACCACACTGCTTTTCTTTGAGGTATTGATGGTCGAGGGGATGGGGATGCAGGGAAGATCATGGGCTGCGTAGAGCTGGATTATCCTTTCCTTCCAGAACCTTATTTTCCCCTATTTTGCCCCATATTCAGCCAAGCCAAATCCAAAACTCCTCCACTACTGCAGCTCTGTAACAGGAGAGAGCTGTGCTGTCAACAAACTCTTTACTGAGCTTAACAGAGGGGAAAAAAAAACCACTCTTTGGTGGTCTTAAACCATCCCGCTCCCTCTGGCAGCATCCCATCAGCTCAGGCAGCACCAGGAGCAAAAGTACAGCATTTAAGGTGATTTCCTCATGTACTACACGTTGTACCAGCGCAGGGTATTTACTCCCACGTGATGCTCCACAACATTAACTCCTACTTTAGCAGTGGCAGATGTTGCTTGTGCAGCGCTACAAGTGGATCCTCCTGCCCGCACGTGACCGATGGATTTGGAGTCAAAGTCACCCAGGACATAAAGAGGCTCTAAATCGTCACAGAAAAGTTCAATATGTCTCATTCAGATTACAGCTAAAAGCCATTAATCTACAACGTTGCCATGGAAACTGGATTAGGTCACTGGACTTTTTTTAGCTCTGCTGCTGTTCCCGTTTCAGCTGCCGGACCAGGCAAGGGCCCTTTGCTGCCGCAGCATCGCAACGTCCCACGAGGGACAAAAAGCAGGAGCTGAGGCAACAAGTGCCATCAAATCCCATCCCTGGAAGTTCTTTACAAAGAGGATGGTGAAACACTGGCACAGGGTTGCCCAGAGAAGCTGGGGCTGCCCAAATCCCTGAAAGTGTCCAAGGTCAGGCTGGACAGGGCTTGGAGCAGCCTGGGATAGTGGAAGATGGTGGGGGTGGAACGAGATGGTTGTTAAATTCTCTTCCAACCCAAATCATTTGGGGATTCTATGAAATTGCCATCTGAAAATGCAGAAAACTTTGTGCAGAGAGAGGGTCTGAATGCCAGAGATACCCCCCTGCAGCCACCCATCCTCGTCCTTGGGGATGGCTGGGACACTGAGGGAAACCTGGCAGCGATGCTCAGGAGGCAGATCCTCTGTGCCCAAGTCTTTTCGCATAAGCAACGTAAATATTTTTATATAGAATCAGATTAATTCAGCACCAGACCCTCTTACTTCGAGGACTTGCAGCAAAACCAGCCAAACTGCTGCTGTCCCATCCCTGGAAGTGTTCAATGCCAGGCTGAACAGGGCTTGGAGCAACCTGGGATAGGGGAAGGTGTCCCTGCCATGGCAAGGGGTGGAATGGGATGAGCTTTAATCTCCCAACCCAACCATTCTGGGATTCCATGAAACCACAATAACCCCATAAACACCAACAACCTGAAGAGGCTGAACAAAGCCAGGGGGCTTTGGGCTGGCGACCCCCTGACAGCGACCCCGGGGCGCTCGTGTGACCTCCCTCCCTCCCTGCCGAGGGCTCGGGGGTCCCTTTGTGCGCCGGGGGCTCGGGGTCGGCCACCGCCGGCGAGGGGACAAAGAGGGGGCTGAGGCAGGCACGGGGGGCCAGGACATCCCGATGTCAGGCACTCATTGTCCCCCAGCCCCGGCACTGCTACAGCTGGCCACGGGTCACACCCACGGGGATCCCAGGAATGCGTTATCCTTCGGCAGGCGCGTGCTCGGCCGGCCCGGGCGGCAGATGGCCGTGGCTTTCAATGCTGCAGTGCGGGGCCGGGCGAGCATCTGCGGCCTGTGCCGTTTGCTCTGCCCAGAACAAGGCGGCAGCCACCTCTCCCCTGCCATCTGCTCCAGCCAGACAGACCTTTGTTCTCCCCCAGAATATATTGCTAATTAAAATGACGATCAGGAGCGCACGCCGACCCCGCCATGAGGTGAGGCCTGGCCCCAGCCCCAGCGCTGAGGGACCCTGTCATGAGGTGAGGCCTCACCCCGGTGCTGAGGGACCCGCTGCCAGGTGAGGCCTCCCCCCGGTGCTGAGGGACCCCGCCGCCAGGTGAGGCCTCACCCCGGTGCTGAGGGACCACAGCTCGAAGTGAGGCCTGGCCCCAGCGCTGAGGGACCCCACTCTTCCCAGAGCCACGCAGCAGCTCCCCGGGCTGAGCAGCCCAAGCAGAGACCCCAAAAAAGCTCTCAAATCTCCACACCTCGCTTTACCAGGTGCCTTCAGCNGGCCCCCGCCGCCAGGTGAGGCCTCCCCCCGGTGCTGAGGGACCCCGCCGCCAGGTGAGGCCTCCCCCCGGTGCTGAGGGACCCCGCCGCCAGGTGAGGCCTCACCCCGGTGCTGAGGGACCACAGCTCGAAGTGAGGCCTGGCCCCAGCGCTGAGGGACCCCACTCTTCCCAGAGCCACGCAGCAGCTCCCCGGGCTGAGCAGCCCAAGCAGAGACCCCAAAAAAGCTCTCAAATCTCCACACCTCGCTTTACCAGGTGCCTTCAGCTCCAAAGCACCAGACACACCACTAATGCGCTTTTTCTGGGAGCAGCCTCTATCCTGAGCTGTTATCCACAAATCCTGGCTTTCCAGGGCAGTCCTGCTTTGGGAGCCTCACATTGAGGACCCAAAACCCAGGAGTTTCAACCTGCACCTCCCAGAAAGTTTTGCTCCAAGGCCAGGCCATGCTGGAAACAACTCTGTGTGGAAGCAAACACACAGAGGATGGGAGGGAGTGGCTGCAGCAGGGACTGAAGGGACAGAGCTGGGATGTGCCAGCAGGTTCTACAAACTCAAGGCCAGGTTGGACAGGGCTTGGAGCAGCCTGGACTAGTGGAAGGTGTCCTTGTCCATGGCAGAAGGTTGGAATGAGATGGGTTTTAGGGTCCTTTCCAACCCAAACCATTCTGGGATTCCATGAACCCGCAAGCAGGAGGGACCTTTCCCAGGGCAGAGCCAGCAGCTGGGGAAGGGGAGGTGACAGATGCTCCACAATGAGGTTTGGAAGTTAGCACAGCCACCATCCATGGGGACAAGCTCCTGCAGGTCAGAGGGACCCTTGGGACCCCACCACCTACTCACAGCAGGGTCAATGCCAAATCCAGACCCAGCTGCTCATTACTTTATCCAACAGCACCTGAAAAAACCCCTGGGGATGGAGGTCAGGGAGCCTCCCTGGGCCACCGATCCCAGCGCAGCCTTCCAGCCTCTCCCCTTGTGTTTACGAGGAGAGGGAGGGAAGGAAACCTCTCAGACAGAGCCTGAGCCCTTTTAATTGGCACTGCTTGGGAGCAAGCACCAATTAAGGCACCCTGTCCCAGTTCCCAGGCCAGGGACAGCCCGGGCCGGGGGCAGGCTTGCGGAACGCCAGCAGCAGCGGCGTGTTTGTACACACAACAGGAGAGAACCGGGCAAAGGCCGCTCCCTGGGCCAAATCCCAAGGAGTCAGTGCATCCCAAAGAGTCTCCAACACTCCCCTGGGACCCCTCAGCACCTTCCAGCAAGTCATTTCCATGCACACCAAAAAGATCTGCTTCAGGGAACGAGACAGCAATGCTGATAAAGATGGGATTTCACAAGCTGAGCCTGGTTTTTGCTCCAGTTGCAAGGGAATTAACCATCCCATCAGCCCAAAAGGTGCAACGAGCATTCCCAGCAGGAGACTGACCCAGCCCTCACGGCACAGCGTGGTTACACACCAGCTGGGTTAATTAACTGCCCTTGTTAATAGACTACCCTTTTACACCTCCGTGACAGCTAAAACCGAGGGGCAAGATTAGAGTAGCCTCTTCCACCAAGGACATCACTTCCCCGGGGAGCGTGGGCGGATTAACATCGATTCCAAGGTCAGGGCAGCCCATGTGGTCAACACCAGGAGATGGATGAGCATCCCTGTGGCGGTGAGCAAAGGTCACCGGGAGCAGGGAAAAGCAGCTGGGTGTGGTAGAAAAGCTTTTCTTTGAGGTGTTGGTTTGGAGGTTTTTTAATCATTTTTAAGCTCAGCTGTGCAGGAATAACACTGGGACCATGCAAATTGGAAATTCCTCCCTTGCTTTCCCACGCAGGGTTGGGTGTCCCCCCTGCAAATGTGGCTGCAGAGGCTCCCAACTCCAAGTGAAGCCAGGAGACAGAGGAGGGAAAAAGCAGCAGTGCTTCGCCTTCCCAGTGGAAAAACTCCCACCACATGCTCCTGAATCAACAATACTTGGCACAGCAAGGCAGGCTGGAAGCAGCCCAGCTCCAGGGAAATGCCGCTGTGGCCATACACTCACACACCCCACCAACCCCAACCACTCGGCTTCTTTGGCTTTCCCGTCTGGGGAAGCAAGAGGACATTCTGGGATTGAAAGCACTGGCACAAAGAGAGCCACAAATCTAGAGCACAAAACCAGGAATGTGGATTTTTTGAGCAATTAGATGCCACTGTCCCAAAGCAGCTGCGGGGCTCTGCTGTCCACCACTCCTTTTCCCCATCCCTTCTGATGGAGCCAGGGCCGGATTTTGGCAGCTGCACTAATGGATGCGGACGTGCTCCGTCTGCTCCCGGCCCACACCTCGTTAGCCACGGAGGCAGCGGCTCAGCCCTCGCTTAATTGCTGGCCCACACTCCAGCCAGGAGCCAGCGGCGCCAGGAGCACGTCAGCCCCGGCTCCTTCCCAACTTCCCACGGCACACGGAGCAAGGGAGGCATTGCCTGGCATGGCTGATCCCCAGGGACAGGCAAGGAGGGCAGCCAGTGCCTCTACTGGGACATCCCAACCCCCTGTGGATGTGGGGAGCAGCCACGTCCAGAGGTGACAAGGCCATCCCAACACCCATTCTAGGGACAGGCAAGGAGGGTGACCTTTATGGGGAAGGCTCCAAGCACATCCAAACCTCATTGGATGTGGGACCAGCCAGGTCCAGAGGTGACAAGGCCATCCCAACACCCACCCTAGGGACAGGCGAGGAGTTCAGCCAATGCCTTTACTGGGAAGGCTCAATGACATCCCATCCAACCCCCTTTGGATGTGGGGAACAATCATGTCCAGAGGTGACAAAGCCATCCCAACACCCATTCCTCCAAGCACCAAGGAGGGTGACCAGTGCCTTTACTGGGAAGGCTCAATGACATCCCATCCAAACCTCATTGGATGTGGGACCAGCCAGGTCCAGAGGTGACAAGGCCATCCCAACACCCACCCTAGGGACAGGCGAGGAGTTCAGCCAATGCCTTTACTGGGAAGGCTCAATGACATCCCATCCAAACCCCTCTGAATGTGGGGATCAGCCACGTCCAGAGATGACAAAGCCACCCCAACACCCACCCCTCCCTGCTCACCTCCTGGGTGGAAGCGATGTGTGCGGGGTGCGCTTCCTCGCTCAGCGGCTCGATGACCGTCACCTCGGCAAAGTCCTCCACAGACTCCTGGAACTCCGGCAGGGAACGGCGCCCGTAGCGTTTGCCACCTTTGATGTACTTGGGCTGTGCTTCTGGGGAGGAATCTGGGGAATCCGAGCACAAACCACATCAGGAATGTGGTTTTGGGGCTCTCTCAGGGCTGGTTTCGTCTGAGGGATTTTGAGCACCCGATTCCCACCACCATTCCCGGATCCATGGATCATCACCACCTTCACCACGGCATTGGGTCTGATGGTTGGAATTGGTTCTGCTCCCTGCTCCCAAAAAAAGCTGTCACAAAGAGGAACCAGGGCTTGCCCTTCTTCTTCCTCACCCTTCCCCAATTCCCAGATCAAGTTAATGGAATTGGGGTGATAAAATCCCTGAACTTTGCCAGGAGCCTTGGATGGAAAGTCCATTAGGCCTCTCCTCCTTGCACTAATCTCCATTAGCAGCACCAGGCAGGTTTAATTAGGGACAGAGTTGCACCGAGGCAGCTCAGGTCTCCAGATCCCGCAGACACCTGGGCGGCTGCCGCTGCTTTCCGTGGATTTGAATTTCAGCTCCATTAAAAATGCCCAAACAACCGGGCAAGCGGAAAAAAAATTGGGCAAGTTTGGAGTCTCTCAGGGGCCGACAGGAGCAGCTGATCCGGGCGACGCCGGGGCAGGTCCCAGCCTGTGCCGAGCAGCCAAAGCCAACTGCAAGATCTAAATAACCCTTTGGAGTCGTCATCTAATTACAGGGGCTCCACATTCCCCGGCTCCAGCTTCCCGCAGCAAGCTCCTGCCTTTGGGGACTGAATTATCCAGGAGCACTCGCAGGCGAGGATCAAAACAAAAAATAAATAAGCACGTTTTGGGCTGTTTTCAGTGCGAATCCTCCGACGTCTGGAGCAGGGGGCAAATTAAACCAAGGACCAAATTAACCAGGGATTCAATTAGGGGAAGGCTCCGTGCCACGCTTTGTTTCAGTGTTTGCTAACCTGACTGCCGAAACCCCCCCAGAGGACTCCATCATCTTTTATTTTCCGCCACTTGCAGTGGCGAGAGCAGCAGCTTTTGAAAATTTTATTTGCAGAGGGCTCTGATATAAAAGAAATGCAGGAGCGCAATACTAATAAGGCACGGGGAAGCTGCTCCACACCATTGACAAAGGATCCACGGAAAGCAGCGGGTCTCCAAACCCCCCTACCCAAACGCCTCCTCGGATAATATTCCTTTAGATATGGAAGAAAAGGCTTCAAGCTTGTTAGAGGGGGGAAAAAAAAAATATTCCACAACTTAGCTATGCAATGAATTATAAAATACACAGGCCGAGGAGCGCTTTGATTCCTGCAGCCCCGCGCTCCATCCAGCCGTGGTGCAGCTCTAGGGAACAAACCCGGCGCCCGTGTTTGAACAAGGCCATTTTAACAAGATTTGCTGCAGCTGGGACTCAGCACATGAAAGTTGGGCGATGGAGTGCGCCGATAGAAAAATCAGGAGGAGACAGGCTGATTAAGGAAGAGCCCCAGAACAAAAGCAAACCTTATCACTCCTATTAAAGCCTGCCCGGTGGTGAACAATCTCCATCCAGCAGCTCTCTCTGAAATGCTAATATTTGTGGCTACTCATTCACCCAGTTATTTTCTCCCTCCCGCGTGAAAGAGGGCTGGGGGCTTTGTTTTTCTTCAGAAATCATTTTTATTATTCCTAAGACAGAGCCGTACCTCCGTGCCCATCTGTCTTTGGAGAGATGGAGGAGGGGGAAGAAGCTGGAATTTAGCAATAGTGAAGCTACATTTCCTTCTGGATTTCCCAAAGAATCCTGTTCCCAACCCCGCCATGCTGACTGCTGCAGCTGGAAATTCAGTGTTCTAGTGGAAGGTGTCCCTGCTCATGGAGGGGGTTGGAATGAGATGGTTTTCAAAGTCCCTTCCAACCCTCTGGGGCTCTCTGAAACACAAGTGCCTTCACGCTGTGCCCCCCACAAGCATGGGAATGGGAACAACAGGAGCATCTCCCCACTTTCATGTTTTAAGCATTTGCAGGCTGGCAGCTGATTTCGCTCTTCTCTTTGCTCCGAGCACCATGAGCGAGCTTGTTTGCCTTTTGTAATTAAAAATCTGTGAAGCTCGAGGAGATCCCCAGGAGGGAAAGGTGACCCTTCACAGCTTGAGGAGAACAAAGTTTGCTCCTGCTTTGCTCCAACTTCCAAACCAGCTGTGCCTGAGCCCAGCTGCTGAGGGGATCCCAGCTCAGGCACCCTGAAATCCCATAGTTCAGACACCCTGAAATGCCATTTTCAGTGCCAGGGTGCTTTTGTTAACACTGGGTTACAGCTCTTCCCTTACCCATCCCTCAGCCCCATTCCTGGAAGCACAAATCCATCTTCTTTCCAGCACCATCACCTCTCAACCAGGTGTACACAGACACCTCCCACACCTGCAGCATCCTCCAAGCCTCTCCATCTCCTGCTTTCCCAACCCAACCCCTCCAGCACAGCAGCTTGGTGTCCCCACCATTCCCAGTATTTAGGGAATGCTGAGCACACACAGCAGGAAAAAGCAGCCATCCACAATTCCTGAATGCAGGATGAGCTGGACGGGTTCTCATTCCCAGCCAAAACTGAGGGGGAAGCATCAGAGAATCAATAACGCTGGAAAAGACCTCCAAGGTCATCAAGTCCAACTTTAGATGGAAAGAGCTGCTCCACCCACATGTGCTTTCAGAGGCACAGGAGGAGCAGGAAGATGTCAAAATCAAGCCTTTCACTGCCCACGAGAGAGCCCTGTGTGCTATTTATCCCCAAAAATGCCAAATATCCCCCTGGATTGAAGAGAGGGGAGGGTGCTCTGGTTCCCACTCCTCCCCGCAAGAGCAAGGTGAGATGCTGCTGCTCAGACCCTCACCATTGTGAGGCTGACAAATCGCCAAGAAAGGGGAAAAAAAAGAGAAAAATAAAATAGGTTTAGCCCTCCCTACTTCCTACAGCCCTCAGCAAAGCATGGGCTTAGTAAAACCCACACTCCAGAGCTGCTGCCTAATTAGCCACTGGGGTCTGATCTGCACCCCTGAACTGCCCCTGGGCTGGAGAAGGCTGAGAGAAGAAGCCTCTCACCTTCCTGCCCACTGCCCAGATGGTTTGTGGCCCTCACAGAGCCCCCTGAAATCCAACAGCCCCCCTCAGTCTGCATTTCACGAGACCTCCCTGATTTAAGCGGCGCGGACAGAAACCATCAATTCCCTCTCTCGCTCCCCCCGTCCATCCCGGCACCGAAACGTCTCCATGGCTGGAGATTTACACTTGATTTTCTGCCTTTCTGCACCAGATAAGTCATTTCAAAATCCTGCTCTGCCCTCAGATGGGGAGGAGGGGGAGGCTCCCTTTTCCTGGGCCCAGCATCAAAGCCCTGGAGCGCAGACAAAAGGGGGTTTAGAGCAGGAAGACCCTCATCCCACAATCCCGGCGTTTAGAGGTGAAATTAATTTCTCTGCTGCTTAAGATTTGGAAGGGAGGGATGTTCCAACTGCTGGGCAAAGCACAAGGCAGCCAGGATCTGCTAAATCCTAATCCCCTCAGGCACCAGGTATGTCTGAACTCCTTCAAGTCCCTATTTCATAACCCAGGTTCAGCAGTGGAGGAAGAGAGGAGCTGTGGCTGGGGCAATACAACCTAAAAATCAACGGGTTTTGACCCGAAAATATAGTCTGTGCCTCAACCACCCCATCTGGGCCATGGCACTGGTTTTAGCCCCATGGATGGGGCCCTTCCAAAGGGCATCATCCCCACCAGCTCCTTTTTGGGAGGACACTTGTGTTGTCTCCAGAAGGAGGAGGAAAAAACCAGGGAAGGAAAAAAACCCAAACCCCCTCGTGACTGTAGGGACGATGGCGTCAAACTGCTCTTTAATTTCTCCTGGGTGTTCCTGTAATCCTGCACTCCACCCCGCTAATCCCTCCCTAGCCCAGCTTCCACGCACTTTTTATTTGCTATAATGGGGAGGAAAAAAAGCCTGATTTTATTTTTTCCCCCTAATCACCCACACAACTGATTTTTTTTCCTTCCTTTCCCCACCCTTAATCTATTTTATTGTCCCCGAGCCCCCCCCTCACTGCTGCAGTGATCTGTGGGCAAAGAGCAGCGGTGGCAGCAGCACCCAGCCCGGTCCCACGGGTCTCAAGAGCTAAAATAGTGATTATTTCAAACCACATTCGAGCCTTTTTCTGCTTTTCCTGGAATTTCCCCATCTCTCTTCCCAGCAGAGCCAGGCTTTGCCCAGCCAGCTGATGCTCTGGTTCACAGCTGGGTCTGTGTCCCCACACTGACATCCTCGAAGGGACAGAGCTGATGACAGCAGCACTGGAACTCTGCCTGGCCTTGGTTTCCAGGGCTGCTTCCCAGGCAGAGCGCCTGCAGCATCATCCTCCCTGCCAGTCTTCCCTCTGCAAAGGGAATTTCGCCTCTTTGCCAAGAAAAAAAAATAATATATATAAATATATCAGCTGCTCTCTGCAAGCCTGAGTGCTGCTCCCACCTGCCGCTTCCTCCCAAAACGAGGAAACCCCATCAGCTGCTTCTGCAGGAACTGCAGTGCTTCTGCTTCCTTGTCCCCAGCCCCTGGGTCCTGCTGTGACCCCAGAGCCCTGCCACAGGATCAGTTTGGGTGGAAGAGACCTTAAAAATCATCTCCTTCCACTCCCAGCCATGGGCAGGGACACCTTCCACTGTCCCAGGCTGCTCCAAACCCCATCCAACCTGGCCTTGGACACTCCCAGGGATCCAGGGGCAGCCACAACTTCTCTGGGTAATCTCACAGCCAAGAATTCCTTCCCAATATCCCATCTAACCCTGCCCTCTGGCAGTTTAAAGCCATTCCCCTTGTCCTGTCCCTCCATCCCTTGTAAATAATCCCTTTCCTTGCTTCTTTTCGGCTCCCTTCAGGTACTGGAAGGGGCCGTAAGGTCTTCCCAAAGCTTCTCTTCTCCAGCCTGAACAAGCCCAATTCTCTCAGCCTTTCCTCACAGCAGAGGGGCTGCATCCCCCTGTGCCTCCTCCAGCTCCACGTCCTTCCTGTCACCCTCCTCCCTGAGCTGGAAGCACCCATGGGGACAAGGACGTGGGATCCCAAGCCCTCCAGTGCTCCCCAGTGACCTCCCCATCACCCAAATCCCTGGATAAAACCACAGCTTCACAGCACACAGCCTCCTCCTTCCAGAGCAAACTCCCCAGACACAGCAAACAGCCTTAAAAATCTCTGCTTCTCCCCGCCACCACTCCAATCCCCCCCCAAATTAAATTTTCATTTAAATGATATGATTTAGAGCTCTTAACTCAATTTTTCCCAAGCCTGGGGCGGGCTGGAACACCAGCATTTCCACACTCCCTGACAGTTTGACACCGCCAGCACAAAGCAGCTTGTTCTCCAAATCTCCAGTTTGATCTAAATTAAAAGAAGCAAAGACTTTGGCGTTAACCAACCTGTCAAAACGCATTAAAAAGAAAATGCCTCCCAGGCCTGCCTGGCTCTGGCTCCCTACCTGCACCCCATGCCCTTTGATTTCCTGCCATTCCAACCCCAGCTGACAAACGTGTCCCCAAGGAGGGCTCTCCAGCTTCACTCATCATTTCCCCCGTGATAACCCCAAATTTTGCCGTTTCTGGAAGATTTATTTACATTTCAATCAAGCTGGAGCTTCTCAGCCATGTGATTCCCCAATAAATACAGAATGCTGGATTAGTTCTGGGGTGCTGGCGTTGCCTCCTGCTCTGTGCCAGCTCCCAGGCACCCACTGACCTGCACTTGGAAATTCCATTAAGGAATGCCGGGTGCAAGAGCTGCCATCACCCCTCTTGAAGCATTAAGAGCTTGGGAAATGAGAGGTAGAAAAATAAAAAGAATCCATCAATCACAGCTCCTCAACCCCGTGGTTTTTGCAGCCTATTGAAAGGGGAAAGTTGTAATTTTGCTGGCAGGCTGCTCTCTCGAGAGTGGGATGCTCCAGCTGAGATTGATGCTCCAGGAGAGGAAACCTGGAGCTTCCCTCTCCCCCTTTGCTAAGCTGTTTTCTCCTTGGGGGATATCGCTCCCCTGCTGCTCCAAAGACAGGATTAGGGATTTACATACAGGTGTGATACCAGCTGGAGCTGCAGGGGCTCAGCCCTCACCGCAGCCCCACAGCTCCCAGTGCTCCCAGTCCCTGGAGGGGGGAAAACATTGAAGCTGCAACCATATTTCCTGCCAAGGAAAGCCTAAAAAGCCATATTTTCAAGGCACACTGCAACAAAGCAAGGAAAAACCAGGACACCGAGGACTCACAGCACTGCCCATCCCTGGAAGTGTTCAAAGCCAGGTTGGATGGGGCTTGGAGCAACCTGGGATAGTGGAAAGTGTCCCTGCACATGGCAGGGGCATGGAATGAGATGGGCTTGAAGGTCCCTTCCCACTCAATCCATCCTGGAATTCTCTGACCAGCCCCAGCCTGGTTTCTCAGGGGGTTCACTTGCTCAGGAACACTTCTGGACCAGAGTGTTTCCTGGGAGAAATACAGAGAAGCTTCCTACACCCCGCTCATCTCAGACACAGAAATGTCCGTGAAAGAAAAGGAAAGGAAACAGAATAGACTTCAAAAATATAAAAACCAACACCAGCTGGGAAAAAGCCCCAGCAGCAGCAGGAAATCAACCCTTTGACTGCCTGGCCACAACTGTCTGCTCCTAAAGCATCCCTGGCCACCAGGAGTGGTGTGGGATGGAGAGACGTGAGCTCACATCACAGCCAGGAGACATCCTGAGCATCTGAAGGATGGAGCTGTGTGCTCACAACCATCCTGTGCCTCTCTGGGCATTTAGATCATGGGAATGGGACAAAATATCCCATAAAACACTAAAAACACTTTTGTACAGGCTCCACAACACACCTCAACTGCCCTTTCTCCCAAGATCAGCCTTTTCTGCTTGGATGGCAGCACCTAAAAAGCACTTTCTCCCCTAAGTTCTTCTGTGAGAGCCACCCACAGCTGCCTTGCCAATGAAAATGTATTATTTTAGGTAATTTCAGTATTTACCTGGTTCTTGGAAGTGCTCTTCATTTGACAGGGTTCTGGATAAGATGAGGATAAGTGCTTCTTTAAACTGATCAAAGTGGACCTGCGGGGGAAAAAGGAAGAAAAGAGGAAATCAACTGGTGCAAGGAGTTAAATGAGGCCGATAATCCAGCAGGAAGGTGGGCAGCAGTGGGAATCACTCAGATCACCACCCCTGTGCCAACAGCCTGGGCAAGGGGCACGAAGGAACCCTGGAGAAGTGACAGTAAGGGACATGAAGACACAGACAGCACCTTTGGGCACATGGGAAGAATTATTGCTACCACAGAAGGACCCAAAACCACAGATTTCATGTTTGAAACCCACTGGTTGGGTTTTTACATCAAGCAAAAAGCTGAAATAACACATCCAAAGCAGCAGGGAGCACCTCCATCACTTGAAGTGACCTGGCCAGGGTCAGTGGCTCCTCCAATGAGACCATTCCTGATCAGGGATGAGATATTCCACTGTGGAAATGCTCCACTGCCCTAATTAAGCTTCAAAAACCACTTCCCAACACAGATGGCAGAAAAATCCCTCCCTTTCCAGGGCAGCCCTGCCCCAGCTCCTGTATTTTTGTGAGGGCTGGACTAAGAATACCAGGCCTGGAGTAGAAAAACAGAGGGGTGATCCTGCCACTGAGGGGGGTTTTTTTCCTTCCTTTTTTTCCCATCTGTGCCTTCCTGGAAAGCCTCCTGCCTCGCAGCCAGGAACAGTCACAGAGGCTGCAGCATCCTCCTCGTGCTGGGGAATGTCAGCAATTCCAGCCGTGGGGGACACGGAAACCCAGGGACAGCTGGAGAAGCTATTTGACATGGGTCAGCGGCGAGGCAGAGCTGGCTGCTGCCGTTTCTTTTGGCTAAATAAATCTGAGAAGAATTTTTAGCAATGGAGCAAGAGATTTTTGTATTTAAAGGAACCCAGTGAGGCTGCTCTGGCTGGCAGAGGGCGAAGGCAGAGCTGCAGTCAGAGGGATTTCCGTGCTGTTGGGGGAGGAACCAGCAGCAAAGTTCAGGTCTGAGGCTCTCCAGGGTTTTTGCGGGGGTCAAGCGAGCTCAAAAAAAGGCCAACAAGCTCCCTGGCAGGGAGGGGACACAGGTGAGTCCCTCGTGCCAATCACCCCCAAGGCTTTAAACATTTTTAAATGTGTTATTTAAACACAATTAAAAAATGTGTTCAGCAGAGAAGCTCATCAGGAACGCCTTCCTCTGAATACTAATTGCTGCCATCCCTTTCCAGACCCTGGTGTACTTCAAAAAGGACAATTTACAGAGATAGGAGAATTTCCCCCATTAAAAAAAAAAAAAAACAAACTTGACACTTAGACTAAATGAGGATGAATAAAAGATGAGGGTGTTCGAATTACAGGTTCCCTCCCCGTGGGATCCTCTCAGGAAAGGAACTGTGACAATAAACAGAGCCAGTCCTGGGGATGGGTGCTGGGGCTGGGTTTGGATGGGACATCACAGCAGCAAGAAAACAAAATCCACTTTGCATCCCTCATGGAATTAAATAAAATCAAACCATGTGGGCAGGTGTGCAGCACCCCTGCCATCACCTGCTCTGCATAACGAGCCCCATAACTCGTGTCTGCACTAATGAGGAGGAGGAGGAAGAGCTGAGCCCTTGTTCAGCTGCACAGGGACAGATGGCCCCGTGGTCACACGGTGATTTTACCATGACCACGACATCCAAAGGAGCCCGTGGAAGGTCAGGCTGTGGAGCAGGATGTGGCCACCCTCCTGTGCTGCACAGCAGGGTTTCAAATGCAAATCAGCATCAGAGGGCAGGCACAGGGAGTTCCCCAATGCCCTCCTTGCTCTGCAGGTGGAGTCCCAGCTGGCAGAGGGGGCAGATTTTTCCTCAGGATGGGCCAGAGGTTTTCCTGACACCAGATAAGCAGCAAAATCAGTGTGTGGTGCACGTTTGACCTTGGATGTGGCGTGTCTGCACACAGAGGGTGCTTAGAGAGTTAGAGAAACACCACTGATAAAATTAGAGCTGGGCTCAAGCCCCAGGCAGCCACGGGGCAGCAAAGCCACAAATGCTGCAGAAATCCTCCCGTGAGGGTGGGTACAGGTTCCCCAACCATGGAAGGGTCCAAGGCCAGGCTGGATGGGCTTGGAGCAACCTGGGATAGTGGTTAAGTGTGGAATAAGATGAGCTTTGAGATCCCTTCTGACCCAAACCACTCTGATTCCACAATTCTACTTTGGTAGTGCTAATTCGTGGATCTGCTCATGGGGGTCTCCCATCAATTTGGGGCTCTCCCATCAATTTGGGGCTGACCCTGACCAGCCAGAAGGCAATGGGGGTTTGGAAGGTGATGGCACAAAGTGCTGTCCTGCCCAGCCAGGATCAGGGACAGCACACACACATCCCCACAAACCCCCCAGCCAGACCTGGAAGGGTCCAAGGCCAGGCTGGATGGGCTTGGAGCAACCTGGGATAGTGGTTAAGTGTGGAATAAGATGAGCTTTGAGATCCCTTCTGACCCAAACCACTCTGATTCCACAATTCTACTTTGGTAGTGCTAATTCGTGGATCTGCTCATGGGGGTCTCCCATCAATTTGGGGCTCTCCCATCAATTTGGGGCTGACCCCGACCAGCCAGAAGGCAATGGGGGTTTGGAAGGTGATGGCACAAAGTGCTGTCCTGCCCAGCCAGGATCAGGGACAGCACACACACATCCCCACAAACCCCCCAGCCAGACCTGGAAGGGTCCAAGGCCAGGCTGGATGGGACTTGGAGCAACCTGGGATAGTGGTAGGTGTGGCATAAGATGAGCTTTGAGATCCCTTTCAACCCAAACCACTCTGATTCCACAATTCTGTTTTGGTATTGCTAATTCGTGGATCTGCTCGTGGGGGTCTCCCAGCAGTTTGGGGCTGACCCCAAGCAGCCAGAAGGCAATGGGGGGTTTGGAAGGTGATGGCACAAAGTGCTGTCCTGCCCAGCCAGGATCAGGGACAGCACACACACATCCCCACAAACCCCCCAGCCAGACCAGCACTGCAGAGCCAGGTCAAGTCCCCGACGAGGAGAATTTTCCCAGAACGACTCAATCAGAGGCAAACAAGACAAATGCACCACCAGAGAGGCACCACCAGCCCGGCCCAGCCTCCCCAGGGCAATCAGGGACCGACCAAAGCTGCGGCTGCTGAGCAACCCCGGCTCCTCGGAGAAATCCCGACGCCTCTGCACAGCCGGCTTCCTCTGAAGCCGTGACTGATTAGCACTAGAAAGAGCTGTGTGCCCGTGCCAAGGTACCTGCTGCTCCCTGCCACGTCCCTGCCATGCACAGCTCTGGGACAGGCCGGCAGCAGCAGCTCCTTGCAGCTCCCTGGCCTCGATCTCCACCACGATCCCATTCCCAAAGCTCTGCCCCAAAACTCCTTCCAGCGGAGGCAGCCAGAAGGTTGCAGAGGGAAATGTCTAATATATCCTGAATGTCTAGAAATATCCTGATCCACAAGGATTACGGGGTCCAGCTCCTGTCCCCGCACAGACACCCCAACAACCCCACCCTGGGCATCCCTGGCAGCGCTGGCCAAACGCTCCTGGAGCTCTGGCAGCCTCGGGGCCGTGCCCATTCCCTGGGGAGCCTGGGCAGTGCCCAGCACCCTCTGGGGGAAGAACCTTTCCCTGATATCCACCTAAACCTCCCTGACACAGCTCCAGCCGTTCCCTCAGCTCCTAACAGGCCAATCTTGCAGGAACACCAGAACAGGGCAGCCTTGCAGCCAAGCCCAGCATGCAAAACCCCACAGGGCATTAAGGGGAACAGCGTCACCGTGGGCACAGGGGGAGGATATTTTGCAAGAGGTCATGAGCCGTGGCATTGGAGGGAGCTGAGTGAAACCCCAGCCACGGTGTCCTTGCTGCAGGCTGCCACTGCAGCGGTGCAGGTGAAACCTGAGCTCCCCATCCCTGCCCAAGGACAGTGCCAAGGACAGTCCCTGCACAGGGCTCAGAGGTGCCTGACTTCGCAGAATCCCAGAAGGATTTGGGTTGGAAGGGAGCTTAAAGCTCATCCCATTCCACCCCCAAGGGCAGGGACACCTTCCGCTATCCCAGGGTGCTGTAAGCCCCGTCCAACCTGGCCTTGGACACTTCCAGGGACTCACCCCCATCCCTGCACATCACCCAGGCCCACGAGCACTGTCCCCAGGACACCACTGGGAGTTTGCTGCTAATTAAAGGGCACAGAGAGGGCAGACAGACAGGCACACCCACACCCATCCCCTCACTGCTGCCATCGAGGCTGAGGGCAAACAGCCTTCCTGAGAATCCCAGGAGCTGCTGCGAGCATCATCTCCGCACACGATCCTGGGAGGAAAACAGTTCCGCAGGGGTTTGGCTCTGCCACGAGTCAGGGCAGGATTTATACCCCCACACCAGACCCCATTAACCCCAAACCATCACTGGGGAGGGGAGGCAGCACTTCCATCCCCTCTCCAGATACCAGCTCAGCTCCCAGTCCCCACCCAGGGCAGGAGCTTGGAATGAAGTGATCTTGAAGGCGCCCTTCCAACCCAAACCACTCGGTGATTCCACGATCCAGGAGCATTCATCCCTGGAGCAGAGCCCCCAGCACAAAGGCAAGCACGTGGCCCCACCGAGTGTCCCCTGAGCAGACAAAACCTTCCCCCGCCGCCCCCCTCCCCGGTGCCCTGCCATAAATCCCTGCCCCTGGAAGTGCAGGCGAACAAAAGCTGGGACCATCTGCGGCGAGGGGCTGGAGGGGCAGGTGCAAGGAGCCTGTGCTCAGGGAGCAACATGTTTGTGCTGCTCTCCCCATGAGCTTCCTAGGAAACCCCAAGGATCCCAGGGCTGTTAAATGTGGCTCATGCTTAGCCACGGCCCATTGCTGCTGCTAACGAGCGCCGGGGAGATGGGAGCAGAGGCAGGAGACAAAGATTATCCTGAGGCTCGAGTGGCAGGATGGAAGGGAGAACCAGCCCCAAACACAAAGAGGGGAATGAGATACAATGGGATGCCTCGTGCCCTGGGATGGCCTGCATGGATGGATGGAGCTCGGGGTTGGGATGGGGTGAGCGTGACCCGGCACTCGGGATGCTCTAACAGGGGGGGTTTGTGACAGCCACATCTGCCCTTCCTTTCTCTCTACACCACCATCCCACAGGTGGCAAAGCCAGGTGATAGGACAAGGGGAAATGGCTTTAAGCTGAAGGAAAATAGATTTAGATTCAATGCTGGGAAGGAATTCCTGGCTGGGAGAGTGGGGAGGCCCTGGCACAGGGTGCCCAGAGAAGCTGTGGCTGCCCCATCCCTGGAAATGTTCCAGGTCAGGTTGGATGGGCTTGGAGCAACCTGGGATAGTGGAAGGTGTCCCTGCCCACGGCACGGGGTGGAACTGGATGATCTTTAAGGTCCTTCCAACCCAAACCATTCCGTGACTCCTCAATAATAGCATCCAAGTGCTGAACACTCGAGATGACAGAGCAGCACAGAAAGTGTCTGGTGCTCCAGAAAATGCCACATTGCAACTCCAAAGGTCAGCAACCCCTGCCTGGATCCATCCCTGCTCCAGCTCCTGCACCACTCACTGTCAGCTGAAGAGCTACGGCCCCAGGGCAGGCGAGGAAGAGGAGGAAAAAGGAAAAATTCCTTTGTTCGTTAAAGGAATTATTCTGTTTGTGAAAACTGCAGTTTGATCAGAAATTGGAGTCAGGATGGCTGCTTGTCTGTTCAGAGCCCTGGCTGCCCTGTTCCACATTTTTCTGATTTTAATGAGCAGTGATGGGATTTCAGGGTGATTTCCAGGGAAGGATCTGATGCAGTCTGAGCACGGCGTGCCGGGAAAGACGTAATGCAGAGCACAAGGACATCCCCGCTGAACGTGCAGATCCCCCCAAGGGCAAGCAGCTTCTGCTCAGTGCCCCGGCATTTAACTCCATAAAGGGACACCCACAACTGAAAAATGGCTTTGGGAAGCCAGCAACACCAGGTAACGTGGGCAAAGGTGGCTCAGACAGCAACTGCCTGAGTGGGACAATGCTCTCCACCTTAGAGAAACGTGCGTGACTGCACACGGCCCCGCCAGTCTAACCACAGCTTAAGCCAGCGTAAATCACAGGCTCAAGCCCTGGATTTAGGTCTTTGTTGCATCCCAAGTGGCTCAGAGTTTGTGCAAGCACCTGGTGAGCTGGTTTGGGGAGGTGACCCAGGCCAGCAGCACCAGGAACAGAGAGCTGGCACAAGGACAGCCAGGACCTGGCTCTTGCTCTGGCCTTGGACACTGGGAAAGCACACCAGTGCACAAGGCTCAGCCTAAACCAGTGGTTTCTGAGTATCAGACCACCTCCAGTCAGGACAGACAGCAGTTCCCTTCCCTGTCATCACCAATTCTCCTCTTGGAAGTTGCCCTGTGCCCACCCCGCTGAACAGACCAGACCCCACAAATCCTGCAGCGCCAGAGCCTCAGGAGTGTTGGATATACACAAATTATAGACATCAATCTCTTCCCAAGCCCATTCCATGCACGCAGCTGCTGCCTGGCTCCCCAGCCCCCCATCTCCCCAGATCCTTACCCTGCCTAGGAGGTTTCCTTGGAGGAGAGTCTGCTGCAGTGCTGGGGCCACCTCCTCCAGGTGCAGCATGTGGCAGAGGTCAGTGAGCTCCTCCTGCCCCAGGGACCCCGTGCCCGTGCTGTCGAAGCTGTCGAAGAGCTCCTTGAGGCGAGCTTCATACTGGTCCTGCTCAGCTTCATCCATCCCATAGCCTGCCACGCTCACCTGTGGGAAGAGACGGGGCAGGTGACCCTCAGTGACAAGGGACAGCAAAAAACCCCAAGGGCTGGCACAGGAGCTGCCCACGAGGCTGTTTTGGGTGGTGTTCGGTCGCATTAAATGCTCCACCACTCCTCCAGCCTCTCCCTCACAAAGGAACCCTGGAGAAGTGACAGCAAGGGACATGAAGACACAGCCAGCACCTCTGGGCACATGGGAAGAATTACTGCTACCACAGGAGGACCCAAAGCCACAGATTTCATGCACTGGTTGGGTTTTTACATCAAGCAAAAAGCTGAAATAACACATCCAAAGGAGCAGGGAGCATCTCCATCACTTGAAGTGACCTGGCCAGGGTCAGTGGCTCCTCCAATGAGACCATTCCTGATCAGGGATGAGATATTCCATCGTGGAAATGCTCCACTAATTAAGCTTCAAAAACCACTTCCCAACACGGATGGCAGAAAAATCCCTCCCTTTCCAGGGCAGCCCTGCCCCAGCTCCTGTAGTTCTGTGAGGGCTGGACTGGGGGAAGAAGTCACACAGCAGAAAGATCAAGGGGAAAAAGCCTGCAAAAGTCCCCACCCCTATGTTCCACCCCACGCTGCCTCCAGGATCAGCTCGTTTGGAGCAGCTGAGGTGCTGCAGGGGGAAATTGTTCCCTTGAGCTCTGCAGGTGATGCTCTGGTGAGGAGATCAACACCCACCCCGGCAGCACAGCTCAGCAGCTGCAGGGAGCAGAGTGTGGGGCTCTGCCTGAGGAGGGGAGGGCAGGAGAACCCCATCCAGACCCTCCAGCCACCCTTCCCACCCCCTCCATGAGCATGACACACCCCCTGCAACAAAGATGGGATCACAGAACGCTTTAGGTTGGATAAAAACTCCGAGATCAAGTCCAGCTGCCAAGCGCTCCCTGTGCTGCTCCCCCTCAGGTGTTTCAGGTCAAACCCTGGCTGAAGGCAGAGAAGGGTTTGGCAGGCAGCAAAGCCAGAGCAGAGCTGAGCCCAGCATGGGGACAGCCAAAATCTATTTGGTGTCCTGCACCAGGCACACAAAGCCCAGCTGATCCCCCCCAGTTTGCCTCAGGGCTTCATCCTCCCCTCCAAGTCAAGTTTTCACCCCTCTCACCCATTGCTAACAGGGGATCACAGCCCCAGGAGCTGTTCTGGCAGGGGAGTAGAGGGAAATTTCCAGTCTGAAATGAAGGATTTGGCTGGATCTGTTTGTCCAGCCTGGCCCAGGACTCCTGGCTGGCTTTGGGTGGCAGCAGTGTCACCCAGTGCCACACCCAGACAGACGTGCCACCACCCTGGGGGCACAACAGGCACTGTCACCATCCTTGGGTGCACCGAGTGACAACGGGCACTGCAGGGAGCCGGTGTCCCAAGGCCCCAGCCGGGCATCTTGGGATGCTTGGGCAGCCTCAGCCACGGGAATTCTGTTTTGCTGATGTTGCTGCAGGTTTTGGCAGCCACACTTCCCAAAACAGGGGGTCCTACCCACACCCCCTCCCCACCCAGTCCTGCCATGGAGCAGCTCCCTCTCCTCCTCCTCCCAGGGTTCTGGTGGCTGCCTGTGTCACCAGCAGCACTCCTGGACATCCCAAACAAGCAGAGCTGCTCCAATTCCACCCCGCTGCCCCCCAGCCCAGCCCAAGCACCAGGAAACCTCCAGGGCAGGCACTGCAGCAGCCGTGCCCTTGATTCCCCTGGCTGCAGGAGCAGATGCCAAGGCAGAGCATCCTCGGGATCCCACATCTGCTGAGGGAGGCAGGGCTGGTGCCAGGCAGCACGCAGAGCCCAGGGGGCAGGGACAGCCCGGCCACACTGCCCCTCCTGCACTGCCACGGACAAGGATGGCCACGGACACTCCAGAGAGTGGACACAACCCCTCCACCTGTGCCTTACACCCTCCCTGTCCCATTTTGTCCCCCCAGATCCCTCTTGAGCTGATTTCTCACAGTGCCCAAGCGCTGCAGGGAGGAGGGAGGGCACAGACACATTTGACCTGGGGCACAGAGGAGGGAGGCAGCACCCAAAAACTCAGGTGCCTGCGAGCAGGAGGAAGGCAACAAACTTGTTTCCATTCCCACACTGGCAACCCCATTTCCCACCTGCACCCACAGGGCTGGATCCTGGTGTCAGGGAGCCCTGCCTGCACATTCCAGCGGCCCCAAAACTCACAGCCAAGCCTCCAGCAAAAGATGACTCCAACCCACTGAGCTTCCCAAGCATTTTTTGAACCTCTTATCTTCAGGGTCAGCCACCTCCTGCCCCCCCAGAGATGTCTCCAGCACCTGACCCTACTGCTACACTGCCAGAACCAGTCTCCCCAGTTAGTGCAGAGAGCTAAATGCCACCTCCCAACATATCCCTGAGCATCCCTGCTGCTGGAGCACTGGCATCACCCCTCTCAGAGAGCCCCAAAAACCCACCCTGGGCAAGCCCAGCGTTGGGGAGCCCATAAAACCAGCAGGAAAACCACAACCCCAGAGGAAAAGTGCATCAGGTGCGTGGTCCCTACCTCACTCCACACCTGCCCTAGAGCCCAGGTGAGTTTTTGGTGAGGGCACCATGGCTGTGGCAGCCTCACATCCCCGCAGCCGGAGCTCAGAGGGACACAACCAGCTCTGCACAGCCTGAGGAAGGAATTCCCTGCTCCCCAGCATCAGGAATCGTGTGAAGGCCGAGGCTGTTCGCCTACCTGCAGCCAGTCAGCGCGGGGAAACCCAAGAATCCCGGCAGATCCTGCAATCCTGCACAACCTCCATCTTAGGCAGGCGGCTCCGGCACGCAGCCGGCTGCGCAAGGTGACCCAAGATGCCTCCTCCCGCCTGAATTATTCAGCAGCGCTTCCACAGGAGAGGGGGGGGAAAAAAAAAAAACCACCCGAGCTTCCTACCTGGCGAGGAGCCGGCATCAGCCAGCAGTCAAAATAATGAGGTCAGCAGCATCAGAGCCCCGGCGTGCGCGGCCACCCCCGGCACCCGTGACGGGGAAGGGGCTCCGAGGGGAGGGGGACACAAAGCCCGAATTAAAGCCCGGCCTTTCATCTCTGCTCCAGATGGGCCAGCAGCTGAGATGCAGGAGGGCGGCCGGGATAATAGGGGCAGGCGGGCAGCAGCTGAGCGGGGGAGAGGGGCCGCTCCCTGCTCAGAGCATCACTTTGTTCAGATTTATTGCTGGCTTTCTGTGTTGTCTCAAGTGCCCCGGAATGACCGGCTCGAGCAGGCAGCGCCAAAAAGTGCAGATTTAGGAGAGTCACCACCACGTTATTCCTTATTTCTGTTCTCCTTATTGCAAGCCCGGGGAAGCAAAGCGCTCCAGGATGACGAGAAGAGGAAGTTTTCACCGGCCTTTCTTTCCTGCCTTTAAATCCACCCCCTCCTGAGAGCCAGATAACCTTCACGGCACACAATGTAGGGGCCTGATAGGACGGAATTCTCAGCTAAATTTAACTCAAACAATATAGGCTTAAGCAGTAATTACTGCTTCGCATATTAAGTGCCTGGAATCAATACCAACTTTAGCCCGGAGCTAATGAAGACACAGATTACCTGGTCAATCAATGGCATCAGCAAGTAAAAACACCACAATTAGCACAATTACCTTTTTGGGGGGGTGGGGGGAGTGAAAACGGTATGAATTACAGAATCCCAGAGTTACTTGGGTTGGAAGGGACCTTAAAGGCCACCTCATTCCACCCCCTTCCCCTAGACCGATACAAAATCACATTTGCTGCTGCACGAGAGGGAGATTTTGGGGATGCTCTGTCCGGATGCCCCCATGGGCTGTATCACCAACCAGGGTATGGGTACCTCGCCCTTACCCCAACCTGCCCTCCATGGAGCTCATCACCTCCAAGGGACAGCGAGGAAAACGTTGTTTCTGCTGCTACTCTCGATTCCCTCGATTCAAACAAGGGCCTGGTAATTAGCAGTAATTACCCAGCGGGGCAGCATCCTGTGGTCATCTCCAAGACAGGAGCTCCCACTCGGTGGGATGTCACTGCTCCGGAGTGTCCCTCCTGTCCTGGAGAGCACAGCCACACTCGGGCACTTTAAAGCAACTTTCCCTTCCCACTGCACTTGTGCCAAGCAGGGTGATGTGAACACAGCTGGCAAAACCCCACCAGCACCCCAGTTTTTAATGCTGGGGTTTCTATGAAATACCCAGCAGCCACCAAAACCAGACTATTGAGCTCTTGGTGGAAAGCCAGAGCTGAGGTTGTCTCACACTCATTATCTCCTGCCCCTAATGAACCATCTCATCCATCACAGCTGCAGCTCTGCTGAATCATAGAATGACCTGAGCTGGAAAGGACCCACAAGGATCAGAATCCAACTCCAGGCCCTGCACAGACACCCCAACAATCCCATCCTGGGCATCCCTGGAGCTCTGGCAGCCTCGGGGCCGTGCCCATTCCCTGGGGAGCCTGGGCAGTGCCCAGCACCCTCATGCGGGAAAACATTTCCTAATATCCAACCTAAACCCCCCCAACACAGCTCCAGCTGCTCCTTCGTGTCCTGTTCTCCCAGAGAGAAGAACTCGGTGCCCTGTCCCTGTGTCCACCCCAAAACCCCCACACCGTGTCGGGGCAATTCCCAGCTCAGCCCACCCTGCAACACCCCGTCCCCTCTCGGAGCAGCAGCCCCACAAAGGGTCACACCGAGAAACCAAAGGGAAAGGGAAAAACAAAACCCAAAAGGACAATGAAGCACCTAAACGTCGGTAAATCACTTGACAGCACGCCCAGCTCTTCAAGGGTCACCACCAGAGTCAGCCTTACAGCTGGCGGTTCCTCCTCCCCATTGACCACGCTCGTAATTTTCCCTCTGCCCCTCAATGCCACCTCTCCCCGGGCACCCCAAAACACCCCCGGACCCTTCAAAGTTGGCAGAGAGCAACGATTCTGTTAACCAAGCTCCACTCCAGATTAGCAGAGCAGCGATGGCGTAGAAAAGCACTATAAATTTATGTAAAGAGCTTCAAAAGCAGCGAAGCGGTTTGAATATTCACGCCAGCCCGGTATTTGCATTGTAATAGGGCTTTTCACTCCCAGCCTTCCCTCCGTAAGGAAAAACAAAGCGCCCATCTGGTTTGATTTTGCAAATCGGGCTGGAGTCGCTCGGCGGTAACTCGGGGAGCCCCGGGTGCGATAAAGCCCAAGGTGGAGGCACAAAGCTGATTATTTCAGAGGTAAACAAAGCGAGCCGGTGATTTATCCAGCGACGCCTCGCGCGCCGGGAAATGAGGGATTCGGCAATTCCCGCGGAGCTCCGATAAAGCCGGGCTCTGCTGAATCACGGCGATAACGCGCCCAGCGCCTTCCCTCCGCTCCGTTTTGGGGGGCACACGAGGGAGATGAGGATACACACCAAAATATCACCCACCCACCCTGCAAAATCCCAGCACCGGAACCTCCTGGGCTGCGGATTTGGGTTTTCCCGGCTCGCAGCCTGGGCTCCATCCTTCCAGGGATGCTCCAAGGGAGACGGGCCCGCAGTTGGTGACCAGACAGCAGATGCTGTCTGCCACCCTGGTGACAGCGAGAGCTTCGCCGATGACAAAACAACTGCTGTTATTAATTCCTCCAGCCACAGCCGGCTGCTTGCAGGACTCAGCCCGGCGAGAGCGGTCCAGAACCCGCTCCCAGCGTTTGGAGCATCCCTCCGGGGACAGGGATGGGGTGCCCTTGGCAGGAGGGCGAGCGGCACCCGGTGCCCGTCACCCCGCGGGACCACTGCCACCAGCGCAAAGGGGACCTTGGGGGCTTCGGCGTGGCACCCACATGCGGACACCCCTGAAACCATCGAACCCTCTGGCTACAATTCCCTATCCCCATCACCCCCTTCCTCCAGCACCCCCCACTTCCAGCGTCCAGCATCCAGCATCCCCCCTCCTCTCCAGCATTTCCCCTTTTCCTCCAGCATCCCCCTTCTCCAGAGCCCCTTCCCCAGGCACCCACCTCGCCGCTGCGCCCCTTCCCCGCCGGCCCGTCCCGGCGCCCCGCACACGCGGCCGGCCCCGCCGGGAAGGGACGGGAAGGGGCGGGCTGCGCCCCGGCACCGCCCGCGGAGGAGGGACCGGGGCGGACGGCGCTCCCCCCGCACCCGGGGCTCGGTGCTACCCCTTCCCCTTGTTCCCCTTCTCCCCTTCCCGCGCAGCCGCCCCCATCCCGGCCTCACCGGCTCCGGTGCCCGCGGGCGCGGCGGGGCTGGCGCAGCGCTCGGAGCGTTGCGGGGCCGGGGGAGGCGCCGCGTTCAAATGCGGCCGCGTTTATTGGGCCGAGCCTCGGGGGCGGCCCCGGGGCGGGGGGACCGGCGGCCTTTGTGCGGCACCGCCCGGGAACGCCCCCCGGCACAGGAGACAGCTGCGGGGGTCCGCCGGGATGTCCCGCGCTCCCGGGGCACCGGCGTGTCCGCGCTGTTCTGCACCCGCGTGGCATCACCCCAGCTCCCCGCTGTGATGTCCCCCCACGGTGGCATCACCTCAACTTGCCGTTGTCCTGCACCTCAGGGCAGTATAACCCTGGGTCCCCAATGTCCTGACCCCCCCGGTGGCGTCACCTCGGTTCCCATCATCCTGCACCCCAAGGTGGCATCACCCCAGCCCCCTGCTGTCCTGTCCCCCAGGGTGGCACCATCATAGTCCCCACTGTCTCACACCTCAGGGTGGCATCACCCAGCTCTTCAATGTCCCATCCCCCCAAGTAGCATCATCACAGTTCCTGTCATCGCACACCCCAAGGTGGCATCACCCCAGCTCCCAGCTCTCCTGTCCCCCAGGGTGACATCACCCCGGTTCCCATCTTTCTGCACCCCACGGGGACACCACCCTGACTCCCTGCTGCCCCGCACTCCAGAGCGGCATCACCCCGGCTCCCCATCATCCTGTCCCCCAGCCGGTGTCACCCCAACTTCCCGCTGTCCTGCACCCCAGGGTGGCATCACCCCAGCGTCCTGCCCCTCAGGGTGACATCACCTTGGTTCTCATCATCCCGCAGCCCAGGGGGACATCGGCCAGAGTCCTTGCTGTTCTACACCCCAAGGTGGCATCACCCCGGCTCCCCACTGTCCTGTCCCCCAGGGTGGCATCACCCCGGCTCCACACTGTCCTGTCCCCCAGGGTGGCATCACCCCGGCTCCACACTGTCCTGCACCCCAGGGGACGTGGCCCTGCAGCTCCTCATTGTCCCAAAAAAACAGTGGCACGTCACCTGGGCTGTCCCACGCCTGAAGGTCACAGCAACACATCACTGTCCCTCACCCTGGGGACATGGCACCCTGGCTCCCTGCCATTCCAGGGTACCATGTCACCCCACTGCCCCCCACCCTGGCTCCCTGCCATTCCAGGTACCATGTCACCCCACTGTCCCCCACCCTGGGGACATGGCACCCCTGCTCCCTGCCATCCCCGGGCCTGGGGGACAACATCCCACCCAAATCTCCGTGTGACACAGGACAGCCGCTGTGCCCGTGGCATCCAGCCCTTCCACCACCCCAACACCGCTGGTGGCTCTGCCCTGTCCCCCCGTGCCCTTCACTCTCTTTGCGGGGTGACAACACCGGGGACCCCCCTGTTCGCCAGGAGCCATCCCGCAGGGAGCCCTGGGGCCGGGACACACAAGCCACAGGCACCAGCACATCTCCAACCCGTATTTAAAGCCCGGCAGCCCCGGCTGGAGCTGGAGCCGCCGCCCGCCCACGCTGCTGCTCAGCGCCAGCCGAGCCGCGGGGAGCCGCCGGTCCCCAAGGCTTGTGGCTTCTCTGGTGGCTAATAAAGCGTTCCACCCACGCTGCACTCCGCTCTCGAGCTTATTTTGCTGCTTTTTTTTGGTGAAAATGCCAGGGGCGAGATGACTTTTTAGCCTTGTTCCCTTTTTTCAAGGCGGCCCCGCTCTGCGGGTTCAAGATATATCGTGGCGAGGAGCGAGGGGAACACAAAAGCCTCACTCGGGGGGGTTGCATAAACCTTGCTCAGATCGGAAACCAGGCTTAAAACCCCACAGCAGAGCCACGGCTGGGTTTGCCAGCACACAACGTCTGGGACATGTGAAGTAACAGTGTAAAGAGCTTCAAAAATACTGTAATAATATTGTGGTGAAATATTGTGATAAAATATTGTAATGAAATATTGTGATAAAATACTGTAACAAAATATAGTGATAAAATATAGTGATAAAATATTGTGATAAAATATTGTAATAAAATATTGTAATACATTATTGTGATAAAATACTCTGCTAAAACGTTGTAATAAAATATCGTAATACATTATTGTGATAAAATACCGTGATAAAATATCGTGATAAAATATTTAGGGGCAGCCCTGCTGCACGTCACTTGGCACGTCACTGCCACCTGCCCCAGGGGCAGCGCTGTGGCTGTGGGACACATCACAGCGTCCCCCAGCACCCAGCAAAGCCCTGGCCAGGGCCGTGGCCGTGTCCCTGCGGTGACAGAAGCAAGGTGACTGCAAAGGGAAGGGGCCCTTGGCGAGAGGTTTTGCCGGACAGATGTCAGCAGCCACGGCTTTGTGCCGGCCGAGGGCTTTTTGTCTCGGTTTTTTAACATTTGCCATTTTTCTCCGCCGCTTTCTTCTGCTCTGACACTTGCTCAGGGTTTTTCTTTCTTTCCTTTCTCCCTCTCTTCCCACATTTGCTTTTCCATCCCCGGTTCAAACACTTTTTCTCCGCGCATTATGCTGAAGTTGGAACCATCTGGTACTTTGTTTTGTTGTGAGCCCGGCGAGTGCCAGGACCTTTATCCCCCTCACCCTCCTCCTCCTCCTCCTCCTCCTCGCCAGTGCCTCGCTAATCCAAGAGACAGCCCCAAAAAATCCCCCCTGTCCCCCAACAAAGCCCCACACGTGCTTGGGTGGGCAATGGGGACAGGCAGCACACTCCGTGNATTAAATTTTAGCTAATGATGGAATTTCCCCTCAGCTTGCCCCCCTTCTCAAGATGCTGGGTTACACATTTTGGGCCTAGGCCAGGCTGGGTGTCCTTGGAGAGCAGCCTGGAGAGGCTTTGTTCTGTCTGTCTCAGCATGAGAGAGCAGCAGCTCCCAGGCTGCAGGACACTGCAGAGTTACACACTGGGAATGCAGAATTGGAAAAATATAAGAGTTAAAACCTAAGGCATCACCCCTGTCCCCATCCCACAGGGATGTGCAGCCCCCGGGGCTCAGGAGCGCTGGGTCTCATCCCCGTGCGAATTCCTGACTCATTTTTAGGACCGGCTGTTAGCAGAGGCATCCTGATTTTATTTTCCCCTCGTTTTCCCCTAGGAGAAAAGCGTGTTCCTAGGGAGCCACGGAGCCGTGCCA
Source organism: Pachycephala philippinensis (assembly GCA_013397055.1). NCBI lineage: Eukaryota > Metazoa > Chordata > Aves > Passeriformes > Pachycephala > Pachycephala philippinensis. Next base: position 2,604 of record VWZT01015577.1, on the reverse strand, counting down.
GACACGGAACCCGTCAACCTATTTTTGGAGCCCCCTTTCCAGCGAGCAGCTGCGCTCGGGGATGGCATTTACAGCGAGCTGGGAGGAAGGAAACCTCGGCTCAAGCCACCCACGCCGTCACGTGTGACACCCCACAAAAATCGGGATACGTGGGAAACACCGGGACTGCTGGACATCAGCTCCGGCGCTGGCTCGGGGTTGGCATGGAGCCACCCAAAATCAGGGTCGGCGGCTGCGCAGGCAGTGGGTGACCCCCGTGCGAGGCCGTGGGTGCCCGGTTCCTGCAGAAACACCCTCCCGGCTTGGCTCTGGCCGCTCCGACACGCTTTCCTTCCCATTTTCCATGAACAATGGGGTGCTTTGTTCTGGGCCGAGGAAAAGTCCGGCTGCCGCACGGGGAGCTGGGCTGGGGGGAGCTGGGAGCTGCTCCTGCATTCCTGGGGGCTCTTCCAGCTGTGCCGTGCTGGGCACGGGAACCCCTCACCCCGGCCAGGACAGGGGGAAGAGAGCCGTAAAATAGCCCGAAAATCACCCAAAAAAGCGCTGTGAAATCATCAGCCAAACATAAACAAAGGGAAAAAGGAAAAGACGCTGTAGGAAAAAAAAAACCAAACAGCTGGAGGGAACCTCCCCATCTCCCAGCTGGTGCAGGGAGAAGTTTGGAATGACATAAGCCCAAACTTTGCTATTTTTTTTTTGCACGAAACAAAGGCGAGCCCTGCTAAGACGCAGTGGTATCTCTGCTCCTCGGCGGCGGCTCGCTGCTGCCATCCCACGTCCGGCTCCCACCGCACAATCCCATTCCCAGCACCGCCTCCCGGGCCTCATCCTGCCCCATTCCCTTGTAGGATTTTCCCTTCAGCCCAGGAAACCCTCGCGTTTGCTGCGCTGGCTCCTCCTGGCAAGAAATATTTGGGTGGTTGCTCCATCCTGGTGAGCACTCCGCACTTCCCAAACTCGGTGCCAGCCCCTTCCAGCCCTCAGGAGCTCCAGACCTCTCTGGCACCTTGCCCATCCCTGTGGGCATCAAACTGGAGATGCTGGGGACCACCTCTGCCGTCACCTTCACGACAATTCACTGCCCCAGCACTCACCGGGAATGGGGAAAAACCGGGGGTGGAAGAGAAAAGCTCTTGTCTGAGAAACCAGATGGATTTTTGGTCATTTCCCCTGTTCTCCTGCCCCTGTGGCATGGCAAGAGCAGCTCGGGGCTGGCTCGTGCCACCTCATGGCAGCAGCTGCTGAGGGAACACGCAGCCACCTGCCACAGCCCCGGTCTGACTGGACCTGTTTGTCTTTGGATTTGCATTCAGGGCTGCTGAGGCAGGATTAGCTCAGATATTGAGAGGGAATTCTTTCCTGTGAGGGCAGAGAGGCCCTGAGGGTGCCCAGAGAAGCTGTGGCTGCCCCTGGATCCCTGGAAGTGTCCAAGGCCAGGTTGGACAGGGCTTGGAGCAGCCTGGGACAGTGGAAGTGTCCCTGCCCATGGCAGGGGTGGGATGGGGTGGGATTCAAGGCCCCTTTAACCCAAACCATTGTGGGATTCCACGATTCCAACTCAGGAAAAGCAGCACAGATCTTACTTTGGAGGGGAGATGGATAAAAGCAGCTCCAAATGTCTTTGGATTTGCATTCAGGGCTGCCGAGGTAGCAGTAGCTCAGATACTGAGAGGGAATTCTTTCCTGTGAGGGTGGAGAGGCCCTGAGGGTGCCCAGAGAAGCTGTGGCTGCCCCTGGATCCCTGGAAGTGTCCAAGGCCAGGCTGGACAGGGCTTGGAGCAGCCTGGGATAGTGGGAGGTGACCCTGCCCATGGCAGGGGGGGGGTTCAAGGCCTCTTTAACCCAAACCATTGCGGGATTCCACGATTCCAACTCAGGAAAAGCAGCACAGATCTTACTTTGGAGGGGAGATGGATAAAAGCAGCTCCAAACGCCAGCGTGAGTGGCTGCTCCTCTGGGAAAAGGTTTGCCTCCAGCCATGCCATAGTTGATTTATGGGGTCCCTGCTGTGGGCCCCACTGGCAGGTGAGGTGATGCAAGCGATGGCCCAGCTGTGGGTGCCTTCCAGCAGCACATCCTCCTGCACCTGGCAGGCTTTCCCAGGGAATTCCACTGAAATTGGGATATTCCTTTCCCGGTGGGAAGTTTCATCCCGGAAAGGTGCAGCTGACTCATCCTGACAGAGCTGCAGGTGGGAGGCTCAGCTGAGAGGGGAGGCAGCAGCAGGTTTCCACCTTTCCTGCTCAATCCTAGGGAAAACCAGGTTTGGTGTTAAACCTTTGATTAATTATTATTTTTATTTTTAAACCTGGAAGCTTTCCCTGTGTGCTCCTTGCCTGGGGCAAGGCTGTTTTTCCTGGCGTGTCACCCTATTGCTGGGCCCATGCTCCCCCGGCCTATTTTGGGGGACAGGGGCCTGCCCATTTTCTAGGGTCCCCTTTAAACCCACCCAGCCTTGGGTCACAGGGGGCTGCAGATCTTTTGGGGTCCCTGGGGGTCCGGGGCCTGCACATTTTCCGGGATTCCCCCTAAATCTGCCCGTCCCTGGGGGACAGAGGGCTACAGGGGACTGTCACTCTGATGGGGTCCCTCTAGACCCACCCA